>OX393549.1:43109096-43426596 GCA_947650365.1 Chamaelirium japonicum | reverse complement strand
GTTTTGTGCCGTCCGATTCATACCGATCGGATGGCCGAAAACGGTTAAAGCATTTAACCGGACGGAAAGTTATCACAGCCGTTCACTGTCTCTCTCTCTCTCTCTCTCTCTCTCTCTCTCTCTATATATATATATATATATATATATATATATATATATATATATATATATATATATATATATATATATATGCACGATATTAACTTCTTCCCTCATATATATGCACAACAATTAGCTCCCTTACACCATATGCATTGTCTATATAAGAAGGGAAGGAGGTTTTGTGCTGACTAGGACAATATGGAACCAAATACTGACTAAACAAAAAGAAACAGTCATACAGCTGTTCATTCTCTCTCTTCTTCCGATCTCTCTCGCTTCGTGCCAATCGGGGGGTGTATTGCCGCCGAAGACGGCCCGACAGGTGCATTGTCACCGAAGGCGGCCCGCTGCAGTGCCGGTGGCCAAGTGTGTTGTCGTCGCACCGAAGGCTCCCGCTTCGTGCCAAACGGCACGGGCATGCGGAAGGCGGTCAAGTGTGTTGTCGTCGCATACGACGGTGATGGTGGGGGTGGTGATGCTCGGGGGGTGTTTTGCCACCGAAGGCGGCCCCGCTGCATTGCTGACAGGTGTGTTGCCGTCGAAGGCGGTCCGCTGCAGTGCCGACAGGCACGGGCATGCACTAGTATATATATATATATCCTATAAGCGCTTTACCTATAATCAACATTTCTTTCTTATTGCCTTTTGACAACTCTCACGGTTCGTAAGACATTTGTTGACTTCATAAAGAAAAAAGGCTAATCTGGTTTAATATAACCTACACATGTACTTCTATATCTCAAAGGTAATGAGCATGAAACTCACTAAAAAAAACTAATGTGTTAGCAGAAAGCATACGATGACTTCAAGGGTCAAAGGATTCTGTAAAAGAGGCTACTAAGAAATTAAGTTGAAATTCCATGATTCAAGGTCACTAAGTATTATGGATCTGCCTGGGTGTTGTAAAATTTCACTGCATTATGTTTAATCAATTCAATATTAGAGGAACAAATATTGGAGAACAATTGTCCGAGAATATGAGGCCCACAAGGTCATGAAAATAAATTTGCATGAAAATTACAAGTTGCAATCGAACACATCAAAAATATGCAAGGAACACGAGCGTTTTACCCCATTGATTTCAGCACTAGATGTTCCATGTAGTTTGAGTGCATTGTCTAGTATAGCACGGGGTAACCCTATTTTTTTGGCAACATTAATAGCGTTTGAACGACCTGCAATACAAATGCCGCAATACAGTATCACAGGAAATATCAATAGAGACATTTCAATGTTAGATAAAGAATATGTAAACATTGTACAATGAGTAGCTTTGTAATGCAAATGAGTTGTATAATGGACGCCAGACAAGTTATCCCCAGGTTAACACGCGAAGAGTGATGCTATGCCACATGTCGTGTGGGCAATTGCTGTCCATGAACTGCGGGAATTATGCTTGGCACTTGATGCACAGACACTGAGCAGACCTGGCACTGCCTTATGTCATGCTGATGTCACTATGACCTGCTCTGCTTCTATGCATCAATTGTGATCCACAGCTCCAGAAGCAATTGGACAGCTGTTACCCACAAGGCATGTAAGCTTAGACCCTGCATCTCACCAACTTCTTTTTTGTGCAGAGAGAATGAGAGGGTACGGAGAGCGCTTAGGCGGGCGATCGGGAATCCCCCTGGCCCCCGACATTTGGCATCCTCGTACACGGCGCCGGCATCAGAATCCGGTCCTCAACCCGAGGGTCCTCAATGGATACTGGCGCCGGGATACGACATCAGCCTTTCCAGTGGGGTCCCCGCGACCGTCGCTTCTGTACCCTAGGGTACAGAACGGGAGACGGAGGGATCAGGAGCCTGTCCGGTCTCGGGAGGATGTCCCTTGGCCTCGAGAAGGAACCTCTAAGCCTAGAGAGGAGGCCCCTGCACCTGTCAGTCATCGGTCAAAACACAACCTCGCCGCCGGATCTCTCCATCCAACCAGATCTCATCATGAGGGATCCGGCCTTGCCTCTGGCCACGATCCTCTCAAGGGTAACTCTTGGGCTTCCCGCCTCTTGGATAACACCCTTCCGCCCCCACCTCCTCCACCCCCGCCTCCATCTTCGGCTCCTCGTGACCCCACCCAACTGCACCCACCTCCACCGCTCCCTCTTCTACCGATACTGCAGCAACCACCGCTCCCCTGCCAGAGTACCTTGCCCCTTCAAGAAAGGGTGTTGCTTCCGCTGCGGAGAGAGAGGTCATCTCGTGTCTAGTTGCAGGAACGCCATGGTGTGTTGGATCTGCAGAGGCATCGGCCACTCCTCCTCCCTTTGCCCCCTCAGAGTCATTCTAGCTTCCTCCTTCCATAACCAGCCGGCGTTCCACCCACCTTCCCCCCCGAGGTCATTTCCGCTCCCCTTTGTGACCATTCCCCCCTTCGTTGCTTCCCAGGCGACGGTGTCCAAGATGGACACCTGTGCGCTGGTGCAGGTTAGAAAGGGCTCACCCAACTCTGCCGAGCTCTCCTCTGCCCTTCAGACGTTTTGGCAATCGGACTGGGCTTTCCCTACCTGGTGCCTTGGCTTCTCGGAGTTTCTTGTGGAGTTTCCGACAGCGTATGCTAGACACTCCGTCATCAGTAGGGTCTCTGTGAGAATTGGGCCGCTAGCCTTGGATTTCTCTGCATGGACTCCTTCCCACAGAGCCAGAGGTTCTTGCTCTTCCTCCATCGTCCGCCTCTCCATTGCGGGGGTGCCCCTTCCTTGCTGGAACTCTTCTGTAATTCAGTCAGGCTTGGCCCTTCGGGTAAGTAGTAGAAGTGGAGAACGAGCTAGAGACATCGAGTGAGCTGCTGGAAATGGTGGTTATCTTCCGGACAATTAACCCCTCAGCGATTCCCTCAGTCCTTTTAGTTCGCTTTGAGAATTACTTCTTCGACCTCTCCATCAGGGTTTCAGTCTCGTCTTCGCCGGGATCATCCTCAGCTTCAGTTCATCAGCCAGGCAGCTCCTCAGATCAGCAACAAGCAGCTCCTTCGATTCCACAGGTCCAACCTGTCCTTCTGAACCCTGTTCGAGACGAGGGCCCGACCTCGGTGAACCCAGCCGGAGTGGAAGGTAACGGTTTTGATATTGATTCTCTCCCCCCGGATTCTCAGGATTTGCCTAACACCTGCCCAATTGGGCCTGATTCTGAATTTCATTTCCAGAAGATTAATGTGGACCCCGTTAATCTCTCCCGTGATTCCGGGGATTCCGCAGCTGTGGATCCCTCACAATCACGGGCCACATTTACTAACGTAGCGTCGGTTTTACCTAGCCAGGTTCCCGCAGAGCCAGAGCCAGCTCCAGCAGAGGTCGGGTTGGCAGTGGACGAGAGTCAGGACGTTGACGCCCCTACCATCCCTCCCCAGCTCCAGACCTATATACGAAGGAATACCAGGACGCAGCAACCGATCATGCAGAACCTCCGAAGCTTTTTGGCCTCGAGAGCAGAGGAGGACCTTCCCCTTTTCTTGAATCGTTTGGATGAAGACTCCATTCTGGAGATCGCCTTGGCGTGTGGATTCGCTTTGGATGTGATGCAGCGGCGACGAAAGAGTTTTTGGCTTCTTCTCTAGCTTTGGAGAGGACTAGGGTTTCGGCCGCGGGCCTGTAATATTCGTAATGAAGTTATTGTCATGGAATATTCGGGGGTTGGGGTCGGAGGATAAGCGACGAGCCATAGCTCTTTTCTGTGGTTTGCATGGTCTGAATGTGGTGTGTCTGCAGGAGACGAAGACGAGCAACCCTAGTGCTATGTTTTTGAAAATTTTGATAGGGAGAAGCAGATTCAGCTGAGAGGCTCTTCATGCTGCGGGGGCTTCAGGTGGTATCCTTATCGGGTGGAAGGAAGATAGCTTTGATTTGAGTAGTAAGCATGTCGGTACTTTCTCCTTATCAGTGACCCTTACGGGTAAATTTGATAATAATACTTTGGTAGTTACCTCAGTGTATGGCCCAAACGATATGAGCATTCGCCATGCCTTTTGGCAAGAGCTTTCAGACGCTAGAGGCCTCAGGCAAGACCCTTGGATCCTGTGCAGGGACTTTAATGTCACCAGATTTAGTCACGAGAGGCTAGGTGGTTTAGGCCATATGGGTGCGATGGAAGACTTCTAGAACTTCAATCGACGGCTGGACTTGAATGACCTCCCTCTTTTGGGTAGACGTTTCATGTGGACGAATTAAAGGGATTCCCCCTCCATGGCCAGGCTCGATAGGTTTCTTACCTCCAGTGAATGGGACGCTCTCTTCCCCAACTCTATCCAGAGAAGCTTGCAATATCTGGTCTCCGACCACGTTCCTCTCTTGTTGGACACATGTATTGCATGGACAAAGCCGCTCTGTCGCTTCCGGTTTGAGCGGATGTGGCAAGAAGATCCTTCCTTTGATTCTCTTGTTCGGAGATGGTGGACGCAGTCTCCAACATACTTCAACTCAGCCAGAAACTTAGTTCGCAAACTCAGATGTCTCTGTCAGAAGATTAGAGGTTGGGAGAGATCCAGCTTCGGTTCTGTTCTTCGACGTAAACAACTCACTTTGAAGGTGATAGAGGAATTAGAAGTAAAGGCAGAATCCTCCCCTCTAGTGGTCGACGAGAAAGCTACTCTCTCCTCCTCTAGAGAAGAACTTCTCGCTATTCTGAGAACCGAAGAGATTATGTGGAAGCAGCGATCAAGAGATAAATGGATCAGACTGGGTGACCTAAACACGTCGTATTTCCATAGGGTGGCGAATGGGCGAAGGAAGAGGAACACCATTCAGCTTTTGAATGTAGGGGATCTTCAGCTAGAAGGGACGGAAGAGGTGCTTGCTGGTGTTTCTAGCCACTTTAGGACCTACTTCCAAGATCTTCCGCATTCTGCAGCCTCTCTTTCTTGGGATGGCTTACCGATCAGGCGGATTCCACAGTCTGCGGATCTGGACAGGGACTTCTCCCAAGAATCAGGAAAGCTGTTTTTGACATGGATGGGGACGGAGCCTCAGGCCCTGATGGGTTTACGATGCACTTCTTTCAGTCGTATTGGGATTGCATATCCAATGATGTTACCAAATTCATCCTAGACTTCTTCTCGGGATTCTCATTCTTGGAGAGCCTTAACTATTCTCTTCTCGTTCTCATCCCGAAGAAGACGAAAGCGGATTCTGTGTTGGACTTCCGCCCCATTAGTCTCTCCAATTGCATCTACAAGATCGTTACCAAGCTCCTAGCAAACCGTCTATCCCCTATCATGGACGAGTTGATTAGCAAATCCCAATCGGCTTTCATTAAAGGCCGTTTAATTTTGGATAGTGTTGCCTCTGTCCAAGAGATCCTTTATCATCTGAAAGAGCACAAGTTCGAAGGGTTGATCTTTAAGCTCGACTTTGAGAAAGCGTTTGATAGACTGCGTGCGAAAGGTTTCTCTCCATAGTGGATTCACTGGATTTCATGCTGCTTGTCTTCCTCCAAGCTATCCTGCTCGATTAACGGTGCTTCGGGAGGCCACTTTCATATGCAGAAAGGCCTTAAGCAAGGATGCCCGCTTTCCCCTTTTCTCTTCATCTTGGCTATCGATACTTTTGATGCGATTTTGCAAAATGCCAACTCGCAAAACCTTATCCGAGGTATTCGAGGTAACTCCTGGTGCATTTCCAATCTTCATTTTGCTGACGACAGAATCCTTTTCTGTGAAGCGGAATTAGAGCAGGTGGCTGTACTGAAAATCATTCTATATGCACTTGAATTCTGTTCGGGCCTCCGAATCAACTTCTCGAAGAGTTCGTTGTACTACGTAGTCCTTCCCAGGATATGGACCTCCTTGCCTCTTCTATGTTGAATTGTAAGTTGGAATCCTTTCCGATGAAGTACCTGGGCATCACCATCAGCAACAGGAATATGGGTAGAAACGACTGGCTTAAAGTCGTGGAGAAAGTGGAAGGCCGGTTATCCAACTGGAAAGGGAAGCTCCTCTCCCTGGGCGGACGCTTGACATTAGTTAACTCAGTGCTATTCGCTATTCCGTCTTATTACTTAGCCTTCTCCTTCATTCCGGCCTGGGTTCTCAAGAGAATAGACGAGATTCGTAGCGCCTTCCTATGGAAAGGGGCCGACGGGTCCGCTGGTTCCTACCATCTAGCGAATTGGGAAATCACTTGTAAATCTAGAGAGCAGGGCGGCCTAGGAGTTACCAATCTTAAAGACTTTAACCGAGTCCTTCTCGGGAAATAGTGGTGGAGGCTGCAAAATGACCAGGGTGATCACTGGTCGTCTATTATCCGAGAAAGATATTTCAAACGTTTTTCCCCTCTTCAGGCAAGGAGCAGGAAATCAGGCACTCATTCACCCTTCTGGAAAGGCATTTGTAAGGTTGGGGCCCCCTTCCAAATCAGCACTAGGTTGATACCTAGTAATGGCAAGAATATTAAATTTTGGACAGATCACTGGGTTGATGACAATAGTTTGGCTTCTTTGTTCTTTGATCTCTATAGTCTAGCTTGGGATCCACAGGCATCAGGTCGCTCCCAGACGGCAGAGTCAGGGTCGGGTCGAATCTGGTCGGTTAAATTCAGACGGACAATTCCGGACACTCTCCAGAGACAACTTGCTGACCTTTATCAGATTTTAGAAGCCTTCACCCTCAGGGACAGCAGAGACTATTCACGATGGAAGTGGGACAATTCAGGGGTATTCTCTGTCAAATCCTTCTACAAATAATTTAATAACGGTGGACTCATCTGCCCTATAGCTAGCCATCTATGGAAGTCGCCAGCTCCCTTGAAGACAAGGATATTCATGTGGCTAGCAATCCAGGAGAAAATATTGACTAGGGTGAACCTGAGATGGAGGAATAACCCGAATGTGCTAGATTTGTCCTGCCCGCTTTGCCACGCTCACAAAGAAGATGTCAATCATCTCTTCCTCAGATGTCCCTTCTCTCGGAAACTTTGGTCCATGTTGAAACTCAGATTCGGCATCAAAGGGCATCCGACAACCATTCGCTCCCTCTAGACGCTCTGGAGGTCTCGTAGAGTAAAGGAGCTTCGTCAGACTTGGGATCTTCTCACGATTGGTTTATGTTGGAGTATTTGGAGAGAGCGCAATACTAGAGTGTTCTCGGGCAAGGAAGTTTCGGTCATGGTCTTCTGGTCCAACTTTGTTTCGATGGTTACTAGCTGGTCCGCAGGTTTCTCTGTTAAACTCTACGGACGCATCAGCCCCTACCTCTGTAACCTTTAATTTTTGAGTTCTAATAAAGTTTGGGGTATGCTCAACCCCATCCTATCCTTCTCGGAGAGGAATTGCTAAAAAAAAAAGGCATGTGAGCTTAATGTTGCTCGCGGAATTTGCATCTTTAAATGGCTTGAAAAGGGGATAAATGTATACTTTTTACATTATGCAACGTTGTACAATGTGCAATAAGAAGTTACAGAAAGTAATTCTATAAATATATGAAGCAAGAATATCTACATTCTTCCAGAGACATCATTAGATGTCCCACAAGAAGTTTCAGGAACGACTTAGCTTTCTAGAACAAACAAAACTAAACGTCGCAGATCCATTGGTCAACAACTATGAAAATGTGCATATGAGGATATATATTGGAATTTTCAGCCATAACAAAAGATAACATACAAACCTTTTGGCATCCTTTACACTTAATTTGATTCTTTATCTTCTACGAAAAAGTTTCTTGCTAGTTTCCCTTTGCAAATCAATATTTTCCTTTCATCTTTTTTTTTCTGGACCGTTGTTTTGATCATTACCATTTTTTAGTTTTTACAATCTTACACATGACCAATACAATTTTCTTCCATTATCTCCTTAGGAATCCTAATTTGAGTAAGAATCGTAATCAATTAAAGATTCACTAGTGAAGTTATTGAGTCCATATCGAGTGACATTGGGAGTCATAATTTTAGTATTTTTGGTTTCTTATTTTTGTTTTAATTTTGGATTAATTTTTGGTCAATTTTAGGGTGAATTTAGGAGTCCTATTTTAGTAGCAAAGTTTTAGATAGTCCTAGTTAAGTCTGTTGGACTAGGGAAGTTCTAATTCAACTAGGATTGAATCAGAGTTTGTACAAGACTCAATATGCACATGCAATGAATTAAGAATTTGTAACCCTTATGCTGGTTGTATTTATTAAGAATCCCCATCTTTTAGGAATGAGACCTATGTTCAAAAACTCAAAACTTGGACTCGACTCGAAAGCCAGCTGAGTTGAGTAAACTCAGTCCGACTCGGTCGAATTTTATCCCAACTCGGTAAGACTCAGCCAAATAACAAGACTTGATATGAGTCGAGTTAACTCGACCGAGTTTTATCGAGTTTTAAAACAGTGAACGAGACTAACTGTAGGATTGGATACCTCTATGTACTTTATAGGGCTTAGAGTCACATAGTAATTCAATGAATGCAATTTTCTTGAACCTTCCCTCGTTTCTTTAATTAAACTTTAGTGCAACACTCTGGTCCATCCCATGATGCGACGTCATGGAACCCCTAAGGTGCAACGCTTTCCCTAGCTATCCCATGTTTTTTTATTTTATTTGCCATTAGTTTCGGGTTTTCTATCTTCCTCCCAACCCGATCCTAGCATCCACCATCTTCTGTCACGAAGATAAAGAACAACAAATGAATATTAGATCTCTGAGGACTTGTTGGACTAATAAACCCTTTGAACCACATATTTTCTTCTATAATCCCTAGAAACACTTCAATTTTTGTAGAATTCAGATAAACTCTGTTTTCCGATCAAAGCATAGTTGGTGAGGACACCAGTGCAACTCCACCAACGATGTGTGTCTACAACTGGAGCCGATGGAGGACACCCCAGCAGCTTTAGATCTGGTTCGAGTAGACTATGGACTAGCCCATCATGGAGAAACCAAGAAGTTACAAGCAATGCTCAACTTCAACAAGAACACCCTTATCGCCCTAGGGTTTATCTTCCTCTCAAGAATCTCACCAAATCCGTCTCAAAATCGATCATTAACCTCTATAGTTAACCACACCAAGTTTGGTCTCTCAGTAACCTTATGTATAAGGTTTACATCATTCAAGAGACCCAAACCCGTAAGGACCGGATTCCTAAAGCAAACAAATCGATCGGTCGGTCATCAGGTCCCATCTGACGGTTCGACCCTGACTTGGGAAAACACCATCGTGAATAAATATGATCCATCTGAAATAGAATTGATCGGTCTCCAAGAACGTACCTTTTCTTTATAGCAAAACTAATGCAGGCCTGATCAGCACCATCAAATCATCGCCGCATCTTCAGTTCGATGCCAGAGACTCTTATTTCAGTCGTTTTTTTATTTTATGCAGGGAGGACATTATCCCTATGGGACTTGTAGTCGTTATTTAAGTTTTTTGGCCTATTTTCCATGTTTTTGGCCTATTTTCTGCACTTACTATTAGTCGTGTTTTTGCCCAATTCATGGGGGATGTCCATGATCTCATCCGAGGCTTTTTGGATTGAATCCGGGTATTTTCAGATGGGTTTTCTACATTATATTAATAAAATCTGGGTGTATGTATTTGCGGGGTACCGACGGTTGAGATTAAGTCTCAAAACCGACTGTTAGATGGCAAATAACTTAAAATTTTGATAACGTGGCATATTGGGCTTCAATCAGGAGCTAATTGGGCTTATCTTAAGCCCAATATGGCTTCCCAAGAGAGATGCCGCTCCCCTCTCTCTTTTTCGTGACCAACCCGCGCCCCCCCTTCCGTCCCCTTGCCTGCGCGGAACCCAGGGCACCCAGCCCCCCCATGCCGTCCCCTCTCTTCTCTCTCTATTTCTCCTTTATTTCTCTCTTTTTCTTTCCTATCTTGGTTGATCGCATCCCCACCACTCCCCTTTATTTCCCTTTGATCCCCATCATCCAATTGGAAACCCTAGTTCTACAAAAAGGAAAAGAAGAAAAATTCGGACTTTGTTTGCTGAAATTCATGCCTCCGTGTGAGAGCTTCCAGGAGAGACTCACATCCCCGACCCCCGCCGCTTCCTCAACTTCGCCTCGAGACGATCCGCGACGTCGTCTCAGGTAGGCCTTGGCTTGTTCTTCCGAAGGATCCGGCTTCTCTCGACGGCCTTGCTCCGTGAGCGGGATCATCAGCACATCCTCGCATTGACCCACGACGGAAACCCTAGGCAATATCTATCTTTTATTTTATCTTTCCTCCGCTTCCCCATCATTTCCAATTATTTTCCTTGCCTCCGCTCCGCATCGCAGCCGTACCCTAGCAAGCATACCTAGCCGACTTTTCTATTAAAATCTGATGCATGCCTCTCTTTTAAATTTAATATCTTTTGCTGTGAATTAAATTATTATATGCTGAATTTTGTTTTGCGTGATACTATTGCATCTCTACTTGCTAAATCTTAATCCATGTTTTATGCTGAATGCTTATGCCTTTTGAACTACGTAGAATAGCCTAAGTTTGTTATCATTTGAGTCTGACTATGCCATATTGATAACTAAACCCTAGTTTGTTAACCAAAGGGAAACCAAAAAGTTTTAAGATTGTAGTGCGTCTTATCGGAGCCTACATCAAGTTGGTATCAGAGCAATCTGACGCCATGTCGTATTATAGTGTCTGAACCCCTTATTCGCTTGATCCATTAGATACCCGATCCTATATAGAATTTGTTAAACTATTCAAATCTTCTGGGCCATGTCCTACTCTTTTCCCAAGATCTTCGATAGAACGTAGTTACTCCTCTTTGATTCGAGATCGAGCCCATGACCTAAATCTATCTTCCAAACCTTTTGTTCAATGGATTTTACGGAGTCCTTCATTGCCATTCTTGAAAGCCATATATAATGAAACCCAGCTCTTATTTGATGATATTGAGGATGAGTTGTCATGGAGAGAGAAGCAGAACCAGAGGCTTGCCAGACGCAGTAGGCCCCCCACCTCCAGCAGAGCCTCCACCTCCTGTGGAGCACTCGGTTCCACCAGTGGCACCACTTGAGGAGCGTCCACCTCCAGTGGAATTTTCTTCAGTTCCTACAGAGGTGCCACCTTGATGGGATGCGGATGCTTAAATAAACTCAAGTACTGAATTTAAAACATTAAAATCAGATTTCAGCATATCATAATCAAATTTCAGCAAAGTACAAGAACCCTATTCATCATTCAATCATTCCCACGCAGATTTATTTCAGCAAAGTAATAAACTGACAAGATAAATATTAATTCCAGATTTTAGTACTCAATTCCAGCAATAAGGATGATCACAATCTCAAATAATAAAGCCAATGTATCAAAGAACAACCAAAGATCTAGCCGATAAACTCTAATGGATGAGATTCTCAGAAAACCAAATATTTAGGGAACCCTAATGGAAATTCAGCAATAAGGCCGGTTGGAAAAAGAAGGTTTATCACACGAAAATATTGAGGGACGATTTCAAATCGTGCGTTGGTCAATGCCGGCGGCTGACAGGAACTCCGTTGCTGCAGATGAAGTGGCGGAAGAGGGGGCGTGGTCCGGAAGAAAGGATGAAGAAGCCGAGACGAGTTGATCTTTGAAGATGAAGGATCTCCGCGTCGATCTTCCGCGAAGTCGTAGACGAAAAGGCGTGGCGACGAGGTAGAAGCTTGCGAAGGAAGAAAAGACTGGAAGCAAGGAAGATTCTTCGGAAGATACAAGCGAACAAGCGTACACGCTTCTCCGTTCTAGGGTTTCAATTTCAATTCATCGTCCTCTTCTCAATTAGGGTTTGTGTGATTTAAAGAGGATGAAACAACAAAGAAACAAACAAAAAAGGAAGGAAAGAGAGAGGGACGCGCGGGAGGAGAGAGAGAGGACCGCGGGAAGAGAGAGAGGGGGACGCGGGTGTGTCCGCGGGAGAGAGAGGGGCCGGCCGGGTGGGATGTTCGGTTGGCTAGGGTTTAGGGTTTTGATCTCCCTTTGAATCTCATCTATTGAGATTTAATCTAACTTAAGATCCTACGGCTAACAACCTAACATAGAAACGAGTCAGTTCGGCATCAGTGGCTCGAACCGGTTGCGAACATGGCTCGCACCTACCCAAACCAGAAATAAAAAGACAAATAACTAAAGATCCGTCAGTCGGATCGAAATAAAATAAAAACCAAAGTCATAGATCTTCGAATGAGCTTTCCACTGATGCAGACGGATTGACGATCGGCTTCCTGGATCTCCGGAGGGGATGAAAATACACGATCAGCTGTGAAAATCTGCACGTAGTAGGCCTCGTCTGCATCAAGTCCCCCGGACTCAAAAGAACTCGACTCCTGTCGAGCAAGGTCCTGGATCCGGTGGGGCTCTCCTGGAAGTAGCTGCAACCGCTGCATCTGCTCGAACTGCTCGCCCGGGTCCGGTGGCCAAGTAATCAGCCTCAAGTACGCTGCGACTGCATCTGGCACCCCCTGCCCATCCATGCCAAGCGAAGACCTGAAAGCCAAAACCAACATCCTCCTCGGCACGGTAAGATCGTCAAGATACTCGGATAATTTCATGTGATAATAGGGAGATAGGTTGACATGAAATTCAAATGACGTATGAAAAGAAAGGCCGTGGGAGCATAATGTGTTGCGGGTCATCGGCTTGCGCAATAAGCAATGGTTTATTTGAAAGGCCATGGGGTGCGGGTGCATTATGTGGTGCTCAAAGTGGCCTACGCACGTGGCAAAACAAGTGGATTCTAGACAACGAAGATATGTCATGCAATCATTGTCTGGATGCAGTGAATAAAATAAGAAACTAAATAATTTATCAAGCCACTTGTTATGACTTCGAGAAAGTAAAAATGATGGGCTTTTTGAAATTTGAAAGCATGATTCATAAGTACCTTGCATCGAAAAGTGATCAAACATGGCAAAATCTTCTTTAGTGCTTAATTCAACACTTGGATGATGATATGGATGCACATATGAATGGTCTATGAATGTATAGATGTCAGGCAAATGATGAATGCGAGTGTCATGGATGCCTACAGACTCTAAATGCGATGTGCATGCAATGGAATGCAATATGTTGTCTAATCCCTTCTCAGTTCTTAGTGAATCAGATGAACACCCAACTAGATTATCTGCAAATGGTGGTATGGGATGGCTCTGACTCAGAAGAGCTTGAGGTGCGTGGGAACGGTGTCTCCTAAAACATGTGGGCCATAGGGTGACGTTGATGCCGTCCTTGAGGAAAGTATAGGCATTGGCTTTCCCGTGATGTAGTGCATCGCGGTCAAACTGCCATGGACGCCCAAGGATAATATCAGCAACATCTAAAGGAAGGACATCGCACTAGACTTCATCGTGATATTGCAGCCCAATCGACAACTTTGCCAGACAACAATGGGTCACTAACTTGCTCGTGGTGTTGTCTAGCCATGATGTTCTGTAAGGGTGAGCCAATGGTTTGACTTTCCACTGCTTGCTCCTGACTATCGCTTCATTGATCAGATTGGTGGTGCAACCTCCATCTATCAAGACGCAAAGGTCCATGCCATTGACATTGCAGACTGTTCGGAACAGCTCAAACCTTTGATTCTTGCAGTGTGGCTTTGGGGGTCCTCCACAGAGCTCGTGGGGTAGTAACGCTTTAGGTGCTTGGGGTGATGGAGACTGGTGAATAACTAATAGTGGTGCCGTCACATCATCTCCCTCCAAGACTAACTCATTGAAGTTTTCGCTCTTAGACTCATGACCATCCTCGTCATTATCCGCAAGATTTGTCTGTGGGTGGAATTGACGTCGAGGACAATCGGCTGACTTGTGACCCGGCTGGTTGCATTTGAAGCACTTTATCTGGCTCGGGTTGGGTCCTAAAACTCCTTTACCCTTCTCAATGGGTGTAGGAACTGTACCAACTGCAGGGGAAGGTCCTGGGATTGGTCTACTAACAGATATGGATAGTGCCCTAGTGTTGTCATATCGCCGGGACGCAGATCGGGAGTGGTAAGACTCGACTTTCTTAGCCCGACGGTGTGCATCACTGACCTGATACAAGTCATGAAGGGACACCACCTCTTGAATTGAAGGTTTAAGACCGTTGACGTACCTAGCGACGCTCTGCTCTTCATCTTCATACAGATCATTGCGAGCTTGGAGCTTGTAGAATTCATTAGTGTAATCATCTACCGATTTGTGCTCTTGAAGCAGGTTTTGGAATTTCTGGAACACATTTTGTTTGAAATCAGAAGGGAGGAACTTCTGTTGCATTTTTCTCCTCATGTGTGTCCAAGTGGAAATTTTATCTTTTCCCTTTCTACCCCTAGTGGTTTGCAACTGTTTCCACCAGATCAGTGCATGACCTTTCAGTTTAAGACTAACAAACTTGACTTGTTTGTCTCGGGGAATTTCTTTCCACTCAAAGTATTGGTCGATTCTCTCGGCCCACTCTAGGAACTCTTCTGGATCCATCCTACTCTCAAACTCAGGAATTTCTATTTTGATACCCTGATCCCAGCCCCAATGGGATTTCGATCTCCTATGAGATTTTCTACTTCACCTATCAGATCCATCAGAGGAACTGACGCTATCACCTCCTGACTCTAGGTCTAACTCACTACGCTCTGGAGACGCTCTAGTCCTGTGTTCTCGATGGGGTCGAGGTGGATTTTGGGAATTAGTGAAGGCTAAGGTCAAGGTTTCGATCTGGGTCTGAAGCCTATCCATGTGTGCTTGCTGCCTTGTAAAGGCATTTTGCCAAGTACGGGGTGGGGAAGGTCCAGCCATTATAGATGCCCTAGAAGATGCTATCGATTCAACTGAGAGAGAAAAGAGTGATCCTAATTATGGATGCGCTCACGCGATGCTAGTTTCCTAATTAATGCAAGACACTAACTAAAATGAAAATAAGGAAAATAAAAAAAATTTCAGCACGCACGTGATGATGCGAATGATGCAAGAGGACCGGTCGTTGCGTAAGAACGCGACGACTAGTGCGCTCTGATACCAACTTGATGGGATGCGGATGCTTAAATAAACTCAAGTGCTGAATTTAAAACATTAAAATCAGATTTCAGCATATCATAATCAAATTTCAGCAAAGTACAAGAACCCTATTCATCATTCAATCATTCCCACGCAGATTTATTTCAGCAAAATAATAAACTGACAAGATAAATATTAATTCCAGATTTTAGTACTCAATTCCAGCAATAAGGATGATCACAATCTCAAATAATAAAGCCAATGTATCAAAGAACAACCAAAGATCTAGCCGATAAACCCTAATGGATGAGATTCTCAGAAAACCAAATATTTAGGGAACCCTAATGGAAATTCAGCAATAAGGCCGGTTGGAAAAAGAAGGTTTATCACACGAAAATATTGAGGGACGATTTCAAACCGTGCATTGGTCAATGCCGGCGGCTGACAGGAACTCTGTTGCTGCAGATGAAGTGGCGGAAGAGGGGGCGTGGTCCGGAAGAAA
This sequence comes from Chamaelirium japonicum, assembly GCA_947650365.1. Classification (NCBI taxonomy): domain Eukaryota; kingdom Viridiplantae; phylum Streptophyta; class Magnoliopsida; order Liliales; family Melanthiaceae; genus Chamaelirium; species Chamaelirium japonicum. The sequence goes on along the minus strand of OX393549.1, from coordinate 43,411,119 downwards.
GGATGAAGAAGCCGAGACGAGTTGATCTTTGAAGATGAAGGATCTCCGCGTCGATCTTCCGCGAAGTCGTAGACGAAAAGGCGTGGCGACGAGATAGAAGCTTGCGAAGGAAGAAAAGACTGAAAGCAAGGAAGATTCTTCGGAAGATACAAGCGAACAAGCGTACACGCTTCTCCGTTCTAGGGTTTCAATTTCAATTCATCGTCCCCTTCTCAATTAGGGTTTGTGTGATTTAAAGAGGATGAAACAAAGAAACAAACAAAAAAGGAAGGAAAGAGAGAGGGACGCGCGGGAGGAGAGAGAGAGGACCGCGGGAAGAGAGAGAGGAGGACGCGGGTGTGTCCGCGGGAGAGAGAGGGGCCGGCCGGGTGGGATGTTCGGTTGGCTAGGGTTTAGGGTTTTGATCTCCCTTTGAATCTCATCCATTGAGATTTAATCTAACTTAAGATCCTACGGCTAACAACCTAACATAAAAACGAGTCAGTTCGGCATTTGTGGCTCGAACCGGATGCGAACATGACTCGCACCTACCCAAACCAGAAATAAAAAGACAAATAACTAAAGATCCGTCAGTCGGATCGAAATAAAATAAAAACCAAAGTCATAGATCTTCGAATGAGCTTTTCACTGATGCAGACGGATTGACGATCGGCTTCCTGGATCTCCGGAGGGGATGAAAATATACGATCAGCTGTGAAAATCTGCACGTAGTAGGCCTCGTCTGCATCACACCTCCTCTTTCAGCGACTCCAGATCAGTTCCTTCCACCTTCAGCAGTGCCTATAGAGGTACCACTTCCTCATTTAGCAACTCCAAAGCAGTTCATTCCACCTTCAGCAGTGCCTACGGAGGAGCCACATCCCCTGGCAGTGACTGCTGAGAGGCTTCTCCTACTTTCCACAAAGCTGATAGAGACACCTCCTCCTACAGTTCTCCCTACGGCAGAGACACCTGTGGAGCCTCCGCCTATCGTGGAGCTTCTACCACTGCTACAGTCAGAGCTAGTCGTAGAGTTTCAGCCAGCTGAGCCACTTGAGCAGTATGACTTCGTCGGGACATACCAACCGCTTACAGCTCGCATGCTTCTGTTCATGTACATCGGCAACTGACTCCAGCACTTCCTTTGCGAGGGACCCGAAAATTGTCGGCTATCCGAGACATCACCTGTTGGGGATTCATTATCAGATCCAGACACAGCGACGATCCCACGGTGGTGGTCTCTCTCTCGCTACAGACGATGTCTTCCGACGTAAACTTGAGGACGAGTTTTTCGCAGCGGAAGCGATTGATGTAGGCCTGATCAGTACCATCAGATCATCGCCGCATCTTCAGTTCGATACCAAAGACTCTTATTTCAGTCGTTTTTTTATTTTATGCAGGGAGGACATTATCCCTATGGGACTTGTAGTCGTTATTTTAGTTTTTCGACCTATTTTCCATATTTTTGGTCTATTTTCTGCACTTACTATTAGTCGTGTTCTTGCCCAATTCATGGGGGATGTCCCTGATCTCATCCAAGGGCTTTTCGGATTGAATCAGGGTCTTTTCAGATGGGTTTTCTGCATTATATTAATAAAATCTAGGTGTGTGTGTTTGCGGGGTACCGACAGACGAGATTAAATCTCGAAACTGATGATTAGATGGCAAATAACTTAAAATTTTGATGACGTGGCATATTGGGCTTTAATTATGAGCTAATTTGGCTTATCTTAAGCCCAATAGGGCGTGTCCCAAGAGAGATGTCGTTCCCCTCTTACTCTTTTTCCGTGACCAACCTGCGCCCCCCCTTTCCGTTGCCTTGCCCGCGCGGAACCCGAGGCACCTGGCCCCCCATACCATCCCCTCTCTTCTCTCTCTATTTCTCCTTTATTTCTCTCTTTTTCTTTCCTATCATGGCTGATCGCATTCCTACCACTCCCCTTTATTTTCCTTTGATCCCCACCATCCAATTGGAAACCCTAGTTCTACAAAAAGGAAAAGAAAGAAGAAGAATTCAGACTTTGCTGAAATTCGTGCCTCCGTGTGAGAGCTTCCGGGAGAGACTCGCATCCCCGACTCCCGCCGCTTCCTCGACTTCGCCTAGAGACGATCCGCGACCTCGCCTCGTGTAGGCCTTGGCTTGTTCTTCCGAAGGATCCGGCTTCTCTCGACGTCCGGCCTTGCTCCGTGAGCGAGATCATCGGCACATCCTCGCATCGACCCACGACGGAAACCCTAGGCAATATCTATCTTTTATTTTATCTTTCCTCCGCTTCCGCATTGTTTCCACTTATTTTCCTTGCCTCCACTCCGCATCGCAGCCGTACCCATCCCCGTTTCATTTCTAATTGATGCCCAATATATGCCTAATTATCATATTTGCTATCTTTAGTCTATTGGTAACCTTAGCAAGCATACCTAGCCTACTTTTCTATTAAAATCTGATGCATGTCTCTCTTTTAAATTTGATATCTATTGCTGCAAATTAAATTATTATATGCTGAATTTTGTTTTGCGTGATACTATTGCATCTCTACTTGCTAAATCTTAATCCATGTTTTATGTTGAATGCTTATGCCTTTTGAACTATGTAGAATAGCCTAAGTTTGTTATCGTTTGAGTCTTACTGCGCCATATTGATAACTAAACCCTAGTTTGTTGACCAAAGAAAAACCCTAAAGGTTTAAGATTGTAGTGCGCTTTATCGGAGCCTACATCAAAAACCAATCGGCCGGATTGGACCCGTCGACTGGTCGAACAATAAGTTTCCCGGGTTCTCCAAAATTGAGCCAAAACTCAACAAGTGCTGCACGTTGAGACCCTCCAATGCGTTCTTCAAAGGTAGAAGACACTTTCTCAACGTGAAGCCATCATTGATGTCAGTGAAAGAAGAATTCAATGGCCACATGCGCCGCCTGCGTGCCCCGTCGACCCGCACACCACGCCCAGTCGCCGCTCCTGTCGACGTCGGACGCCGCCGCTGCTGCTGCTGCTGTTCTCCTGCGCCCGACAACACAGAGATGACAGAACAAAAAAAAAGGGAAAGAAAGAAAAGAAAATGAAAAAAGAAGAGAAAGGAGTAGGATTGGAAGAAAAGACTTATCGCGTCTTCAACAACTCCACCTCCCTCGCTCGCTGCGCCACCTGCGCCGTCGTCACCATCCGTGGCCGTGAAGACTCACCGTCATCTTCACGCACCCGCACTAAGGGAGTTTCGGTTCGTCGAGGCACGCCATGATCATCCTTACGCTCCCGTCGCCCTCGTGCTGCTCTTGAACTTCGTGCAATGGTCACCTTCGACGTTCGCGCCATCTTCAAAGCAAGAGGAAGCCTGTAGCGAGGAAGACGATCGAAACCCTAGTAAAGGCCTTCGTCTCCAAGCCGCCGAAGAAGCCTTAGTCTCCAAGCCGTCGAAAAAGCCTTCGTCTCCACGAAAGCCACCGTCAACAACGAAGGAGGCGACGACTAGAAAGACGGAGCAAGTCTCGTGCAACCCTAGGCAGCCCCTTCGCCGACGATCTTCAAGCACCGACCTTTCGCAAGAGCCACCACCACCGATGAAAGAGGCGACGACTAGGAAGACGGAGCAAGTTGCGTGCAACCCTAGGCAGCCCCTTCCGCTGACGGTCTCTAAGCTTCAATTCTCCGCAAGAACCGACGCCGGATGAAAGAAGCAGAGGGATAGGGGTCTTTAAATAAACCTCAACCCCGTCCAAAAAAGGAATCAAGGACAAGCGATTTGCGTTTCCTCCGTACACAAGTGCTACGTGTTTCCCGCAGGCGCACTCGTCCTTGAGGGGGCATTTGTAGACACGTAAAATTAATTGCACCCGAACCCGACTCGAGTGCGCCGACCCGGGGGCAAACCCGACACGAACAGGGGCCCACCGGACCCGACCCAAGCCAAAGAAGAGGCTGGGTTGGCCGTCCTCAAGTGGGGCCCACCCGGCCCCCCTTGGTAAACCGCGCCCCCTTCCCGTGGGAAGGGAGTGACTAGCCAAGGGAAAAAGAAGAAAAAGAAAGAAAGAAAAGGAAAGAAAAGAAAGAAAAGGAAAGAAGAAGAGAAAGGAAGAGAAGAAAGAAAGGAAAAGGAAAGAAAAGGAAGAAAAAGGAAAGTAAAACTACCATGCGCGGGGGGAGGTTGCATAGACGTCTACACAAATGTGGATCTAAGTCGATTCGACGGATGAAACAAAAGCTCGGGTCGCCATCGATTTAATGTGCAAGGTCCAGACAAATATTCAAAATGATTGAGCCATAACCATCTCACCAGAAAAGGAAAGAAATAAATATTGATTCCCCTCAACAAAGGAAGGAATAAATCTTGGGTAGTTATGGGAGAGATATTCAGGGGATTCAAATAAATCTTCCCATATCTCTCCCATTCCTCTTCACCTATAAATAAAGGGAAAGGGGGAAGGCTCAAGAGATCAGAAACTAGAGGCAATGAAGCTCTGCAAAGGAAGAGACTCGCCTTCAATGACCCAAGGCTTCACGAGGCTCAAGCAAGCCTACCCTATGGGAACGGCTTAGTCCATTGAAAGTCCTCATCAACGTGAAGACCCTTGCACAAGAAGAGGTCAAAGGTTAGAGGCAAGGAAGCTTTGCAAAGGAAGAGACTCGCCTTCAACGACCCAAGGCTTCACCAGGCTCGGGCAAGCCCACCCTTTGGGAACGGATTAGTCCATTGAAAGTCCTCATCAACGTGAAGACCCTTACACAGGAAGATTAACCCTTCAACTACGTGCACGAAGGAGAAAGCTCGGAGAAGAAAAAGCCAACTCCAAAGACGCCAGAAGCAAAGGCCAGAGAAGAACGAAGCGACATCACCCCGTCGTCTTCAACAAGCCTTTGACTCCGATAACACCCAAAAGCCCGTAGAAGAAGATCAAAGCGGCATCACCCCGTCGTCTTCAACAAGCCTTCAACTCCGAAGACACCAAAAGCAAAGGCCGGAGAAGAAGATCGAAGCGGCATCACCCCATCGTCTTCAACAAGCCTTCAACTCCGACAACGCCCAAAAGCCTAGAGAAGAAGATCGAAGGGGCATCAACCCTTCGTCTTCAAGAAGCCTTCAACTCCAATCACGCCAAAGAAGTCCGGAGAAGAAGAGAAGCCAAAGCTGACGCCACAACCGTCGTTGCCAAAATCCAGCAGGTCGAAAGAAGAAAGAAGCCTTGGAGACATCACCACCACTGTTCAAGGAGAAGAACAGACCAACGCCAAGGCCAAAGCAAAGCCAGAAATCCAAAGCAAAGCACCGGTAAAGCCCGCGCCAAAGCAACATAAGTACCAAAACCAAGCAACTATGACGGACACTAGCAAAGAACCGCACGTTCTAGCCGATACGACGCGAAGTCCGGAAGAACTAAAGTATCGCAAGTCTCTACCCCGTCCACGTTCAAGCACAAGCATCAAAGCACCGCCAAAGTCAGAGCCACGCCAAAGCAAAGCCAAAGCCGACGCCAGAAGCACAATCGACGCCGCGAACCAACGATCAAGAACGCCAAGATCTAGCAAGGATCGAAGGAGACACGAAGACCGAGGAACGAATCCAAAAGCCCCCTAACCGAGAAAGCACGAAGCACGGAAGGGACAAAAGCAATAGCGGAGACTCCTTAGCCCTCAAGAAACCCTCACCTTGTAAAGATCTTTGTCCTGGGCAACCCCTCCAGAGCTCTTGCACGAAATAACATGGAGACACGGATCAAAGGGACCCTCCAGCGGATCTCTCCCACAATCTCTTGATCAAATCTTCACCGCACCCGGCTCACCACCCCCGAGTCCCCGGGTCTCAGCCTTTGTAATCTCCGTGTGCTCGCAATAAATACGACCCGAATAGTTTTTCCACGCATACAGTCATCCGCCTGCCCCGTTACCTGTCACCTTCGTCTGACCGTGACTCCTCTAGTACGCCGTCTACTTCGAGCAACCTCCCTCTATCGGATGTGGATCCCAGCACTCCTCGCTATCCCCAGCATGAGCGCCGCCACCCCGACCACTTTGGCTACTCTCCTGACCGTTTTTGTTTTGCTGCAGTCACTTTCTACCCGCCTGCGTTCACTACTTACCTTATCTCCCTTCATATAGACAGACATAGTTACCAAATCGGGCGTATTTTTGAAAAAATCGTGTATAAAACACGTATCGATCCGAAGTCATAGTAAACAGGGAAAAAACTCATTTTTTTTCAAAAAACGTCTGTACACATTTTATACGCGTTTAAAACGGGAAAAACACGTCGGGTTTGGTCCGGGTTTAAATTGGGTTCGGGTTTTATTATGTTCGTGCTTAATAAACGCATATGCTATATGTTTTGAACTTTTGATTACTTAATGTTGGAAAATGACATATATACATACTTGGTATAATTTTTAAGATTTTTTTTGTTTTTTTCGATGTTTTTCCGTTTTTTTCGTTTTCATCGTATCTTTCCGATTTTTTTTCTTGCCGTTTTTTTCCCGTTTTCCAACTTGGTAACTATGCAGACAGAGAGCCCAAGTTCTACAGAGAGGCACTGCAATACCCTGCATGGCAGCAGGCTATGGCTGAGGAGTTCCAGGCATTTGAGCAGACTCGGACGTGGGAGGTTGTCCCTCTGCCTGCTGGTGTTGAGCCCATTAGCTACAAGTAGGTTTTTAAGATCAAGCGTCGTCCCGATGGCTCCATTGATCAGTACAAGGCCCGTCTCGTTGCCAGAGGCTTTACTCAAGAGTAAGGGATTGATTATGACGAGACTTTTGTTCCGGTGGCTCAGATGACCACTATTCGGACCTTCCTTGCTGTTGCTGCTGCTAGAGGTTGGCTCCTGCTTCAGATGGATATGAAGAATGTATTTTTTCACAGTGATCTCTCCGATGTTTATATGCATCCTCCTCCTGGTCTCAGCATACCCTCTCAACACGTCTGTCGCCTCCGTCGGGATATTTATGGACTCAAACAGGCTTCTTGTGCCTGGTTTAAGTGTTTTCGTCATGCAGTTACTGAGATCGGCTTTGTGGATAACTTCCAGGATCACTCTATGTTTGTGTAGACTTCCCACCAAGGCTGAGCCATTATTCTTCTCTATGTTGATGACATGATCCTTATTGGTGACGACTCTGGTACCATAGCCTCTCTTCAACAGCATCTTCAGAGTCAGTTTCAGATGAAGGATCTCGGTCCCCTGTGCTACTTTCTTGGCCTGGAGATTGCTGGAGATTCTGCTTTTTCAGCAGAAGTACACGGCTAACATCCTATATCATGTTGCTCTTTCTGATTATCGTACAGTTGACACTCCTCTTGAGCTTCATGTGAAGCTACGTCTTGCTGATGGTGAGCCTCTCTCAAATCCTACCAGGTACCGGGAGATAGTTGATCAGCTCGTTTATCTTTGCATCACTAGGCCGGATATTGCACATGTAATCAGTATTTTTAGCCAGTTTGTGGATGCATCTCACTTGGCTCATTATGCTGCCCTCCTACGGGTCCTTCAATATCTTCGAGGCACTATTACCAGGTCGCTTCTTTTTCCCTTGATCTCCTCTATGGTTCTTCGTGAATATTCTGATGCTGACTAGGCCGGTGACCCGACCACTCGTTGCTCTACTACCGGACATTGTCTGTTTTTGGGTGACTCTGATCTCCTGGAAGAGCAAGAAGCAAAAAGTTATCTCTCCAACACTGAGACCGAGTTTCATGCCATGGCCACTACTACTAAGGAGATTGTTCATCTACGGCGTCTTCTCCAAGATCTTGGTGTCGCTACTTCTGACCTACCGCTCTTTATTGCAACAAGAGTTCTATTCAGATTGTCAGCAATTTGGTTTTTCATGAGCGGACAAAGCACATTGAGCTCGATTGTTACTTCTCCAGATAGCAGTACAAGGCTGGTACCATTTCTCTGCCCTATGTCTTCCGCATAATAGATTACTTATTTTTTCACAAAGTCACATCTCTCTCCTCGTTTTCGGTTTCTTATTAGCAAACTCTCAGTATTTGATCCACCGTAAGTTTGAGGGGGGGGTGTTAATGTATATTGTAGGTTATACATATGAGTTAGGTGTACATGACTCATTCCCTATACATGTATGTGCCTATATATTCGTGGTTATTGCCCTAATAAGAATTATCCGTCATTCTCCCAAACCCTAGCCGTCTCTCTCTCCCCCCTAGTGTTGTGGTAACAATGTTAATAAAATCTGATGTGTGTGTGTGTGTACGCGCGTGCTTGCGGGGTACCGACGGACGAGATTAAGTCTCAAAACCGACGGTTAGATGGCAAATAACTTAAAATTGGATGACGTGGCATGTCATGGGCTTCAATAGGAGCTTCGATGGGCTTTTAAGATAAGCCCAAACCACCACACCTTTCTCTCTCTCTCTCTCTCTCTCTCTCCCGATCCTACCCACGCGCCCCCCTTCCGTCCCTCTTTCCGTGCGGAAACCGAGGCAACCCGCCCCCCATGCCATCCCCTCTTCCCTCCCTCTCTTTCTAAATTCTCTCTTTTCCCTTCCTTTCTTGGCCAAACAAATCCCCACCACCCCTTTTGGCTTTTCCTCAATCCAAGTCATCCGTTGGAAACCCTAGTTCTACAAAAAGGAAAAAATAGAAGAATTCCGATCTTGCTATTGTTGAAATTTGTGCCTTCACGTGAGAGCTTCTGGAAGAGACGTGTGTCCCCGACCTCCGCCGCTTCCTCGACTTCGCCTCGAGACGATCCGCGACTTCATTTTGCGTAGGCCTTGGCTTGTTCTTCCGAAGGATCCGGCTTCGCTCGAAGTCCGGCCTTGCTCCGTGAGTGGGATCATCAGCGCATCCTTGCATCGACCCACGGTGGAAACCCCAGGAATTATTAATCCTTTTGTTTATCTTTTCTCCGCTTCCGCATCGATTTCACCTATTTTTCCATCGCTTACACTCCGCATCGCAGCCGTGTCCACCTCCGTTTCATCCCTAGTTGATGCCCAATATAAACCTAATCATCTTATTTGCTATATTTAGTCTATCGGTAACCCTAGCAAGCACTCATAGCCCTTTTTCCATTAAAATCTGATGCATGCCACTCTTTTAAACTTGTTATCTACTGCTGCGAATGATATTCTTATATGCTGAATTTCGTTTTAGTGATATTATTGCATCTTAATTTGTTAGGTTTTAATCCATGCCTTACATTCAATACATAGATCCGTAGAACTACGTGAAATAACCTTTATTTGCTGTCCTTTTGAGTTATACGGCGCCATCTTAGTTTGTTGACCAAAGGGAAACCCTAAAGGCTTAAAATTGTAGTACGCCTTATCGGATGTCCGAGTGTGATCGTCTGCATCAATCGTTGAATACAATTCATCGCATCAGATGGATTGCAATTATAAATAGGATATATTATACTTTACCCCTCTGAAGTTTAGCCCAAAATCACTTAACCCCCCTGTAGTTTATTTTGTTCCAAATCGGTCCCTATAGTTTTAAATGTTAGCACAATACCCCCTTTCGTCAACTACGAAATTTCCTCTTTTGTTAATTTCTATCCAATCAAAAGTTCAAAACTGAATTGAAGGGGGCAAAATGAGTTTATAAACAACAGGGGGTTTAAGTGATTTTGGGCTAAACTTCAGAGGGGCAAAGTGTAACCTACCCTAATAAATAATATATCTAGAATCTTATCTAAGTGTGGGTCACCACATCAAATTGTTGAGGCGAGTCATTTATTTTCATATCTTAGTGGGGTCTCTTTCATGGAACAGTAATAATAGATATTTTTAAAAAATAGGGACAAGAATATATATGTGAGCTGCACTGGGTGGGTTGTAGGATTGATAGAACTATCCCTTTTGCCTCTTTTATAAGTAGTGTATAGATATAGACTAGGGTTGTATGTTCCATTCCACTCTTATTGTTCATAACTACTGATTACCCAAATGAGGACAATGAAAGGCCTCGACTCATAAGATAAACTCATCGCATAAATTGTCAAAGAACCAATTCAGAAGCATCATATAAATTACCTATAGCTTTGTATGATATAAATACTCCAGGAGTTGATATATCTGAGACCATAGATTCATCTAAATAGAGAAGAAAAACCTGGTATTCCCCAAAGTATCTTATAGGTCGGCTTTAAGCTCTCTTCATCAAATTCTACGCATGCATTCTCGAAAGCATTATTACTGCAACAAGAAAGAGAGAAACATTCTCTCAATGGCTGGAAAGCAACAATTGTATGTAATACTATATCCAACAAAGACAAAACCCAAAAAACAATGGAATGTTAAGGTTTAATAATTAAAGTAAAATGTTCAACAACATGCGGCATACATTCATGCTAGCCATGATTTTGTTTATCGACAAGAATATGGATGCCCACAAAATGTATTTCATGCACAATTTACTCTTCTTCAAAGCAGTATATTATCAACTAGACATTGAACTTATAATTGTGAAAACAAAGTTTCATATTGGAAACACATGTATTCAAAAAAGTTTTTTATAAAGAGAGAAATCTCTAATCCATGATAACTCAAGATATAATAAAGAGAAGCTTGGTTACAACATAATCAACAATGGAATATCATGAACAATCATTATTTAACATAGATGTGAGATTTTTCTGGCATATAAAGAAATCAAGCATCTTTCAGTAGTTTCACACTATTGAACCAAAAAATTATGGTGTATCAAATTTGAGCTAAGGAACCGTCCCATCTATTTTTATTGGAAATAACATGTTACATGTGTATCTATTACTCTATGTAAACTCTGTTTATGTGATGAATTTGGAAGCACAATGTTGTGATGTAGAAGTATAACTACTAATTTTAGGCAATAAAGGGGTTGCCACTGCTCTTTGGACCAAGGTTTCCGGTATCGTTTAATAACTTGTGTTGATAATAGTCGACACAATATGCTTATGTACTTGCACGACATGCAGACACTGATACAAACAGAATCCAGTCAAAGTATATACTCAAAAGACCTATCTTTTTTATGCTAGACTACTTCATAATTCATACTTATTTCTGATGATGAATGGACATGTTCTGAACTTACTAGAATACATATTTGATTTCCCATACGGCAAACCATAATTATCTTGGATATATGCATTAATGTTCCTCATCAATATCAATAAGTACTGTTGTATCATATAAATATCTCAAAATCACAGACTTTGTATGCAACATTAGTAATGTTGAAAATATCTGAAAAAATGCCCTCAATATATATATATATATAGAAAGATAGAGAGAGAGAGAGCATCTCATTCTCTCCAAACCCTAGCTGTCATCTCCTAACATGGTATTAGAGCTCTAGGGTTCTCCGGCTTCGACGGTGACGACGACGACGATCTCCCTCTGGCTCCGATTCCGGCTCCGCAATACCCCCCCAGCTCCCCCTCCAGCCACCGCAGCCCCTCCCTCCGGCAGCCACCTTCAGCCCCCGCAACACCCGCCGGCCACCTCCAGCACACCTCCCGCCCCTTCCCCGGCCTTCCCCCTCCACCGCAGCCCCTCCCTCCGACCACCGCAACCCCCTTCCACAATCGATCCCCCCCTCCGGCAGCCACCCCCCCCCCCCCCACAGCCTCCTCCAACACCCGATTCCCCCTCCAGCAGCCCCTCCAGCACCCGATTCCTTCCTCCGACAGCCACTCCAGCCCCTCCCGCACTGGCAGCCCCTCCAGCACCCAATTCCTTCATCCGGCAGCCACTTCAGCCCCTCTCGCACCGACAGCCCCTTCAGCCCCTTCAGCCACCCTCACCCTCCCCGGTAGCCCCTCAACCCCCCTCCAGCCACCCGATCCCCTTCCCGCAACCCCCTTTCCGCCCCCCTCACCCCCTTTCTGACCCCTCTGCTTAATCGATTCCCTATCATCTCTCGTCGAGGGTTTCCAATGGCACTTTTACACCAGCCTCCATGTCTCCTCACTTTTGCGCGATGATGGCATCTTCTGCCACTATGGTCTTCCATCATGCTCCTCCGTCACTCCGATTTGAGGGTGTTCTCGGGCCGGGTCCTTTCGTCGAGACAGTCGGTCGTGGACGTGGTCAGGCTCTCCTCCGCCATGGTGGCGACATTGCTTCTGCTCTCGATCCAGGAACTCCGGCACCTCCCGTCACCACTACTGTTCCGCCCCAATCTGACTCCAATCGTTTTCAACGACTTGATGAACTACTTCTCCGGTACCTCGCCTCCACTAGCTCTTCGACAGCTCACAACCTATTTGACACTCCTGGTACTACAGCTCCATTGATCTTCGACTCGGGTGCCTCCTGCCACCTTACCTCCAATTCTTCTGTATTCATGGACTATAGCCCTGCTCCCACCCACCTGGGGGTTCACACTACTGACGGGACTCGTGTACCCATTTTGCAGTGTGGATCCATCACCCCTGCCTCCGATCCCACCGATCGCCTGACCTTACCTCGTGTTCACCATGCTCCCCTCTTAAATATTAATTTAATATCTGTTAGTTCTCTTTATGAGTCTAGCTTGACCGTTATATTTACTTCTTCCTTTTGTTCTGTGCAGGATCCGCGGACGGGTCAGAGAGTTGGACTAGGTCGTAGAGCAGGGGGACTCTATCAGCTAGATCACCTTCAGATTCCCACTTCCACTCTTTCCACTCCGTCAGCTCTGTCTGTCACCTCTGATGCCAACTTGTGGCACAGAAGGTTAGGTCACAAATCCAGTGATCGACTCCAAAGCGATTTTCGCTCTGGCGCTTTGGGTCGGGTGTCCTCCCACATCTCTATCTGCACTGGTTGTCGCTTAGCAAAGCACCTTGCTCTTCCTTTTTCTGCTAGTGCTTCCCGTTCCAACGCCCCTTTTGATCTCGTGCACTCTGACATGTGGGGTCTTGCTCCAGTTGCCTCCTTTACTAGTTTTTTGTATTATGTGAGCTTCATAGATGATTACTCCTGCTGCACCTGGGTCTATCTCATGCGTCGCCGCTCTAAGATTTCTCATATTTACAGGACCTTCACTACTAGGCTTCACACCCAATTTGGTCGGTACATTAAGACCTTTCGGTCTGATTGTGCTCAGAAGTATCTCTCATCTGAGATGCATGAGATTCTTCAGACTCACTGCACTCTTCACCAACAGTCGTGCCCCCACACCCATGAACAGAACGGAGTCGTCGAGCGCAAACATCATCATGTCCTCGAGACAGCGCAAGCTCTATTTCTGTCTGCTTCTGTTCCACATTCCTAATGGACCTAGGCTATTCTGTCCGCCGTTCACTTTATCAAAATCACTCCGTCCTCGACCCTCTCTAGTCTTACACTGTACGAGTGGCTTTACTCCACACCCCCGGACTACTCTCTTCTACGTACCTTTGGGTGCACGTGTTTCGTCCTCCTCCCTCTCCATGAGCGCACCAAACTCTCTGCTAGGTCTGTTAGGTGTGTCCACTTAGGACTCAGTTGGGAGCACAAGGGCTATCGGTGTTACGATCCCTTGGCTCGCCAGATCCATATCTCTCGTCACGTCTCCTTTGTTGAGGATGCCCCATACTTTTCCACTGAGTCCCTGGATCTTCCTTCATGGCCTGTGCCACCCTTTATGCCTCCACCCCCTCTCACCATCCTCGCCATTTACATCGCCACCTCCACCTCCCCTGTCTTCGCCACCTTTCTCGCCACTTACACCGCCACCTCCCCCTCCCCCGTCTCCCCCGTCACCTCCACTACCACCTGTTACGCGTGTCTATGTTCGTCGCTCCACAGTCCCTCCCACCAAGACTGTCTCCACTGGTACTTCTTTGCCTGTAGCTGCACCCACCTCTCTGATCGCGGATCCTGACCCTGTTCGGCGCTACCCTACGCGCGAACATCACCATTCTGACAGATATGACTACTCTCCCGACAGGTTTGGCTACTCTACCTTTAGCTCTGACTCCTCTAACCCCTCTGGCTACTTTGTTGTTGCCTCTTGCTCTTCGTCTTACCAGGTTTCTCTTACTGCCCTTCACACCCACCGGGAGCCCCAGTCGTACTGTGAGGCAGCTTTACACCCAGAGTGGCGGCAGGCCATGTCAGTGGAGCTTGAGGCTTTTCAACGGACCCAGACATGGGATCTGGTTCCTTGTCCCTCAGGCGTGGTGCCTGTCAGCTACAAGTGGATATTCAAGGTCAAAACTCAACCTAACAGATCCATTGAGCGGCACAAGGGCCGCCTCGTTGTTTGTGGCTTCTCCCAGAAGTATGGGATTGACTACGAGATGTTTGCTCCAGTTGCTCGGATGACTACTGTGCGCACTCTCTTAGCTGTGGCAACTGCTCAATGGTGGCCTCTCCATCAGATGGATGTCACCAATGCATTCCTTCACGGTGACCTCTCCAAGGAGGTATACATGGCTCCTCTGGACATTTTTGTTCCTCCAAGACACGTTTGCCGTCTGTGCCGGGCTATCTATGGGCTCAAACAAGTACCTCAGGCATGGTTTGAGCGATTGTGCAGTGCAATTCTGGCAGTTAAGTTTGTAGAGAGACTCTGACTATGCTCTGTTCACCCGCTCCTCCAGTCAAGGTATTGATGTGCTGCTTCTGTATGTGGATGATATGATCATCACCAGGGATGACAGTGCTACCATAGCATCCCTTCAACGTCCCCTCCAAAGTAAGTTTGATATGAAGGATTTGGGCCCTCTCCGATACTTTCTTGGCCTTGAGATTGCCCTGTCAGCTCGAGGATAATTGATCTCCTAGCAGAAGTATATCTCCGATATTTTTACCGAGGCTGCTCTCACTAACTCTCATACTGCTGACCGCCCATGGAGCTCAACTTGAAGCTCCTCTCTACATATTGTGAGCCTCTCCAGGATATTTCTCGTTACCAGTGGCTGGTTGGGATGCTAGTTTATCTCACCATGACTAGGCCTGATATTGCTCATGCTGTTGGAATTGTCAGCCAGTTCGTTCAGGCTCCTCGCTCGATTCACTTTGCAGCGGTCCTTCGGATTATTCGGTATCTCTACGGCACCATCACTCGTTCACTGCTATTTCCCTCCACCTCTCCACTGGTTATGCTCAGATGCATATTGGGCTGGAGATGTTGCTACCCGCCACTTTACCACCGGCTACTGTGTGTTCATTGGTGATTCCCTCATTTCTTGGCATAGCAAGAAACAGGAGTCTGTTGCACGCTCCAGCACCGAAGCCGAATACCGGGCTATGGCTTCCACCACTGCAAAGATTGTCTGGCTTCGACGCCTTCTACTCGACTTGGGAGTCAGGATTTCCGGGGCTACACCTCTATTCTGTGACAACCGGAGTGCTATTCAGATTGCTAGCAACCCGGTTTTCTATGAGCGGACCAAACATATCGAGATCGACTGTCATTATGTTCGGTAGAAGTTTCTTGCATACATCTCCTTGCCGTTCATTCCCTCGACGGAGCAAACTACTGATTTTCTCACAAAGCCCCTTACAATTGTTCGATTTTATTATTTTATATGCAAACTCTCGGTACATGATCCACCGTGAGTTTGAGAGGGAGTGTTAATGTATATATCAGGTCGGGTTCTATATACAATCGGGTTGGGTTGCTTGTGTATTCATGTACATATATATTAGGCTTGAGTCCCTCAATAGAGAGTATCTCATTCTCTCCAAACCCTAGCCGTCATCTCCTAATATATATATATATATATATATATATATATATATATATATATATATATATATATATATATATATATATATATATATATATATATATATATATATATATATATACAGAGAGAGGAATGTTACAGTAAGTTGTGAGCTGCCGGTTTAGAAAATGAGCTGCGATTGATTTGCCCACCCTAGAAGTTTTGGATTTTGATAAAATATGGTGAGGGTGTTGTCTAGGGTAAGATGATCATCCTCACCAATTTTCATCAAATTCCAAAACTTCTAGGGTCATCAAATGGTAGAAGCAAAATCTGTTGTACAGTCACTTTAAATCTGTACATTTTGCTTCTACCATTTGATGACCCTAGAAGTTTTGGAATTTGATGAAAATTGGTGAGGATGATCATCTTACCCTAGACAACACCCTCACCAAATTTCATTAAAATCCAAAACTTCTAGGGTGGGCAAATCAATCACAGCTCATTTTCTCATATATATATATATATATATATATATATATATATATATATATATATATATATATATATAGAGAGAGAGAGAGAGAGAGAGAGAGAGACAGAGGAATGTTACAGTGAGCTGTGAGCTGTGTTTTAGAAAGTGAGCTACGGGTATTTTCACCCCCCTAGGAGTTTTGGAATTTGATGAAATTTGGTGAGGGTGTTGTCTAGGATTAGATCATCCTCACCAATTTTCATCGAATTCCAAAACTTCTAGGGGGGTGAAATGGTCGAAGCAAAATCTGTCGTCCGCAGTCACCGTTAAAATCTGCAGATTTTGCTTCGACCATTTGACCCCCCTAGAAGTTTTGGAATTTGATGAAAATTGGTGAGGATGATCATCTTACCCTAGACAACACCCCTCACCAAATTTCATCAAATTCCAAAACTTCTAGTGGGGTCAAAATACCCGCAGCTCATTTTCTCCTACCGCAGCTCACAGCTCAACGTAACAGCCCTCTCTCTCTCTCTCTATGCAATGGGTTGATCCTGTTGGTGCGACCCCTTGGTGCAATCCGAGCACTATGGGCTGTCCAATTTAATTTGTATGGCTATGATGCATTGTTTGTTCAGTGCATGAATCGCACCTATACATATGTTTGCTCACAAACCCTATACGTTGCGGCGCTCTATTGCATATGTTGCACTAGGCGACTGGGTGTAGCCATCTATATGTTGTTGTGCTACGCTGCATATGTTGTCGTACTCCCGGTGCATATGTTTCTGGTCTGGGTCACACGAAGTGGATCGCACCAACGGGATTATATATATATATATATATATATATATATATATATATAGAGAGAGAGAGAGAGAGAGAGTGAGAGAGAGAGAGATGCTATAATGCGGCATGCGGTAAGTGTGGCACCTCACCGCAGCCGTCTGATGCACCGCTGCGTGCATGCGATGCACGCAGCGCGTGCATCAGACGGCAGCGGTGCGGTGCCGCACGTACCGCATGCCGCAGCATAGCATGCCCTTATATATATATATAGAGAGAGAGAGGCCCGGGAAGCTGAACTCGAGTTCACCATTCAAATGGTGAACTCGAATGGAAAAGCTATCACGTGTTCTGAGAAAGTCAACAATTGCGACTGGAGGTATTTATATATACACATATATGAGGATATATATATATATATATACCCAGCCGTAATTGTTAACTTTCTTAGGACACGTGGCAACTTCTCCCTTCGAGTTCACCATTTGAATGGTGAACTCGATTTCACCAAACCATTTCCCATATATATATATATATATATATATATATATATATATATATACAGAGAGAGAGAGAGAGAGTTGCGGCGTGCTGTGCATGCAGCGTCGCACCGCAGCCGCCTGATGCACCGATGCACGTAGCGATGCATCAGGCGGCTGCGGTGCGACGCCGCATTTTATCATTCCTCTATATATATATATATATATATATATATATATATATATATATATATATATATATATATATATATATATATATATATATATATATATATATATATATATATATATATATATATATATATATATATATATATATATATATATATATATATATATATATATATATATATATATATAAAGAGAGAGAGAGAGGAATGTTATAGTGAGCTGTGAGCTGCCGAAGGGGAAAGTGAGCTACTCTCACTTTAACCCCCCTAGAATTTTTAGAATTTGATGAAATTTGGTGAGGGTGTTGTCTAGGGTAAGATGATCATCCTCACCAATTTTCATCAAATTCCAAAACTTCTAGGGGGGTCCAATGGTTGAAGTTTTGGAATTTGATGAAAATCAGGATGATCATCTTATCCTAGACAACACCCTCACCAAATTTCATCAAATTCTAAAACTTCTAGGGGGGTCAAAGTGAGCGCAGCTCACTTTCTAAACCGACAGCTCTCAGCTCAAGCTAACAGCCCCTATATATATATATATATATATATATATATATATATATATATATATATATATATATATATATATATATATATATATATAATATAAAATACATTTTTAAAAGTTTTTCTAAGAAGTACCAAAGGCTATTATTATGTATCATTTGTTATGTAGATTATTATTGATAAGAATGGTAAGAGAAATAGTAAAATACCCAACACTGAAGGGACCCAATATGTTTCATTTCAAAGCAGTGCTAGAGGTGACAAGTCAAATACCCAACATTGGAAGCATGATGCAACATAGGGCTGAATTTCTTACTTTTGTACATTATTTTTTCTCACATGTAGACGCGATGTTGTTTAGTCTTATATTTCAGCTTAGAGCCTCCCATTAATCGAGTTTATGGAGTTATGACTATATGTGGGGGTGTATACACTGGCGGAGCCAACTAAGGCCCAGTGGGGGCAAGTGCCCCCACTAAAATTTCAAAGAGAGAAATTACACTTGCCCCCATTAACTTTAGCTCAAAAACACTTAACCCCCCCTATAGTTAAAGAACTACATTTTGCCCCCTCCATTTCTGTTTTGATCAGTTAAAAATCACCAAACGAGGTAATTAAGTAGTTGCCAAAAGGGGTATTGTGCTAACATTTCAAACTTTAGGGAGCGATTTGGAACAAACAACATGGGGGGTTAAGCATTTTTGAGCTAAACTTCAGGGGGCAAAGTATAATTTAACAAAAAAAAACTAATTCATCTCGTTCAATTCGTCCCACCTCTGCACCCCTTAGGCTTGCAGTGCTCGCAGATCGCTGTCCCGCACACGAGCTGCACCGTACGGCCATTCTTGGATACTCGAACCTCTGTCCATGTCTCTTCTACCTTAAACTCGTGGTTGGAGATGGCAGCCTGTTCCTTACCCCAGGCCAGGCGGTGACTTGAGTCCCTGCCCCCCCCCCCCCCCCCCCCCCCCCACACACACACACACACACAAAAAAAAAAAAGGCATAGTGCATGTCAAAACCCTATTCTCTCTTTATCTGTTTCTCTCTCTCTCTCTTAGAATTTATACCCCCACTAGAGTGAATTCCTAGCTCTGCCACTGGGTGTATATGACCCTTAACCAAAGTGAAGTCATGTGCATGGCATGAGTTAAAAGAAAAGAATAATTAGTTAAGTGAGAACCAAAATAAATCAACGAGAAGTGAGATTAGACTCAATCTGGCATCCGAGAAGCCAAACTTAAAAAAACAAGGCTGATATGACATTAGTGGGTTGGATTCAAGTGTAAACCTGGCCCTTTCTCTATCTCCATCACTTTTCACACGTTGGAAGGCCTCCCACTCGTAGACATTGTTCATTCATAGGGAAAATCCACCCAACTTTTGCTATCTGACCCCTCTTTTTCTGCCTTTTTCAGAGATGGTCTTATATACCGCCTTACTTCACATTATCCGAGTGGCATGTGAAGGCTAAAGGAATAAATGAAGGTTTTGGGGATCTTTGACTAGATTTCTAAACAACGGTGGCCGTCAGTCCCTGCTACCACTTCCTTCACTTCCCTCTTTGCTTGTAGTGGAGCTTAGAAGGCTTCACACATCTTAGCGATTGACCTTTCTATGTGTAGGGTGGAAATCTGCATGAACCCCCTCGTTTACAATGATCCTATTGAGAAGTCCACCGATTAGTCCCACATCGGTAAAGGGGGCACCTAACGCCTACTTAATATACCCTTTGTGAACCTCCCCTTACAACCCGGGTTTTGGGGTGTAAGGGTATCTAATATGGTATCAGAGCTGGGTTCACCGTCTCTCTCGGGGTGCGGGCCATGCGGCCCCTTTCGATTGTGCCCCGCTTCGTGTGCTCCGCTTGAGGGGGTGTGTTGAGGAAGTCCACCGGTTAGTCCCACATCGGTAAAGGGGGTACCTAATGCCCGCTTAATATACCCTCTGTGGACCTCCCCTTACAACCCGGGTTTTGGGGTGTGAGGGTATCTAACATATCCTTCGATCTAGGTGTATTTATTCCTTGTTTAATTCCTTCTATCTTTGCTATTTATCTTCCACTTCACATATACATTATATTTTCCGATCTCTTATGCCATATTTGAGTCCGCTTATGCTTTCCACGACCACTCCTTGATGCCAGCTACTTCTCTTGATAGTGATAGTTAGGTGAGGCTATAATTAGCTTTATTTTGGTGCTCAAAATTCACTGTTTATTAAAATTTACAGCTGTTGTTCCTTCTTTTTTTATTATGTCTGTTAGATACCCTCACACCTCAAAACCCGGGTTGTAAGGGGAGGTCCACAGGGGGTATATTAAGCAGGTGATGGGTGCCTCCCTTATCGATGTGGGACTATTTGTCAACACTCCCCCTCATGCAGAGCACGCGTGGCAAGGCATGATCGGTGGGGAGCACCCGGAGAGGGAGCAGGAGCAGGAGACGGGCTAGCTCTGATACCATGTTAGATACCCTCACACCTCAAAACCCGGGTTGTAAGGGGAGGTCCACAGGGGGCATATTAAGCAGGTGATGGGTGCCTCCCTCATCGATATGGGACTATTCGTCAACACTCCCCCTCACACGGAGCACGCGTGGCAAGGCATGATCGGTGGGGAGCACCCAGAGCGGGAGCAGGAGCAGGAGACGGGCTAGCTCTGATACCATGTTAGGAGATGACGGCTAGGGTTTGGAGAGAATGGAAGGTAGAGGAGGCTCAACCGGGAAGGTGGGCGTGGGAGTAGGATACGGAGGTAGGAAGGGGATGATGAGAGGGGGTAACGACGTAGAAGATGACGTAGGTGGTGAGGGAAGATCCCGGGACTCAGTGGAAAAGTACGGGACATCCTCTACAAAAGAGACGTGACGAGAGACACGGATTCAGCAAACCAAGGGATCGTAGCACCGATATCCTTTTTGCTCGCGATTGAGTCCTAAGTGAACACACCTAACAAATCTAGCAGAGAGTTTGGTGCGCTCATGGGGAGGGAGGAGGACGAAACACGTGCATCCAAATGTACGAAGAAGAGAGTAATCAGGAGATGTGGAGTAAAGCCGCTCGTACGGGGAAACACCAGAGATGGAGGACGGAGTGATGTTGATGAGGTGAACAGCGGTTAGGACAGCTTCAGCCCAGTAGGAATATGGAACAGAAGCAGACAGAAGTAGAGCTCGTGCTGTCTCGAGGACATGGCAATGTTTGCGCTCGGCGACTCCGTTATATTCATGGGTGTGGGACAGGACTGTTGGTGAAGAGTGTCGTGAGTCTGAAGGATCTCACACATCTCAGAGGAGAGATACTCCTGGGCACAATCAAATCGAAAAGTCTTAATGCACCGACCAAACTGGGTGTGAAGCATAGTGTGAAGGTCCTGTAAATATGAGGAATCTCGGAGCGGCGACGCATGAAATAGACCCAGGTGCAGCGGGAGTAATCATCTATGAAGCTCACATAATACAAAAAACCAGTAAAAGAGGCAACTGGAGCAGGACCCCACACGTCAGAGTGCACGAGATCAAAAGGGGCGCTGGAACGAGAAACACTAGTAGAAAAAGGAAGAGCAAGGTGCTTTGCTAATCGACACCCAGTACAAACAGAGAGAGGGGATGACACCCGACCCAAAGCGCTAGAGCGAAAAACGCTTTGGAGTCGATCACTGGATATGTGACCTAACCTTCTATGTCACAAATCAGCATCAGAGGTAACAAACAGAGCTGACGGAGTGGAAGTGGGAACCTAAAGGTGATCCAACTGATAGAGTCCCCCTGCTTTACAACCCAGCCCAACTCTCTGACCCGTCCGCGAATCCTGCACAGAACAAGAAAAAGTAAATGTAACAATCAGGCCCGAGTCACAAAGAGAACTAACAGATATTAAGTTAATGTTTAAGCGAGGAGCAAGGTGAACACGAGGTAAGTTTAGGCGACCAGTGGGATCCGAGGCAAGGGTGATGGATCCACACTGCGAAATGGGTACACGAGTCCCGTCAGTAGTGTGGATCCCCAAGTGGGTGGGATCAGGGCTACAGTCCGTGAGTACAGAAGGATCGGAGGTAAGGTGGCAGGAGGCACCCGAGTCGAAGATCCATGAAGCTGTAGTACCCGGAGTGGCAGAAAGACTGTGATCTGTCGAAGAGCTGGTGGAGGCGAGGTATCGAAACAGTAACTCCTCAAAGTGCTGGAGGCAGTCGGAGTAAGACCGAGACTGAGCAGAAGTACCCGGAGTGGCAGAGAGCCTATGTTCTGTCGAAGAGCCGGTGGAGGCGAGGTATCGAAACAGTAACTCCTCAAAGCGCTGGAGGCGGTCGGAGTAAGACCGAGACGGAGCATGAGTGGTGGCAGTCGGTGCTTGAGTAGGGAGATCAGCAGCAGCAGTAGTCCCACCATCATGGCGGAGGGGACCCTGACGACGTCCACAGTTGACTGACGTGGTGGAAGGATGTGGTCCGAGAATACCATCAAAACGAGGAGACGGAGGGACTCGACGATCAGCTACTGTGTGCAGGCAGTATGGGAACTGAGAGATGTTGTATGAAGCCATACCCCTGAAGTACGGGAGCGAGCCGGCACAAGGGAGGTCCCGGGCAGTCCGGTATAGAGGAGACGGACCAGAGGAGGAGAGCCAGGGGAGGAGCGGTGGGGCGATGGGGGGCAGCAGGGGGTGCAAGAGGCGGGCGGTGTGGGCTGCAGGAGGTGCAGAAGGGGGGTGGCGGGGCGTCAGGGGGTGCAGGAGGGGGCGGCGGGTGCTTCAGGGGATGACGGGGGGGTCGAAGGAGCTGCAGGGGGGGTTCTGTTGGAAGAGAAGGGGCACGGGGTGCTACAGGAGGTGCAGAAGGAGGGCGGCGGGGCTGCAGGAGGTGCAGGAGGGGGATTCCAGAGTGCTGGAGGGGCTGCCGGAGGGGGGAATCGGGTGTAGGAGGGTGCTGGAGGGGTTGCCAGAGGGGGAATCGGGTGCAAGAGGGGGCTGTAGGGGCTACCGGTACGGGTGAGAAGGGAATCGGGTGCAGGAGGGGCTGTCGGAGTGCTGGAGGGACTACCGGAGGGGGGAATCGGATGCTGGAGGGGCGATGGGGGCTGCAGGAGAGGGCGACGGGGGCTTCCGGAGTGCTGGAGGGGCTACCGGAGGGGGGAATCGGGTGCAGGAGGGTGCTGGAGGGGCTGCCGGAGAGGGGAATCGAATGCAGAAGGGGGCTAGAGGGGCTGTCGGAGTGCTGGAGGGGCTGCCGGAGGAGTCGCCTTCACCGCGGAGAAACCCTAGAGCTCTGATACCATGTTAGATACCCTCACACCTCAAAACCCGGGTTGTAAGGGGAGGTCCACGGGGGGTATATTAAGCAGGTGATGGGTGCCTCCCTCATCGATGTGGGACTACTCGTCAACAATGCCGATTTGACAAATTTGTGTGCAATACTGAGTGAATCTTTACATACTGAATCTTCTAACATGTAAACTAGGTCCTACACCTTGTGTTAATATAATTTCATTTTTTACTTGCTGTTTTGGGACTGATTGCATGAACTTTAAGATTAAAAAAAACATTTTCTGTGATTATTTAATTCTCCAATTAGGACTCTGGACAACCTAGTATTGGAGAGTTGTATCATGCTTGGTGTGAGAGCAGGTTCGGCCTAGGGAACTCAGGTTTGTAGTCATATCTTGTATCTATTACTCTTATTCTTAGTTAACTTTGCCATAATGCATATTTTGATTCATAATCACCTCGGTAGGTTTAGATTCATGTGTTGGATTACTGCTATCACTTTTAGAAAATATAGCTATTGTCCACATCATATTTCCTGCTATCCTTTGCTTTCAGCATCATATAATGGAATACTAGTTGTTTTGCTTTGCATCTTAGTGTCTTGGTAAGGTTCCATGGAGTGGTCATGTACTCATGTGTAGCTCGTGGGTAGTTCTAAATGCCAAATCATTGTAGATTTCTTTACCATAACTGACAAGGGTGGATATCCAAAGAGATTGTATATGTTACAACCAAAGGGTGCTTGGCAGGTAGCTACTTAGGCTACATTATATGATCACGCAGAATGCTCAGGACTATCACAAGCAATTGGACTTCTTTTTTCTGGATGATGATATAGGCGCAATTGAGAATTCTTCATGCTATATAGATCAAGGCTCAATTACACCTGGAGATCCACCTCCTAACCAGAATGACATCGGGAGACCAGCATCCACCATCAGTTGCAAGATCTCTCAGATTTAGGCACCCATTATGACGATCTATGCTGGAACCTTGTAGACTATCAACATTCTGTGCAACTCGAGGGCGAATATTTTGATGTACCCTGTAGTAGTGATAGATATGGGAAGTCACATGGAGGTGACCTTTGCTTTTTGAGCCGCGGGGTTTGAGGATCGAACAATGAGAGCATTGGACTCGTCCCCAGACTAAGGGATTAGAATAGAAATCAAGGATCTTAGGGGCCATGTTGACCAAGCTGAGTTCCTCGATTGGCTCGACGCCTTGACCTAGTTGAGCATTTCATCCAAGAAGAATTCCGTGAGAAGAAGAGGTCAAGTTTGTCACCATGAAGCTAAAGAGATGGCCTTAGTACAGTGGCAAGAGTTGTGAATGAGTAGAGATAAAGGTAAGGACATGATTCCCTCTTGGGTATGGGAAAAACTAAGGAGAATATACTTACCTTTTGATCATTGAACGACCCCTGCGAGATAAGGGGTGACATATGGTAGTAGAATTGTGCATCTACTATGTTTAGTTTTCTTAGTATTATATCTTCTCCTCATTCCCTTGTCAGATTAGAAACAAGGGTATATGAGAAACATCTTCGCCTATATCCACTATAACATAACTCCATTCCCAACCCAGCCTCTTGCCTGCATCCCATCAGCTCCATGAGCAGCATAAATCCCCATAATTGTGCACTGATGGGTACAGGCAAAAGGCAAACAGAAAGAAACATGGCTTTAAGTATTGGATGCAGATCTAGAGAAGCATAAAAGGGAAACTATGATCCTTTGTCAAGGGAAGTGGAATTAGTTGCGAGAGAGAGGAGGAAGTGGTTAGCTTTGATAAGTGGGAGACGTGAGATGATAAGTAGAGAGGATAGAGTTTAGGATTTGAGGGGCGTGGAGTGGAGGATGTGTACAGAGAGAGGACAAAAAAGTCATGATGTCTCTTTGTAATCATCTCATTTCATCACAAAGCATGGGAATCTTCCATGTGGAAAGCACCCAATTGGAGGTCTTTGGAGAAGAGAGTGGTAGGGAATCAATAGCAGCCTCATAGACTGACTAGTGTGGCTTTTTCCCAAATTTTCTTTTTCCGAGGAAAACATGTGGTTTGTCTCTCTCCTCCACCTACTCGCTGCTACTTGCTCAATGTATAGATTACCTTAAGTCTTAAGGCCTGCCTCATTAAGGGTTTGCAATCGTTGGTCTAAGCTTCCTCCTTTTTAAGCATTTCTAGGAGATGTTAAATTTGTTAATAAAAAGAACTTAACGCCTTGAAATGTGGCAGAGGCTCAAAAACTTTGAAGCACTATTAAGATAGAACAATTTCAGCAGTACAAAACAATGACCGTAATAAGTAAAAAAAGACTCCTGTTTAAGTTCAACTATTTATAAGAGAATGATATAACCTATACATAACATATGAGACAAATTCAAGCCTTTATTTGGGTTCCCACAATCACAATGATTCCACTCTTTGCAATCCTCCTATTTCCAATGGGATACTTGCTATAGCAAATGCTAGAAATATCTACCTACTGATTGAATCATCCATATCAATAATTGTCATGCATGATAAGCAAAATTTGAACTACCAGTATTTCAGTGTCTTAAGTTCTCCATGATGAGTTGTAGCTATAGTCAACAAAGAATCACTTTCAGCAAAACATTCTAGAAGTGACATCCCCAAAGCTGCTCCTTCAAGTGGATTCGTCCCTGCACCAACCTAAAATAAATTACAACACAAATGATATATTATAAGTCTAGTGAGACAAAAAAAATGAATAGTACCACTTGGTTGCTAGTTAAGAAATCATCAACCAGCATATAGATTTAAATGAATTTATCAATAAACAGATAATAGTTTTAAAAGCAGTTGAGCAAAGCGCACCATGAAAAGCAGGTGATTGATGGTTTTTGTATGCTCTTGTCCTGAAAAAATCATTGACTACTATAGTAACCAGAGCAAGTACACTATAAATGTCGTTATTAACCTAAACATTTGCAAGAGTTATTTTTTTTCAATCACCTTTCCACTTATTTGCTGCATGCGGTATACGCACCTGAGCCTATTAGTTTCACCACTCTCCATAGTGAATAAGGATGAAGGCACTAATGTCATAATCGTACGAACTACAAGCATATTTATATCAAATCCTACTATGTTGAAAATTTCTACGTCCTCACTTTTCATTTTACATGACATTCAGTTATTGAGTTTGGCAACTCATGCACCCCTGTTCTTGGGGGAATCCAAAGTTGTTAGGATTCAAGGTCTCAAACTAAGGTGTAGGTTTGTGATGCACCCACTCGAGCATATCCAAAGAAGCCCATGACTTTTTGGTGCTTACCCGACCAAGGGTGGAGGGAAGCCAACGACCGAGAGAGAGAGAGAGAGAGAGAGAGAGAGAGAGAGAGGGGGGGGGGGGGGGGGGGGGGAGTCTCTTCTCCTTTTAGACTCTAAATCCATTGTAAAAGTGTTTTACGTGTCCAATTGATGTTTGAATACGACTTCCACACTAATTACAAGTCTAATTTCAAATTTAATTGGACTCAGATCTCATCTAAAGTGAGATAAGAAACAAACCTCCCAGACTCGTGGAATAGAAGGGCCAGCCCCTCGTGAGGTTTGCAATTGTATTGGAATTCCGATCCAAGTGAAATTGATGGGAATAGGAGGGAGTGGGATTTGTTTGCATCCTATAGCCACCAATCAATCAATCAAATGGCAAGGTTTCTCTCTTATAAGATGCAATCTATGCAGCAACCAAGGTACAAAAAATCGAAATATTTCATGAAAGTTCACGAAATATTTCGGATTTTCAATTTAGCGAAATACAATATTTCGTGAAATGTCGCAATATTTCACAATATTTTGGTATATTTCGCAAAATATGTCGTTTTTCAGAGGTTCAAAATCGATATTTTGAACCTTGGCAGCAACTTCCGTGGAACGGTGCCTCATAACTCCTTATGATGGTGCGTACAAATCATTAAGATTTGACTTCTTAGTCCTTGTTGGACGCCATGTTATCAAGTCGGTTGTTTTTTTTTTGAAAAAAAACGTGTTTAAAACAACTTATTGTGGCGTTTACTTCGTAATTTTTCCCGTTTTTTTTTTAAGTCATGATTCTATCAAAAAATCCCGATTTTTTCATTTTAATCCAAATTTACATGTTTTAATCCCGATTAATCACATTTTAATCTCGTCGTGTACTGTTCAAAATTCATTAGGCCATTTTTATATAATTTATAACAAATTCTACCGTTTGTTTTCCTCGAATCTTTCCCGACTTTTCCGATTTTTTCGACTAATCCCTTAGCCGATTTTTTCCGGACTTCCGACTTGGTAACTTTGGTTAGAAGTATGACTCTTCTAGTAGTCTTTTCCATCCATCCTAAGTGCTACTTATGCGATTCTTCCCCTAGTTATCTTTACTTTCTGCATATAGATTAGCTGAACTCTCTACTTTTTAGTGTCCACTCTTCTATCTAGAAGTCTGGAGAGATTAGAAAACTCAAGATTTCTCATCACAACTAAATTCCAGCAAGCCCAACTTTGGGAGTTTTCCACCTAATATACTTACGATCTCACAAATCCTTTTAGATCCAGATTCCTTCAAATCCAAACTCATTGTGGATCGCACTTTGAAAACTTTAGATTTCCTACCCAAGTTATATCCAAACCCAAACCTTACTGGGTCCTCTCTCCTGTACCAATTTTGGTAATAATGCTTAAGGCTTGGTACTACGATGTCAACTAGAAGCGGCAGGAATTTCGTATTCATTACATAGAATCACAATGAGATGAGATCGTCCACAAATAGACATTTAGATGAGCAAGTCTCTTCCTTAGAGACTTGACACAATTGTGGAATTCTGCCAGTCATTGATCAATCTCCACAAGAACACAATCAAAAGTAAGGTGAGAACAGTGATAATCATGGAATCAAATGTCGACAAATTTCCTACGAAATCATCGAAATGTCTTTTTTTCAAGGGTCCGACATAGAAATTGACCGAATTTTTAATAGTACAAAATTTCCTTCCGACATAACGAAATGCTGGCCGAAATGACCGACATTTGATCGAAATCCGACATTATATCTTTTTTCCAGACAATTTCACTGAAAAAATTTATTTTTTTCAACAAAACAAAGCTCATCTTTATCAGTAAGAAATTATATTTTTCCTCGATTTTGATTTTTTTTCATAATGGACAATATTTTACTGCATCTTTATCCTAAAGTATTGTTAAAATATTCCATCTTTTTCATATCAAATGAACAAAATCAAAATCTGACTGAAAAACAATAAATTTCCATCGAAAAACACCAAAATTTGACCAAAAAATGAAATATTTCCACCGAAATTTGTCTTTCCATTTTACAATTTTTCCACCGACAAATTGCCGAAAAAAGAAAATTTTCCTTTTTTGGCCAACCAACATGGACACCGAAAACGACATTTAAAACGTTGGTGATAATATTAGTTTGCAAGAACTTTACAAGCAACACCAAGTCACTAATGGGGCATCTTAGGAGCCTCCTCAAAGGGGTGTGACATGACAACCAGGAACTTGAAGAGTTGCACTATAGCACAAGTCAATGATGGGACATCTTTAGAGCCTCCTCAAAGGAGTATGAAATGACAACCACTGGCAACATTTTGTGGATCACACTTTGAAAACTTTATATTTCCTACCCAAGTTATATCCAAACCCAAACCTTCATAGGTCCTTTCTCTCATGTACCAATTTTGGTATTAATGCTCAAGGCTTGGCACCACCATAACAACTAGAAGCGGCAGGAATTTTCATATTCATTACATAGAATCACAATGACATGAGATCGTCCACAAATAGACATATTTCGATGAGCAAGTTCTTCCTTAGAGACTTAAGGAAATTGTGGAACTCTTCCAGTCGTTGATCAATCTCCGCAAGAGCACAATCAAGAGGAAGGTGAGAACACAGATAATATTAGTTTGCACGAACGTGAAGAGCAACACCAAGCCACTGATGACGCATCTTCGAAGCCTCCTCAAAGGGGTGTGACATGACAACCAGAAATTTGAAGAGTAGAACAAGTCAATGATGGGACATCTTTAGAGCCACCTCAAAGGGATATGACATCCACTGACGAATTCATATACAAAAACTCATTATCCACCTCCCCAAAAGACTTCCTTTGACTATGTCCAACAAAATCATCAAACATGGTAGTTACGAAGAATATGACACTTTGAGAACATCAAGAGTAGGGTACGAATCGAATTTCTAGAATTAGTCGGAAAGATAGATCCTAATGCTTTCCTCGAATAGCTTACAATAACGGAGGATGACTGAAGAAAGGCATGTTCGCTTTGAGAAGATGAAGTTGAAGGGATAAGCACGTATATGGTCGTGGCCCCGTGGGGCATCGAAGATCATCTAGCATGGCAAGACCAACATCTTATCTAACATTTGGACAAAATGAAAATATGAAAGTGAAGTATTTTCCCCCAGACTATAAGGAAGAAATCTCCGATTTGAGGGTGATCTTGCGACAAGGTAGCATGAAGTTTATCGAACTCACCATCCAACGCGGCATGCTGAAAGAACATGTTCTCTTCAGCTTCATCTAATAGTATAATACTAAAACGGAAGCCTCAAAAGGAGCTTCTGCCAAGAGGCACAACATTAAATAAAAGATAAATTTCGCATAGATGATAGGGATCAAGGGCATCTGATGAATGGTTCTGATTTCACACAGGATTATGAGAGAGAAAACGTAATCTCTCACTCTCGGGGATTTTCTCTCTTTTCCTCATGCTTTTATGGCATCTTTTCACGTATGATAGTGAGAAGGAATTAAATGCCTTTCGAATGACCTTCCTTATCTGTACAAGAATCGAACAGCCACTTCCAACGCATGCGAGTGTGTGTGTGTGTGTGAGAGAGAGAGAGAGAGAGAGTAACGAAGAGATACCAATTGAGTTATTAATGTAGAGCTTTGAATTGAGTTATTAATGCTGAGATGTGAACCTCTCATGCATGGGCTGCTTCTCTCATGTGTGGGCTGCTTCAACCATTTGTTTCACTCCTTCGGCTAAGGGAGAGCATCTCATGCATTATTTAATAATGGAGAGATGTTAATGGAGTAATGGATGGGGACTAGAGCCCAGCCTGCACGACTTCCAAAGCCCAAATCAGCACACTCTCGAGGCTTAATTAAACAAAAATTTCAGATTTAATAATTTCTATAAAAATAGTAATTTCAGAATATAATACTAAATTAGGAATAAAATAATTATTTTATTCCGAAAATTTTATTTTATTCTGAAAATATAGTATTTTTGGATTTGTTAAATATAGTAGTTTTAAGATATCTTTTAGGAAAGATTTAGGTAGATTTAGATGTTTAAAATTTGGCTTTTTTGGCAAGATTTGGTTAGATGCGACACTACTATGGCGAAGAGATTTACTAAATCTCTTCCTTTTTCCAATAAGACAAGTCTTATCTTCTTATTAGGGATGAAATTTGATTAGATTTAAAACTTTTTAAATTAGGTAAGTCTTATCTTTTATATTTGGTTCGATTTAAAATAGGTAGTCATTATCTTTTATAATTGTTATCTTTTAGGAAAGGTCTATCCTTTATTTAGATTTCAATTTATTAGTCACTATCATCTTGGATCTTTTGTAAGCAAGAAAATGATGAATTGAAGATGAATGAAAAATCGCTTGATGGTGCGTTTGATCCTAGATTTGATTGAGAAAGAGGTGGATTCCTCAAAATTGATGGACTCCAGATCTTCTCCCCCTTCTTCTCTTCTCCCCCTTTATATCTTTCTTCGTTAAAACCTTTATTTCACATGATCTAAGGTTATTTTCTTTGAATTCCAAGGGACCCCATATCTCGTCCGTCATCAATGGAGAGATGTTAATTGAGTTATTAATATAGAGAATTGAACCTCTCATGTGTAGGCTGCTTCAAGCCTTCAAAGCATTTGTTTCAATGCTCCGACTAAGAGAGAGCGTCTCTCATTTATAGCAATATATAAATGATATAAAAGGAAGGGAGAAGCTATCATTTCTTTTTTTCCAATAGATAGAAACTAGGAGGAACTGTCAAACCATTCGATACCCTTGGCCACAATAGAACCGTTTTGAACTATTGCAATGCCCTTAACCACAATCTCTTCATTATTTTGCAGTAATGGCCACAAAAAATAAAATTTCATTTAAAACCTGTCATTTCCAACAACACTCACGGCAATGACAGATTGACAGTTACTCTTCTAATAAGTTGGTGAGAGAAGGCAGATGAGGTGGCCGGAGGTAGTCGGAATTGAACTGTGACCTGGTGACGATTTTTGTGAAGTTGGGAGTGGCAGATCTGATCGCGGGGGTGCCAACTGCCTGCTTTTCCTACCGTCGAAGCTGCCCGGGACCCCACCTACTAGCGGATCCTAGACTCTCAGAACTACGATGCCATATCTCTCTGCCTCGGATACCGCTGTGAGAGGCCGTTGACTTCGTCAATCTTTTTGACTTCTCCATCGCCAGCTACGGCAAGTTCCTCAACTAAACTCTCTACTGCATATTCATTGAGGATGTTTATCTCCTTTTCATCGGTTTGGGATGGAGTAACAGGGATGAATTTGGTTGTCGTGGACACCATTCATTTGTTAAGGATTTTTCTTACTATTTGTTTAGTTTTGTGGGATTTAGGATCTATATGGTCTATTTACAACTAGGAAGCACGGACACTTACCCAGGCCTCTCGTACCCGTGTCGAACACCGACACGCGTCGGACACGCGCCGGACACGCATGTGTCGTGTCCTACATGCTTCCGAGCCGGACACTCCTCGGATACTCGTCGGACATGCACCGGACACTGCGGGTTGACAGACTATTCAATATAGGGTCGGGTTACAAGCTGTGGTGATTCAGTTTTGGCTTCAACCTATCTGAGCCTCTGAGATTATAACCTCAGAGGATCAGATAGGTTGAAGCCAAAACTGAATTGCAGCCGTTCTTTTGCATGCCATTTGGGCCTGAGTGTGATTCACTTGTCAGAATGGTTATGATGGACGGTTACGATTCAGGTTTGGCTTTAACTTATCTTATCCTCTGAGGTTTCAGATAGGTTGAAGTCAAAATTGAAACACAACCGTTATTTTCCATATCATTTAGAGCTGTCTGCGATTCACAGATCGAGCTGGATGTAACTAACGATTGTGATTCAGTATGCATTAAATTTTTATTTTAGTTGTTTTCTATGAGGTTTTTTCGGATATTGAAATATATATGAATTGCAAACACACATAAAATATAAATTTATTTTGCCGTGTCTCCGTCGTACCCATGTCCTTTTTTAGGATTTGCCATGTCGGCGAACCCGTGTCGTGTCGTACCCGTGTCCCCGTACCAGTGTCAGTGCTTCTTAGATTTAGAGATGATTGGAAAATTATTAGCTTTGAATTTAGAATCACTGTATAAGCTATTATCGTTATAATGCAAAGCAAGTAATATTTAAGAGAGTTTGAAGGAGTAGGTTGACAACAAGAGCCCATGTTTAGTGATCCAATTTAAGTATGTGCAAATTTATGGAATAGCACATGTTGGTATGGACACCGGACCACACGTCCGCATGGATCCGTTCACAACATCCGTTGCCATGGGGTGGAACGTATTCCAACACACATTGTGTTAGGTGGGAGTCATGGCACAATATTTTATTTTTGTCTGGAAATCTGAAATGAATTATTTGTTTCATCCTTTTGTCATTCTGAACTAAAGTGGGAAGTCAAAATGAGTTTACATGTTTTTACTTCCTTAGAAGATTTTACAGTAGAGAATTTACACAACCAATTGAATATGTACCCGCTCACGTTTCTAAGACACTCTGCATCATCCACTCTCACAACTCAATAAGCAAAGTTGATTATAATACTTACTAGAACATAGTTTGATGTGATCCGACTTGGGCCCAAGCCCGTTGGCCCACCCAAAGGCCCATCCTAGCCTGCCATGGATGGATAAGGCAGGATATCTCTTATGATATCTTTTAATATCTTTTTATTTGAGATCTTTATTTTAGGCAAGTTGTTAGGATACTTATTGGCTTTTAAATTTGTTGCCATTTTTATCTTTTCTGTTAGCCTATTTAAAGGCCCCCATTGTAACCATTGAGGGACAGATTATGATGAATGAAAGTTGATGGCGGATGCCTTCGTTGGCTCATGGATTTGAGTCCCCACCTTGTATCCTGATGGATTTCAGGCCCCCTCTCATCTAAACTTCTAATCTTTTCTTCTCTGTCACGGTTCTTACCCCCTCCGCCACTTCCTCTCGGTGATTCCTTATAACTAGTTATCCCGTTACAAAGAAAATACAAAAAAGAAAGCATCGTCTTCATCAACCGCTCTTGGACGACGCGCACCTGCATCAAGTTGGTATCAGAGCTTCGACTTCGTGGCATTTCCGCACCACGAACGATCTTCACTTCGATTGTCGTCGTCCATCGTCATCGTCACCGTTCCATCGTCACCATCCTCACCGATTCGTCGTCATCTTCTTCTGGTACGTCGCCCTACAATCCCAACAAAAAAAAAAGGAAGAAGAAGAGAGATCGGATCTATTGAAAAAAAAAAAAAGAAGAGAGATCAGATCTGTTAAGAAAAAAAAAAAGAGGAAGGAAACCTCCTTCAACCGCTACCAACTCCTTTGCCGCCCGCCCGTCCACCGCAGGCCACCCCTTCCTCTCGCTCCACCCGCTGAACCGCCCCTCTGTCCCGTGCTCTCGCGCACCCCGCAGCCATCAAAAAAAAAAAACCCCACTCAGATCTGTTGTAGATCTGTGAAGAAAAGAAAAGGAAAGAAAGAAAAGAAGAAAAAGAAGAAGGAAAGGAAGAAAAAGGAAAAGAAAGAAAGAAGGAAAGATTTCTTACCTTAATTGCCGGTTGCTAGCCTCTGCCCCTGCTCCCTTGTGCTACCAGCTGCAGCCGCCGGCCCCTTTGCTCCTTCCCTACCTGCCAACAAAACAAACAAAACAAAAAAAAACCCTAATCCGAAACCCCTTTTGTCCCTTTCTATTTTTTTTTTTTCAATTCAGTCCTCCACCACCACCCTTAGATCCCCATCCAACAGTCCTCAAATCCCCAACCTTTCTAGTTGCTCTTGTGCACTTAAGTGCTGAACCCGAGTTGAATTCGGATCCAACCCGTTTACAAAAACATACCCGTTAAGACCCTACAACTTCAAAACCCCATATCTTTCTCATTTTTCATCTGATTTGGACGTTCTTGGTACCAAATCGAAGTCCTTTTCGAGCTCTACGCATCTATACCATCCATAAAAAATTTCAGTGAACCAGTAATTACAGATTTCCAGATTTACCCCTGGACCACACTTCTGCCATTGTGACATGGATACCAAGATGCAAGGGTTGATTCGTTGTCATCAAGGGAACAACTCCGTCTATGAGTATACTTCAGCATTCTATCGGCGCATGA
The DNA here is from genome assembly GCA_947650365.1 of Chamaelirium japonicum. Taxonomy (NCBI): domain Eukaryota; kingdom Viridiplantae; phylum Streptophyta; class Magnoliopsida; order Liliales; family Melanthiaceae; genus Chamaelirium; species Chamaelirium japonicum. The sequence continues at coordinate 43,376,407 of OX393549.1, read as the reverse complement.
TCCGCTATGGTTTTTCAGAGAAAGATTTCTTGGCAATGGTATTGTACGTTAGAGGACTCCGCTCCAACATAAAGGGCCAGTTTTCATCTAGATCTTGGAGGGATCTGGACGAAGTCTATGAGATAGCTTGTGAGATTGAATGGGAGTTACAGCAAATGGCCTCACCTCTAGCGGCCTCCACGGATGAGTCTCCACCTCCAGCACTTCCAGTAGAGCCTCCACCACCGACAGAGCTTCCTCCAGTTGTATCTTTGGTGGATCCATCACCTCCAGTACCACCACAAGCAAACAAGCTCCCCCCTCCAGAGGATCTTCTGCCGCTTGTCATGCTACCACCTACTGCGGATTCTTTCGAGATGGTCTCCCTAGCCGAGCCTCAGCAGATTGATTTTCTTGGACTAGACCGACTATTGGTGCCTACAGTGTTTGTTCAGCTCTACCTCCGTTCAGGCGAGCCGATGTTCGAGCTATTGCAGCGGTCTGATATTACTATCCGACTCGGTCGTCTACCCCAGCATCGCTTTGATGTGTGTTTCCCGATCGACGGTAGTGATACCTTCTCATGGGACCCCGGTGGTAACTTCGGTATAGTGAGACATCATTTGTTGGGCCTCCACCATCAGCTCCTGACGACAGATACCACATCGGCGAAAACCTCGATGATGATTGCGCTTTACCGTATGAACTCGAGGGCGAGTTCTTCGCAGCGGAAGCGAATGATGTGATCCGACTTGGGCCCAAGCCCGTTGGCCCACCCAAAGGCCCATCCTAGCCTACCATGGATGGATAAGGCAGGATATCTCTTATGATATCTTTTAATATCTTTTTATTTGAGATCTTTATTTTAGGCAAGTTGTTAGGATACTTATTGGCTTTTAAATTTGTTGCCATTTTTATCTTTTCTTTTAGCCTATTTAAAGGCCCCCATTGTAACCATTGAGGGACAGATTATGATGAATGAAAATTGATGGCGGATGCCTTCGTTGGCTCATGGATTTGAGTCCCCACCTTGTATCCTGATGGATTTCAGGTCCCCTCTCATCTAAGCTTCTAATCTTTTCTTCTTTGTCACGGTTCTTACCCCCTCCGCCACTTCCTCTCGGTGATTCCTTATCACTAGTTATCCCGTTACAAAGAAAATACAAAAAAGAAAGGTAGCATCGTCTTCATCAACCGCTCTTGGACATCGCGCGCCTGCATCATAGTTGAACCCCAACAAATTGACATGGAGAATTAGGAGGACCCACTGAAGGTTTGGATGTTTTCATTCCGTAGATATAATTACAATTTTGTTATTTTGTTATAATTAAATTTTACTTTATTTATTATAATTGTTTATATTTTATATTTTATAAAATTTTATCCTGTGCATCGCACTGGTTCACTACTTGTGATTGGACTCAAGTGTGAGATCAAGAGTGACATGACCACCCTATACTTTTAAAGGGTGCATAAAGAGTTCTCTATGGCTCAAAAGATCAAGCAATACTAAAGATTCGGCACTCAAGTCGAGCAATCTAGCCTACAAAGGATGCCCGATAATTCAATGACAGCAAAAACCAAAACCCATGAATAGGTAGCAAGGCCTCAAAATCCTAAACCTACAACTACTAGTGATACCAAGGGAAAGGCAGTCATACTCCTGCGAAAATACGATATGATGCAAAGGAGTTATAATGTTTTACGTTTTGGAGGTAAGTGCCACTTTGCATTATATCGTCCCACTTGGTGCCTTACTATGAGGGTAGAGAGGAGGATCTTGAATACTCAATGGAAGCTGACAAGGAGTTTAACTAGGAAGAGAAACTCGAAATCTATGGGAAAGATTCAGCCTACATGATTGTGAAGCAATGTCGAACAGTGCCTATGGTTGAGGAAGATAGCATGTGCCAACATCCTCGAAGGTTGTGTTCATTGAGGCCTTCATTTATCAAGGGGCAATATAATAAACGCAGCATTATATATGAAAGCAGTCATACTTCCTATGTTCATCATGGCACAACTACCTATCTTTCTAGAGTAGATTCCTTTAGCAAGGGACAAAAAAAAACTAATGCAGGAAATTAAATATCGCGAAGGATGGCGGAAAACAGAGCGGCTACGGAGTGAAGACGGAGTGGAAAAAGGGTGAAAAGAGGGCCTGGCGCCCTGAGCACCAGACTGGGCCCTAGGCGCCAACCCGAGGCTGCCAAGGCCCAATTGCAGGAAACTGGCGCCCAGGACATCAGGAATCAGATAGGCATGTGATACGCTCTGATACCAACTTGATGGGATGCGTATGCTTAAATTATCCCAAGTGCAGAATTTAAGATATTAAATTCAGATTTCAGCACATTACAATCAAATTTCAGCAAAGCCTATAAACACGATTCATCATTCATTCAATATCCCAATCAGATTTAATTCAACGAAATAGTAAACTGACAATATGAGAATTAATTTTAGATAATAATAACTGAATTCCAGCAATGAAACAATAACAATCTCAAATAAATAAAGCCAATGTCTCAATAACCAACAAAAGACCTAACGATAAACCCTAATGGATGAGATCCTCAGGAAAAACAAAATATTAGGAGTCCTACGATGAAATCAGCAATAAGGCCGGTTGCGAGAAGGAAAAATATCACATGAAAAGATCAGAGGATAATCCAAACCGTGCGTTGGTCAATGCCGGCAGCTATCCGATGCTCCGTTGTTGCAGATGAAAGGCGCGGAAGGGGAGACGTGGTCCAGAAGACGGGGTGAAGAAGCCGAGACGATGGATCTTTGAAGACGAAGAAACTCCACGTCGATCTTCTGTGAAGCCGTAGACGAAGGGCGAGGTGACGGGATAGAAGCTTGCGGAAGGAAGAATAGACTAGAAGCAAAGAGGATTTCTTCGGAAGGGATACACCGAACAAGCGAGCCGCTTCTCCGTTCTAGGGTTTCAATTTCATATTCATCTCCCTTTTCTCAATTAGAGTTTTAGGCTTTATAGGGATGAGACACAAAACACAAAAGGAAAGGAAAGAAGAGAGAGGGAGGCCGGTCGGGTAGAGAGAGAGAGAGAGACGCGCGGGTGAGAGAGGGGGCACGGGGCATGTTCGCGGGAGAGAGAGAGGGCCGGTCGGGTGGGAGGATGGGCTAGGGTTTTGGGTTTTTGGTTTCCCTTGAAATCTCATCCATTGAGATTTAATCTCACTTAAGATCCTACGGCCAAGGTACAAAATCTCGACATATTTCGCGAAATATCGCGAAATATTTCGGTTTTCTCAAACCTCGGCACGAAATTCGTATTGTGATATCGAACGAAATAGGAATCACGATAATATCGCGATATATCGCGATATTTCGTGCGATATATTTGTTGCCACGAAATATCGCGATATTTCGTGGATATTTCGGGACATTTCGGGAAATTTCGAGACATTTCGGGAAATTTCGGGATTTTAACACCGAAATGTTGGGACTGACTGGTTATGAAAGGGGACTGGGGGTTTCGGTTTCAGCAGCTTATTTACATATAATAACATTTAAGTAAATGTCGTCTTACCTAATTTTTATTTTCTCCATTTACTTTAAGGTATTATATGTAAAAAAGCAAATACCCCCCCATTTGATTTCAATAAAAATATCAAAAAAATCAAAAACCAAGTGAATCAAAAAGTAGGTTTTCAGTTTTAGTAGGAGAAAACAGTTTTTTCGGTTTTTCATAAAATTTGTATGTTGAGAAAAGTGGTTAAATCAACTCATTTTTAGCTCAAAAAATTCCACAAGATGTAGAACTACAAGTACATCTAGAAAACCATGGTCCGTCAAAGAAAATTTTGAATGTATAAAAACTTTTCTTTATAAAAACTCATTTTTTCAGACTTAGTAAAAAAACAGTGTTTTGCATTTCAGCATAATTTTTGCACGATTTCAAACTTGCACAACTTTCTTGTTTTAAGTTCATTTTCAAAATCGTTTGAAACATTAATTTAACAATCAACTAATCTTTATTTTGGAAATATTTTTCTCCACAAAAAAGATTAAAAATCATTTTAAAAACATAGATCAAAACAGGACCAAACAAGACTGCACAAGACTCACAGACTCAAATACTAAATACATGCTTTGTGATGCTCTACACCCGTAGATAGGGTATAAATATTATCTGAGTGTTCTAAAACGTGTATCTATACTTAGTTTATGACTATCCAGAGTTTCATTCAAAAATTCCATTAAAAAATCAATATTTCCACCATTTCCATCAAATCACAATATTTCCACACTATCGAAATATTTCCACGAAATATTTCCATTTTCCAGGAGGTCGAAATATTGACCGAAATGGAAATTTCGAACCTTGCCTACGGCTAAGACTCTAACATAGAAACGAGTCAGTTCGGCATCTGTGGCTCGAACCGGATGCGAACATGGCTCGCACCTACCCAAACCAGAAAATAAAACAGAAATAACTAAAGATCCGTTAGTCGGATCGAAATAAAATAAAAACCAAAGTTGTAGGGCTTCGATTAAGCTTTCCACTGATGCAGAAGGATCGACGATCGGTTTCCTGGATCTCTGGCGCGGACGAAAATACGCCATCAGCTGTAGAAAATCTGCACGTAGTAGGCTCGTCTGCATCAAGTCCCCCGGACTCAAAAGAACTCGACTCCTGTCGAGCAAGGTCCTGGATACGGCGAGGGCGCTCCTGGTAGTAATGGCAACCGCTGAATCCGCTCGAACTGCTCTCCCGGGTCTGGTGACCAAATAATCCGCCTCAAGTACGCAGCAACTCCATCTCGTATCCCCTGCCCCTCGACGCCAAGCGAAGACCTGAAAGCCAAAACCAACATCCTCCGCGGCATGATAAGAACGTCAAAATACTCAGATAATTTCATGTGATAATAGGAGTTTGGGTTGACATGAAATTCAAATGACATGTAAAAAGAAAGGCCGCGGGAGCATAATGTGCTGCGGGTCATCGGCTTGCGCGATAGGCAATGGTGTATTTGAAAGGCCCTGGGTTGCGGGTGCATTATGTGTTGCTCAAATTGGCCTGCGCACGTTGCAAAACAAGTGGATTCGAGAAGACGACGAAGATATGTGATGCAATCATTGTCGGGATGCAGTGAATAAAATAAGAAATTAAAGAACTCATCATGCCACTTGTTATGATTTCGAAAAATTAAAGATGATGGGTTGGCTGAAAGTTGAAAGCATGATTCATAAGTATTCCGCATCGAAAAATGATCAAACATGCCAAAATCGTCTTGAAGGTTAAACTTAACACTTGGATGATATGGATGCACATATGATTGGTCTATGATTGTAGAGATGTCAGGCAAATGATGAATGCAAGTGTCATGAATGCCTACAGACTCTAAATGCGATGTGCATGCAATGGAATGCAAAATGTTGTCTAATCCCTTATCAATTCTTAGTAAGTCAGATGAACACCCAACGAAACTTTCAGCGAATGGTAGCACGGACGGACTCTGACTCAGAAGGGCTTGAGGTGCGTGGGATCGGTGCCTCCTAAAACATGTGGGCCATAGGGTGACATTGATGCCGTCCTTAAGGAAGGTATAGGTGTTGGCTCTTCCGTGATGTTGGACAGCTCGGTCGAACTGCCATGGACGCCCTAAGATAACATCAGCAACCTCTAAAGGAAGGACATCGCACCAGATCTCATCTCTATATTGCAGCCCAATTGACAATTTTGCTAGACAACAATGTGTCACCGACTTGCTCGTGGTGTTATCCAGCCAAGATGTTTTGTACGGGTGAGCCAAAGGTTTGACTTTCCATTGCTTGCTCCTGACGATCGCTTCGTTGATCAGATTGGTGGTGCAACCTCCATCGATCAAGAGACAAAGGTTCATGCCATTGACATTACAGACTGTTCGAAACAGCTCGAACCTCTGATTCTTGCAGTATGGCTTTGGGGGTCCTCCACAGAGCTCGTGGGGTAACAACGCTTTGGGTACTTGGGGTGATGGAGACTGGTGAATAACCAACAGTGGTGCAGTCACATCATCTCCCTCCAAGACTAAATCATTGAAGTGCTCGCCTTCAGACACGTGATCATCCTCGTCATTATCCGCAAGATTTGTCTGTGGATGGAATTGACGGCGAGGACAATCGGCTGACTTATGACCCGGCTGGTTGCATTTGAAGCACTTAATCTGGCTCGGGTTAGGTCCTAACACTCCTTTACCCTTCTCAGTGGGTGCAGGAACTGTGTCAGCTATAGGTGAAGGTCCAGGGAGTGGTCTACTAACAGATCCGGATGGTGTCCTAGTGTTGTCATAACGCCGGGACACAGATCGGGAGTGGTGAGACTCGACTTTCTTAGCCCGACGGTGTGCATCACTGACCTGATACAAGTCGTGTAGGGACACCACCTCTTGAATTAAAGGTTTGAGACCGTTGACGTACCTAGCGACGCTCTGCTCTTCATCTTCATGCAGATCATTACGAGCTTGGAGCTTGTAGAATTCGTTAGTGTAATCATCTACAGATTTGTGCTCATATCGCAGGTTTTGGAATTTCTGTAACACATTCTGCTTGAAATCAGAAGGGAGGAACTTCTGTTGCATCTTTCCTCGCATATGTGTCCACGTGGAAATCTTTTCTTTTCCTTTCCTACCCCTAGTGGTCTGCAACTGTTTCCACCAAATCAGTGCATGACCTTTCAGTTTAAGACTGACAAACTTGACTTGTTTGTCGCGGGGGATTTCTTTCCACTCAAAGTATTGGTCGATTCGCTCGGCCCACTCTAGAAACTCTTCGGGATCCATCCTACCCTCAAACTCAGGAATTTCTATCTTGATGCCCTGATCCCAGCCCCAGTGGGATTTCGATCTCCAATGAGTTCTCCTACTTCGCCTATCAGTCCCGTCAGAGGAACTGACGCTGTCACCTCCGGACTCTAGGTCTAACTCACTACCCGCTGGAGACGCTCTAGTCCTGTGTTCTCGATGGGGTCGAGGGGGTTTTTGGGAATCCGTAAAGGCTAAGGTCAAGATTTCTATTTGGGTCTGAAGCCTATCCATGTGCTCTTGCTGCCTTATGAAGGCATCTTGCCAAGTACGGGGTGGAGAGGATCCAGCCATTATGGATTGTCTAGTAGATGCTATCGATTCACTCAAGAGAAAAGGGATGGTCCTAAAATGTATGCGAGCACGCAATGCGTGTTACTAATTAATGCAAGGCACTAACTAAAATGAAAGAAGGAAAATAAAAAAAAATTTCAGCAAACATGCAATGAAGCGAATAATGCGAGAGGACCAGCCGTTGCGTAAGGACGCGACGACTAGTGCGCTCTGATACCAACTTGATACGCTCTGATACCAACTTGATGGGATGCGTATGCTTAAATTATCCCAAGTGCAGAATTTAAGATATTAAATTCAGATTTCAGCACATTACAATCAAATTTCAGCAAAGCCTATAAACACGATTCATCATTCATTCAATATCCCAATCAGATTTAATTCAACGAAATAGTAAACTGACAATATGAGAATTAATTTCAGATAATAATAACTGAATTCCAGCAATGAAACAATAACAATCTCAAATAAATAAAGCCAATGTTTCAATAACCAACAAAAGACATAACGATAAACCCTAATGGATGAGATCCTCAGGAAAAACAAAATATTAGGAGTCCTACGATGAAATCAGCAATAAGGCCGGTTTCGAGAAGGAAAAATATCACATGAAAAGATCATAGGATAATCCAAACCGTGCGTTGGTCAATGCCGGCGGCTATCCGATGCTCCGTTGTTGCAGATGAAAGGCGCGGAAGGGGAGGCGTGGTCCAGAAGACGGGGTGAAGAAGCCGAGACGATGGATCTTTGAAGACGAAGAAACTCCACGTCGATCTTCCGTGAAGCCGTAGACGAAGGGCGAGGCGACGGGATAGAAACTTGCGGAAGGAAGAATAGACTAGAAGCAAAGAGGTTTTCTTCGGAAGGGATACACCGAACAAGCGAGCCGCTTCTCCGTTCTAGGGTTTCAATTTCATATTCATCTCCCTTTTCTCAATTAGGGTTTTAGGCTTTATAGGGATGAGACACAAAACACAAAAGGAAAGGAAAGAAGAGAGAGGGAGGCCGGTCGGGTAGAGAGAGAGAGAGAGACGCGCGGGTGAGAGAGGGGGCACAAGGCATGTTCGCGGGAGAGAGAGAGAGGGCCGGTCGAGTGGGAGGATGGGCTAGGGTTTTGGGTTTTTGGTTTCCCTTGAAATCTCATCCATTGAGATTTAATCTCACTTAAGATCCTACGGCTAAGACTCTAACATAGAAACGAGTCAGTTCGGCATCTGTGGCTCGAACCGGATGCGAACATGGCTCGCACCTACCCAAACCAGAAAATAAAACAGAAATAACTAAAGATCCGTTAGTCGGATCGAAATAAAATAAAAACCAAAGTTGTAGGGCTTCGATTAAGCTTTCCACTGATGCAGACGGATCGACGATCGGCTTCCTGGATCTCTGGCGCGGACGAAAATACGCCATCAACTGTAGAAAATCTGCACGTAGTAGGCTCGTCTGCATCAGCATGCGGGGGGACGCGGTTTCGGTTGCGATTTTTGTGGGTTTTCGAGATAACTTGTAGGAGTTTGTTTCTATCTTCACTCCTATGTCATGCACGAACTTGGGGCTATAAAAAGACCCCTAGGGATGAGAAGTACAAAGAAGGAAGGATCTAAGGGCTCTTTGAGAGATAGAAGAGAGGGTAGCCATCATCGGGTTAGAGCGAGGGTTTCTCTTATTCTTGGGTGAGAGGGATGTGGTATCTTCTTGTTCCTTGGGGGTGATCTCTTTGTGGGTTGGAAGAGGGATTGGTTGGAGTTTTACTCATTGTATTCATTTTCTAAGTGAATCCATAGATCGTCGTTGCCGAAAGTCATCTTGTATTTGGTGCTTTGGTGTGCATTGATTGTTCGCTCTTCTCGTTGGTGGTATGCACCATCTTCCGGTGGAGTTCTTCGTGCTTTCGACGTGAACTTTCCGTTGCAGAGAGCCTCGGTGGTAGGATCGAATTCCCCAACAACTGGTATCATAGCTTTTCTCGTTGGGCGATTTCTGAGGCCGCTAACTTATGATTTTCCAACGCTTAGACTCTAAATTAGTCAATCGGAGGGTAAAACCTTCAAATATCTACTTAAAACTTGCTCGCAAGTCCGAAATACGAAAAAACATCCGAGTCCAAATTATCGGATACAATCCGATTACGATCCGATCAAATCCAAACCAAGTTCAAAATCCGAAACACGCTAACGTATGATTTTCCAACGTTTAGACTCTAAATTAGTCAATCGGAGAGTAAAATCTTCAAATATCTACTTCAGACTTGCTCGCAAATCCGAAATACGAAATAATCCTGCTGTAGTAAAGGCATAGGAAGTGTCTCAAGAAACAGAGAATATGTGGAAAATCTTTAATCGATTTTCAATTCATAGACATGTACAACTTGAGACATTTTGCTGGTATTTGTTTACATGCAAAGTTTGAAGTTCCATAATAACTATTGTTTGGATGGGGAACTTTTCTTAACACAAGGAATCCCTTGCATTCTTATCCACCAAAAATTCATAAAAATGTGTAATGAGATTACAGTGGATATGATAGAGTAATTTAAGCATAACAAAATAGACTGAATTTCATCTGTGATACTTACTTCATCTAAAAGCACCAGTGACTTATTTGTCGATTGTAAACGAATAGCCTGATAAAATAAATGTAGAAGTAAGACTACAAAATGCTATTATTTACGAAACATTTTTCACATTATTAGTTGACAACCAGCACAAAAATTTCACATATGTTAAAACTTTACTTAAAAGATGCTTAAACTATAAAATGCACATGCATCCTTCTAGGTCTAAGATCCACCAGATCTAGAGTTCACAGACAAAGGAGTAAATATTTAACTATGTCACATAACCAATAAACACCAGTACACCATAATCACAAGTCATTACCAAAGGAAAGAAACATAATTACGCTGAATTTCAATTGTTCAAAATGTTCTCTCAAAGGATATGTATCAAGAATATATGCAGGGATATAATTCATTTTCTCAAACTTACAAAAATAGAATGATGTTTGTATCCAATATGGCTGTGATACTTGGTAATAATAGCCTAGTATTAGACATTGATATGGTTCACATAATTTGAGAAATTGTCCCAACTCCAGACTGCTCACGTATATGTTTTCTTCTTATGTCTTTACTTTAAAAGGAAAAAATATGCTTTCTTCCAGGTTATGGGTAGGTGTCATAGTGATTTTTCCCTAATGATCACCGTCCATCAATAACCAAGCACAGGACACTGCTACATGAAATCATCTTTTGTTTTAGTTGTAAAGCATTATAAATACATTTATCACAAGCATGTATACTAAAATAAGATTAAATGGGTCTATGAGAATATTGTAGATCAAAGTATTAGCAAGATGTTCTCCAACTTAGTAAAGTTAACTTCATTGGTAGAACTATAAATTCAATCATGTTAATTTATTTTACCAATTCTTAACATTCTAGAAGTAGTATATGAAGGCACCGCAAGAGCGGTTTGTTAAGTTTTAATCAACTATTCTAAGTTCTCATGAAAGAAATTACGAAAATTAATGCCTATTTTAATTTTGTGCACTATGGGTTTCATTTATGTATTAAAATTCAAACAATGATTCTTTTGGGATGACTCAATGGTACTGAAACATGATAGATACAAAGTTCCATGCATTGCATCGCGTACTGAAGTAGGCTAATAGGCAATGCTAAGGATTTTTTAATTTACGATTATAGTTAAGAGTTTTTCTCTATAGTCAGACCACTTCTTGCTCGGATAAGATAACAGAAACACACACAGACAGACAGATAAATAGATAGATATATAGGGCCACAGACTACAGAGACTTGTTGATATTATTTTAGTATTACAAGCATTACACATAAATTTAGTCTATGAGACTTGTCAATATGTTACCCAAAATACAAATAGTGGGTCTCCAAGAACATAGAACCAAATGTCTATGAGCACCAAAACCAATAACTCGTTCACACTACCAAACAGTCAAGCACCCAAAGAAACTAGCTGGTACCCACAAATGTAAACTTCTCACAATTCGATGATCCTTAGAACACCTTTCACGAAATCCTTATCAAGGACTTCTGAAAAACTTTGGCAATCCTTCCAACTAAAGCATCCAACAGAAGCACTGGAAAGCAAGTCACCAGTTACCTTTGAGGGTTACATTAAGTAGATAAATCTTGAATAGGTAACTGTAGTTATAGGATAATTTTCTCTATTATGATTTTCTTCTCTTTATGTTTTCAAACAAATACAAGGATTCTAAGGAAGCTATTCAGTTAATTAAATGTTTCACCTACAAAGTTGTACATGTTGCTCTGAACACAAGATGATAAGTTAACAAAATATAAATGAGTGATTAGCCTTTCCCACCTCTTCAGGTCATCTTTGGTATTCCTGATCAAATAGCCTTTCCCACCTCTTCAGGTCATCTTTTAATCGAGAACCTAATTTCCATGTCTATTCGGTTGCACCTAAGCAGATGCAAAAGTCAAGACCATCATGTAAGTAAGCCACTTCTAGGTATCAGGAGTACGTAAACCAAGCAATTCACGTAACTCATTTATATAATAGTTGTTTTCCAGTTTTAGAAAGTGATTTCATCCAGAAAAGAAAATGAAATCATTTATTGAGAGTTGGAAGTACCATATTTAGAATATGATTAATATTGTTACGAAGAGGGAGGGAGAGAGAGACTAGGGTTTGGGGAGAAAACTCCTTGTATTATCTCTTTGTATATCCCATTACATAAGACTACCTTTCCTTATATAGAGAGAGAATGCACACCATTACAATACCACAACTAAGGTGGGACTAATAGTAACTCTACATCTAATAACCCCCCCGTAACTGATGTAAGGTATAAACCGACATTAGTTTGCTTAATAAAAGAAAGGGGAAAAAAAAAATACACCAAATATCCCATTTTTATACTGTAATGATCACTAAAGATCGGAGTAGAGGAAACCGACGGTGATGGAAGCCGGCAATAATGGAGGCCAAAAGGGGAGAGAGAGGATAAGAAAAAGGAGTGGATGCGTGAGACCTCATAGGAGGCAAGCACCCGGCCGAAACAAGCACTTGACACCTCCTAGAAGATCTTAATCATCAAAGAAAAAAAAGAAAAATAGAGGAATGAGAGAAAGTAGAGTCGTAACTCTGATAAGGTCACATGACCAAGGAATGGGAGAGCATCCGAAAGGCGGCACAAGTGAGACCGGTAAGAGAGAGGATCCGAAGGTCGGCAGAGCGCAAGGCGCAGGCGGACCGGCAAGCGCAAGGGCGCAGGGCGCAGGCATACCGATAAAGTGCAAGGGCACAGGGCGCGAGTGCAGGCGCCGACAGGCCAACAGAGCGCAAGGGCGCAAGGCACAAGTGCAGGCGAGCAGACCGGTAGAGCGCAGGGCGCAGACGAACCAGTAGAACGCAAGGGCGTAGGGCACGAATGCAGGCGCAGGCGGACCGATAGAACGCAAGATGCAGGAAGACCATCAGAGCCCAAGGCGCAGGCGGACCAGTAAAGCGCAAGGGCGCAGGCGTACCGACAAAGCGCAAGGGCAAAGGGCGCAAGTGCAGGCGCAGGCAGGCAGGCAGAGTGCAAGGTACAGGCAGGCTGACAAGCAACGGAGGCCGGCAGAAAGACCGACAGGGCTGCAGAAAAGGTCAATGGGCTGTAGGAGGACCGGCGACGGGCTGCAAGAGGGACCGGCGGAAGACAGGCAGGCTGTAGGAGGGCCGGCGGATAGTCGGCGGGCTACAGAGGGCTGGCGGAAGACCGGCAAGCTACAGGAGGGCCGACGGATAATCGGCGGGCTGCAGAAGGACTTGCGGCGGACAGCAGGAGGTCCGGCGGAGGGCTGTAAAAGTGGTCGACGAAAGACCAACGGGCTGCAAGAGGGCCGATGGATAGTTGATGGACTGTAGGAGGGGCCGATGGAAGACCGGCAGGCTGCAGGAGGGCCGGAGGATAGTCGACAGGCTGCAAGAGGACCGGCGGTGGGCTACAGGAGGACTGACAAAGGGCTGGCGGGCTGCAGGAGGGGCCGACGGAAGACCGGCAGGCTGCAAGAGCGCAGACGGATAGTCGACGGGCTATAAGAGGGCCGACGGTGGGCAGCAGGAGGTCCGACGGAGGGCTGGCGGGTTGCAGGAGGGGCTGACGAAAGATCGACGAGCTGCAGGAGGGCAGGCAAAGGACCGACGGCAGGCTACAAGAGGGGCCAATGGAAAACCGGCAGGCTGTAGAAGGGCCGACGAATAGTTGGCGGGCTGCAGGAAGGGCTGGCGGAAAACCGACAGACTGCAAGAGGGGATTTGGTGAGCTGCAGGAAGAGCCAACAGAAGACAGGCAGGCTGCAGGAGGGCCAGCGGATAGTCGGTTGGCTGCAGGAGGACCGGTGGCGGGTTCGGACGCAGGGCGCAGGGTGACGGGCTCGTCGCGGGAGCAGGCAGGACAGACAGCTGGCCGGCGGGTCTGGCACGAGTGCAGACGAGGCGCGGACGAGGCGATGGAGGCCTGCGGAAGGGGCAGGGCGACAAGATCGTCGCGGGCATAAGCAAAGTGGCTGAAGCGAGCGAATAGGGGACGCACAGTTTGCTTGGGAGAGAGATCAGCAAGGATCACAAGGGGAATCACACGATCGGGCCGCACGGGATTTGCTCGAGAGAGAGATCGGGACGGGAGAAAAAATAAATTTACTATGTCTGGCCTCCCCGATGTCACCGGCGGCGACCGAGGAGGGCGAGGCCAGAAATGGGATCTCCGAAACCCTAGGCCGGCTCTGATACAATGTTACGAAGAGGGAGGGAGAGAGACACTAGGGTTTGGGGAGAAAACTCCTTGTATTATCTCTTTGTATATCCCATTACATAAGACTACCTCTCCTTATATAGAGAGAGAATGCACACCATTACAATACCACAACTAAGGTGGAACTAATAGTAACTCTACATCTAATATCTATATTTGACCATAGTCTAAGAAGCACTGACACTGGTATGGGGACACGAGTACGCCGACATGACAAATCCTAAAAATGGAGAACACGGGTACGGGTACACGACAATATAAATTAATAATTTTTATTTATATTTTACGTGTGTTTATAATTCATATATATTTCAATAACCGAAAAAACCTCATAGAAAACAACTAAAATAAAATTTTAATGCATAGTGAATCACAACCTTAGTTACACCAAGCTCAATCGGTAAATCACACACAGCCCTAAATAGCATGGAAAAGAACGACTGTGTTTTAGACTTTCAGTTTTGGCTTCAACCTATCTGAAACCTCAGAGGATCAGATATGTTAAATCCAAAACTGAATTGTAACCGTCCGTTACAACCCACCTGACAAGTGAATCGCACTCAGGCCCAAATGGCATGCAAAAGAACAACTGTGATTCAGTTTTGGCTTCAACATATCTGATCCTCTGAGGTTATAACCTTAAAGGATCAGATAGATTGAAGCCAAAACTGAATCACAACAGCTTGTGACCCGACCCTATATCGAATAGCCAGTCAAACCGCTATGTCCGACACGTGTCTGGCGAGTCCTACGAGTGTCCGACGAGTGTCCAATCGTGTCCAGCCTCCGAAAGCACGTGGGACATGGCTCATGCGTGTCGGGTGCGTGTCCAGTGCATGTCTGACGAGTGTCGGTGTCCGACACGGGTACGGGGGGCCTGGGGAAGTGTCCCTGCTTCCTAGACCATAGTTGAACGCAACAAAAGATGGTTGACCATTGGTGATTATTCATGACCATGTGATGTAGGACATGGTTGGCTACCGCGGGGGCTGGCCGCGGTGGTCGGCCGGTTGGTTGGCCGCGGTTGGCTGTCGCGGCGTCGAGGCAGCGACGGGCATGAGGAAGAAGATAGGGAGAGGGGGCGGCGGTTGATGGTGAAAATGATGATGACAGCAGTCCGCAACAATTTGTTGAAGGCAACAATCTTAGATACAATCAAATATAAAGAAAAACCATAACGTAGATTTTGGCTTTCGCCCGAGGTCTCTCTCCGCAAGAATTATCATGGAACCCTAAAGAAGCTCTCATTTTCTTTCATTCATAGCTTAGTGACTAATGAAGGCTTCAACACATATAAATAAAGTCCTCCTAAAGGTTAGAGGGCTAAGAATTAACCAAAAGGCCCATTATAATTAGGCTTACATAATGCAGAAAATAGCTCATTAATAAATCCAAAAATGGACTAATAAAAGGCCAATAACTAATGCAATAATCAACTAGGCCCAATATGAGTCGGCCCAACATCTGAAGCCCATCTCCAAGCCATAGCCCAATATTTTTTTTTCCAAAAAAAAAAGGCCATAGTCCAATTGTATGGGCTATCCTCCTTCCGAGAAGACTGTCACGCAAGGCTGAACCGGGTCGGTATCCCCTAGACATGTGTCACGTCAAGTCCAACCAGGTCAGTGTCCATGTCCCCACCAATTGTCAATTTGAACAGCTGATGAAACAATCAGACATTAAAGAGTTTTCTTGAAATACAAAGATATTAAGGTAAAAAATCAGCTAAAACCACAATACAAACAATGGTGCAGACAATGGCTCTTTCGAACCAAAGAACTATTTTCTGGTAATTGTAAAATAGATTCTCAATTTCAACATTATGAGGAGAAATATGTAGTAGGAGGTTTCTGTCCGAAAATCTAACCAACGTACTGCTACATAAAAGAACTATGAAGCTAATGAAAATTGTAGGCAAAAGAAGGAAACAAGAAGAATAATGACAGAAACCAGAAAAGGTCTTTGTGTGTGTGTGTGTGTGTGTTTAGGGGGAGGAGGGGGGTATATAACTCTGGGAATGTCACGAGGATGAGGGTTTCTGAAAACCAGAAAACCAATTGAGAAACCCACAAAAGTTGGTTTCTGCTATTATGAATGACATTTAACAGAAACCAGAAAACCAATTCTAGATTCACTCGTCCTCGAATTTTAAATTAACAAGAAACCTTATTTGGAAACAGTTAACAGTATACTGCAACGATAACATATAACCTACAGAAAAATGGCATTAGGGTTTTTAGAATGCTATATCACATCTACAAATATCCAAAAAAGCATGCAGTGATTATAACCAAACCAATTAACCTACACTGATCTGCTTTAGATGACCAGAAAAGGTAGATAATGACTGGGTCAGAGACTGTTCATCTCCAATATCAGCGTAAATTGCATCAAACCATGGAATTTTGACAGGTTCAGCTGCTAAAACATAAAGACCTGCAGTATACAAGATCCAAAGTGCAATGAAGCATGCAAAATATTTAGAGTTTAACTACAAAGGAGAGAATGAAAAAACATAAAACATATAAGATGGGTTACATACAAAACATTTATATGTACAAAGACCACTGCTTTATGTAAGTTAAACTATTCAAAAGAATAAGCTCTCATATTGAAATATCAAACATCAGTCGTCATATGTATGCAAAGATCATATTAGGAACAAATATTTCAGAAGATGTCGTGAAAACAATCGATGGTGTCTGACACTTTTGAAATATCCAACACATTTGGACCAGTTGGGTCTGTTATATGTTAGATTGTTTGGCTCATATATGAAGCAGTTCCAAGACCATCTTAACTTCTAACAGTTTGCCTTAACATAGACTCATAGAGGGCAAAATTATTATTTTGCACCAATTTTTGTGGCAACTAAGCATCGGACATGCAACCCTCTACCCTCCCATGAATTCCTACCCTGTTATCATTCTTATTTCTTTCTTTTCTTTTTTCTTTCTCTATCTTTGATTATGTGATGATTTCGCTGTATTTAACATGATATTAGAGCATTAATCTCTTCTTTGAGCTGCATCAAGAATTCTCTCATCCTTTTACAATTCTTTTCTTTTCTGGTATTTTGTGCTGTTTTCTGAGCATATAAGGTATGCAACACAAGGACATCGAGACCAAGAAAGATTGGGTTGGCGTGTCTGTGCGAACGTGCATATATATGAGATCTCTTCACGCATCCAAGATGCACATGAAGATAAATCGATGTCTTGCCATATGCATTTTTTATGTTTTGCTAATAATCGTGCTATGAAGCCTTTGAGTAGCACGGTGAAATCTTTAGAGTATAGATTGGTATACGTGCCCCACATTACTATTTCTTCTTGAGATCGCAGTTCAATATGTGGCATCAGATTGAGTAAAATTTTATAAACTCTCTCTCTCTCTCTCTCTCTCTCTCTCTCTCTCTCTCTCTCATACTGCCTGCCGCCTACAGTATTTGTGTGATATAGCATGTGGCATGTTATTTAGTGTCTTTTCCGCCTTCGAATAACTCGATGCATCTTCCAACGACATCGCTTATAATGGGACAATTGGACAAATTAGAAGGCATGGAACCATAAATCAGTCCTACTCATAATTAGTGTGGTTTAAAATTAGAAGGCAATTACAATTGATTTGAAGGTTTAAAATAGCTGATTCTGGTGATAAAACAAACTAAACCTTATAAGGAATTGCTGCACTCTCTCTTTTTTTCTTTCCTTTTTTTGAGATCGGCAGGTCTCCCGAAAGCTTTCGAGCAATGGCCCACTTCGGGCTCGGACTAATCCCTCTAGGAGTGAAGCCCGACCCACTTGGAATTGCTGCACTCATTTAGACTTATGCCCTCTTGTTTGTGATCCCCAACATTTCATATTCCTCTCACACAAGACACAAGATACAGGGACAATAAGTCCATCAAAATAGTATTTTATTCATTTAGCCAAAAAGTTTTTGGTATCTCAGTTACCGATGAATTTAAATAATAGTATGTAGTTTATCCATCTATCGATTGAAGCTTCTTACATTCTTCACTTCAATAAATAATTGTGTAACTTCATTACAAAATTCAACCATCTTCAACTATCATGTGTTCTCAGCTTGATGCAATTAAAGTGCAAGTTTGATGGGAAAAAGTATGGATTGATATTTAGGTTCTTGAGTGGCAGTGGGTGAAGATAACGTTTGTGGCAAGTTTGTATTGTCTCCTCTTTGAAAGACTTGCATGTCAGAGGGGGGGAAAGGGCATGAGCACAAAAGTCGAAACAACAACTAAAATAAGCCTTATCAGACTAAGGTGATTATAAAGGTAGACCTGTTTTAGCCATCAGAGATGCCAGGCCAACAGTTTTTAAGCTAATGGTTTTGCCCCCTGTATTCGGACCAGTTATAACCAGCACACCAGTCTTCATAGAAACCATAAAATCTATAGGGACAGGATGATCAATTTCTAATTCAGAAACCTGAAAATAGAAAGAAAAAAAAATTAATCAAAGTATAAGATGTCTATATAAAATGTGATTCATAAACTTCCCAACTGTATCCACATGTAAGAAATTCGAAATAGTTTAAATTTAATTGTCACCCTATGCCTCACGGATGAAAGATGTGATTCCATATCATCTTCCTTAGCCATATTTTTCCCTTGAAATCTTCTCCTCCTGATTTCCTACACATTGGTACTAGCATGAAAAATTAAACAGAGTAACAAGTGACTGCATGAAGCCAGCTAAATGATTGGTGCTGGAATTCATCAGCACACTAACACTGACATGTAACATAATTTCTGTTTCCATAAGTACTTACAGAAGAGACTATAATATGTTTAAGGCTTTAAGTAAAAGAAAACAAGATTAGCAGTTAAAACCAAATTCTGAAAACTAACTCACAGCAGTGGCATCAGCAATATCCTTTCTAGCCTTATGTAAACTTTCACGATGCTGCTGAAGTAATAAAGGATGATACGCTTTTGGCATAAACAATTTCCAGTCGCTTCGAGGAAGATGAGAAAAGGAACCCTTGTTGAAAGTTCTATCCAAGGAATCATCAGCTTCATTGGCATATACACCACGCACATCACTAGGCAAAGATAAATCCGGAAAAGTACCGCCATATGCAATACTGTATTTTGCTCGGGCAGTGACCTACATTCCAAAGAAAGCCAGTCTATAGGGCTCACAGACAATGGCAAAAATGCGATAAAAGACTTTGTCATGTGTGCATAACAATATACGTAGCCAAAATAAGCGCATGGCACCTTTACTAGCTTTAAATCTTATATAGTTATACATATCAGGTTTACCAATTCATTTTCTAAAGGAAGTTTACCCTTCATCGTTTTAAGTCATTTTCACCGATTGCATCCAGGACATTGTAGATCTTCATATATGTGTTTAGGTTCTCCAAAAAAATTACAAGCTTTCACAAGCCCATATCTCAACAAGATAAAATTTTTGGGACATTTAATCACCTTTAGCTTAAAGGAAAAACAAAATGGGTGTCATAACAGTAAAGCCTACAAAGATAGAAGTTGACAACGTTATACAACATTAAAAATGCCTTTGTTGAAAAATCTAGAAGTAAACATTGTTTTGATGGAGATGTCTCCTGATGCATGTGCATACAAAGAGTTTATGGAAATAATTCAACTTGAGTTGATAATCACCTCACCTAAGCTCAAACTAGTATCATATTTGACAGCTATTAGACATATAAAGACAACCAAATGAATGAGTTAGAACCGAGTGACAATTTAAAAAATCAGATAAATAACATGAGCAATCACCCACATAAAAGCTTCCATATAGGGCAGTACACTACATGCCATCCACTCACTGGCAAAATGCACCCATCCATCCATGAGTTGTCACTTTCTCGTCATGTAACATAGCTTCACGCAATGCATGAACAGACGAAAAAAATCTTGGTCGTGCAAATGGACAGAGGTTGGGTACCCTTCCGTAGAAGCTTAAAATTTGTCCTAGAAATTCATAGAAATTCCTCTCCAAGTGGGAGAGGATGGGGTTAAGCCATACCCCAAGCTAATATTATTAATAATGAAAGAAAATCATATCAAAATTTGAAAAGCCAAACAACAGCATATACTATGATCCTTGTTTCTTTTTTCTTTTTTGAGCAAAACAACATATATTATGATTCAAAAGTTAGAACTCGCACAAAAAAAGTGATCATACGTGAAAGATATTGTTAAGACGCGCCAAGTTGGAGTATCGAAATTGGGCATCTTTAAACTTCTTGGGTGTGTGTAAAATGCATAATGAAAAATTATGTGAACCTGAAAATGACAGTAAAAGGATGAAACATCTACAAAGTAGTACTTAAACAGAGAAGAATGACAGAAGGATATGTACTGCAGATAGCAAAAATAATGATACCTTTAGGATACATCTAGGATACCTTTAGGATACGCAAAGAACAGTTTCAATAGCGTAAGCAATGTGCTAAATACATCGTCACCAAATAAACATATTAAGTTCTCCACGTGAAGGTAATTTGGTGAAACCGTGAAATAAGAAGTTCCATAAGTAAAACTCTTGAAGCATGTTAGCCTTGATTTACAATTGCAATGTAGAAAATTCTATAAAGTATATGGGATAACTCCCGCTCATACTACCATAAATCTGAGCCGGTGGTCCAAAAAAAAGGCCACCACATTCGATTGCAAGCTGAAGGAATAATTATACTTGTATCCAGAGCCATAATGCAAACAACTAAGTCCAATGACAGGAGTTTTAGCAGAAAAAAGGATATAACAAGGGTCACCTACGACATCTAGCCGAACTAAGCTTTTCAACAAATTTTGAATGTGGTCAAGTTCTGCCAGCATCTGGAAGGAGAAAAAAAAAAAGAAATGGAATCAACAGAGATATAAAAAAAAATGACAAAACTTAGGAACCACAATGATTAGATAAACTCTCTCAAACCTTATCAGTTAACCGCGATAGCACATCATCTTCAGCTTTGGCTACTAAAACTCTTGATTGTTGCAATTCATCATTTAGTGAAACAGCGGCAATTGGCTCTACCAAATTACCAACACCTGAACCACTAAAAATACACGATATATCATTGAAACGACTGCCGGACTGCAAAGAGTAAAATGAATATGCAATTCATATCCATAGTACAGGAACATTTTGAAATCATGCAAATAGTAAACAATGGGTGAAAAAATAAATATTCTAGAACTAGCATTCTTCATGAGTGATGGTAAACTAAACCCACGTGAAAGGTGAAACTAAGAAAATTATGATGTTCACTTTTTCCAGTCTTGATATCAGTTTAGCTTTGGAACCAAACGGGCAACAACCACCGAGTCCATTTTTTAAGTTTAGTTGGTTAAATCAGATCAGGATTGGGAATGATCTAGGTCTCAGTGACTCACTCATATTGTTGATCGGTTCACTATGGTTGAGCATATAAGTTTCCTTGTTCCTTTATTTTCTAGGAGACTGGAAAGTTCACATATTATTTATTCATACTGCATTTGACCTGAGATGAAGTATGAAGCGAAAACAATGTGGTATAATTCCTACAAGGTTAAATAATCTTGGATAGATTGGCCTAGCAGCAGTCGATGTAATCCTCATGCTCGATACATTTACAAAACTAATGTAGTTCCCTATTAGATTGGGAGATCGCGCCCCTTTTTCTTCTGAGATATACTTGGAAAGTTACTTCTGTGAATGGTAGTGAAACAGGTTTTTTGTAACGCACTTTAATTTAAGCAAATGGCTTATGGTGCAATTTAAATCTTTATTTCAATATGTTAGTATGTTTATAGTCATGGGTTTTAGATATGTGGGCTTTATATAGTATTTTTGAGACTTAGTAACATGGTGAAACAGGTCTGTATAGCCCACCTTAAGTGAAGGGGCCAATTTTTTTTTACCTTCTGTGCACGCTATTTATCACCTTAAGTATCAATCAGATCTGACAAAGCAGCTTATTGAACCTTCTTTTTTATTGTCATCTTCCTTGCTACACCTCTTTTTCTCATTACTCTTTGTTTGTTTCTTTTTAATTATTAACTACCCATTTTGTCTCTATCCTTTCAATAGTTGCACAAATTAACCTCAATACTCGTTATTTGATTGTCTCGGGCAAATAAATTCCCAACATAGAGTTTGCATATTTTCTTACGTCATATAATGTAACACCTTGGAACAAAATGCAATCTAACAATCGAAAATATGATGGTAACAAGCAGACTTGATTCCATCGTCAAGATTCAAGCTACATTATGGCTTCAAGTGGCTTCTCTTACCAGTTACCACCAAATAGAAAAAGGGTAAATTACAAAAAACTCCCCTAAACTATACACCTAATTTCATATTGGTCCCTCCAGTATTTTTCTGAACAACTTGACCCCCTGAACTATGCTCCGTCTGCATGTTCACCCCCTCCATCAACTTCCAACCGTCAAATTCAACATTTATCCCGAAAATAGCCATCCAAATGAGATTTTTAAAAAAAATAAGACTACGTATGCTGACTATGATGATAGAATTTTTGGTATAAATGTTATATTTGACGGCTGAAAGTTGACGGAGGCGATGAACATGCAGGCAGAGCATAGTTCAGGGGGTCACATTGTTCAATAAATCCTTGAGGGACTAATATGAAATTAGGTGTATAGTTTAGGGGAGGTTTTTGTAATTTTCCCTTGAAAAAATATTCAACCATTGTCGTTCATAGAAGAATTTCAGTCCAAATAAGCGTAAATCAATGGTGTAGATGTAATTAATGAATGAAACAGTGTTGACAAAAACATGTAGCATAAGATGGGACTTGAGAAAGAAAATAAAGAAAGAACTTTATAAGGTGCAAATTGCAAACTGTTTTAAAGGTATTTACGTCTTCTCCACCCGGGACTAGACCTGTATATGTTGCATGAATGTATGAATGAGCACAAAGTTGAGATGTACAATAACCCTAACCCGAGCAAGTAATATACAACAAATGATATGAGCTCTTTTCATCTTAAGGAAGATCATTAATATGTTGTGTATGCCTTGCAAATTGCAATGGAGCAGTTCAGTCCAATCATTTGTACATATCAAACTATTGCCTTCTATAAGAATGCAAATTTAAATGTGAAACCTTTCTCCTGGTCCTACAACCATAAACTTATGAACTTTAGCGCTAAGACGCTAATTAGTTAGTTGAATGGACAGAGAAGTGCCCGTAAGATATTCAACACACCTGGGCAACAATAACCCATCGAATGTTGTAAACTGATTGACCATTGTTTTTATGCACATTCTTCCGTTACTATTGCACATTTCCTGAAGCAAAAGAAAGACAACAATAACCACTTCATCCATTATGTAGCAAAAGAAACAGACTTGGGAAAATAATACCATACCAAAGAGGAAGCTTCATTCTTATCATTTCTAATCAACCTGTCCATCAGCTGGTATAACTAGACAACGAACAATATGTTAGAAGGATAATAATTGAAAGTAATAGAAAAAATTAGGTTAGAAGGATAATCGTTTACCACAAACAAACAAACAATAAAAGTATAAAACCCATTTCATAGGCTACATTCCTGTGACACGAGCTATTCCCTATCAATGTTTATAGTAAGTCAGAATCAAAGTTTTTGCCTTAGCATATCCTGAAAAAATTATAGGGTAACCCCTATTTTTCCTGTGTGTATAACCTTCAAAACCTAATTTCTGCATTCAGAAACTGAGTTCGAGAGGTCTGAGTTGTACAGCACATCAATTTAAAGTAAGCGTCAGCTAGCTTAGCTGGTAAAGTCTACCTGAGGTCCCACTTTCATCTCTAATAGGTAACTGATAAGGGTCTTCCTTAACCCTCCTTAGTTGAGATACTAAGGGGTGCTCCAAAAAATAGAAAGAAATGTGAAAAGACAGCAAACAAATCTATCCTCTGACAACCTGAAATGTCCCTATTGTGTAAAATTTTCTGCTTCAAAGTTAGTAACTATAGAAAATAACACATAATCCAAGGTCTCTAGAGGATCTCAACACGAACAAAAGGAACCATTTTGGATCAAAAGTTTCACACCAAAACTTTCTTCAGAATGAAAAGGAGAGAGATCAAATTTTACTCAACTCATTGCTAAAAACTCAAAAAAAAAAACAAGAAGCTAATTATTTAGATGCTGCCCTAGATGGTAGAACTGAAATACAACGGAGTTAAAAAAAAAAAAAGGATAAAAATTTTAAGAAAATGTCAAACATGGGTGTATGCATCTAGGATCCTCATATGAGAACACGCTTCGTATTGCTTCTTTTTAGTTTAAATTTTTGGAAGTTTTGCTCAAAGTAGGATTCTTATACAGGCCGGTTGATATAAATGTACACTTACATTTTATTCTGAGTCTCCTATCAACCTTGAGATTGTAATATATATCCAACTGCAATTTTATTGCCAGCCATCTATATCTGGAGCAAGGTTTAAAATCACGGTATCGGTCACGGTATCGGTCGGCCCCGAACCGGTATGTACCGGCCGGTACGTACCGGTACCGGCCGGTACGGACCGATACCGGTTGAGAAAAAAAACCTGAAAAAAACCCAAAAAAAAAAAACCTGTCCGTACCGGTCCGTACCGGTCTCGTATCGGGATCGGATGCAGTACCGGTCTCGAACCGGCCAAAACCGGTACGTACCGGTATCAGCCGAGATTTAAAACCCTGATCTGGAGCCCTACTGATGGAAAAGGCTATTGAGAATCTGAGATGAACTCATGCATGAGAAGATTTCAAATGAGCATCTTTTCCTAGAAAAGTTGCAGCGCTTAGCTTTTCCTGCACTTGATAGTTGATTCCCTCTCTCACTTGAAGGTTTAGATGGGTTGTCTTATGGCCACATGTCTTAAAGTAGGATTGAATCTGAAAATCGACCCCTCTTCACTATTCATTGGCTAGATCATGGAAATATTCCCTCCTTTTAAACAATATCTATGTGTGGGGTCCAAGGAGGTTTTAGAATGCTTAGATACACTAATATCTATGTGCTTGTAATTTCGTTGTTTTCAGGCCTACTGCACACATGCACAGAGGTGGTAGATGGGTCGGGCTCACAAAACCTTATAATTGGTATATGGATCACCCAAATAGGATATGTGGATCAAGAGATATGGCTCCAATAAATTGAGGAAGTCTTATCGGGTATGTTTATGTGGGGCTAGCCTTGTTGAGACAAAAAGTACCCGGGTAAGGCTTGAGATTCCTACCCTGGCTGAGGCCAAAAAGGGAATCGGGTGATCAATGTCTTTTTAATTACTATTCATAGTCATGTTCATTGTTTCTTCAGTACATTTATCTTAACATGAATGAACTAGGTTTAATAGGTGAGTCAGTGGATTAGACTCACCCCCCTACAGCTGTTATGAACCCTACAGAGACTGATCCTACAGGACAAGGAGAAGAGAAAGAGCGAATAGAGAATGAACCGGAGGGAGTCGAGGATCCGCTCTACACTCTATACTATGAGGATGCAGGAGCGGAGATGTGAAGAGTTGATGTCGCATTTAAGTTTTAGGCTTTTATATTTCAAGCCATGTATCAAACCTTTATATTATAATGCATGGTTATGAGTAAAAGAGGCTCAATTAATTCCATATTTGATGGGATTTATTCTATATCAAGTTTTCTTCTAACACCCCAGGGTTATACGGGTTGATTTTAGATCCGTAAAATGCCGGGGCGTTACAAACGGAATGCACATATCTTCAGGAAAAAGAGACTTCCAGTGAAGTCATTTGGACCAGCATTGTGGCCGTGGCGAGAAACTAAGTGATCGGGGGCCCAACGAAGTATCAAATGAGCATTAGTGTTGAACTTTGTAATTTGCAATTCATGAATTTTTCTCTTCCCTATTAATAATATTAGCTTGGGGTATGGTTTCACCCCATCCTCTCCATCTTGGAGATAGTTTTCTCAACAAAAAAAAAACTCCCTAGATGTGTTCTTTTGAATAAATTCCTTTACCTAAGTTCTATATTTCTAGCTTAAAATTATGAAATATATCAGCATTCGAAAAGGCACCTTTTGTAGAGTAGAGTTTTATCCATTTACAATCTCCGATTACACTTGAAGCTTTTGGAATTTTTCATGTCCATATTTACTCACATTAAAAGAGTAATGCTACTCGTACAATCTAAAAAATAATCTCAGACCCAAAGAAGTGGTGGTAGGGTCCATGGGTCAGTGCAGCCCCTGGGCCCCACCACCACTTCATTGGGTTTGAAATTGCTTTTTAGATTGTACAAGTAGCATTACTCCACATTAAAATAGTAAAATCTGACTTTATTATGAAGTCTTGTTATTGGAACACAAAGAAACTATATCTACCTTCGAGGCGTTTCAAGTAAATTTGCATGTGCATTGTTAATAAAGTATGCTACATAAGAATATAAGATTTATTAATTAGCTTCCCACAGGTTCATTTCGTAAGGAAAACATTTTCAAACCAGTAAATGAGATTTATCTGGAACTAAGGAACACAAAAGTATATAGACTGAATTAAAAAAATACCATTTCAAAAAGAAGTAAGCAAGCACTTATAAGTGAAGATTCTCAAGCAAGAGGCATTTGCGAATGTAGGATGAGGTGGCTAAAGGTACTATGCTTACATGCGAGTGTAGGATATGTTAGCCGGCTTTATATAAAGAAATAGTTGTAATTTTTCCTTCGAACTTTCGAAGCACTCATAAATATTATGCAATTATGTTCTTATACAAATGATCTTTAGCATAAGCAATAGTTAAAATACCACTGTAATTGAACTGAAATGGGACATTCTGAAATTAATTAAGCTCTACATATTAAAAATAGTTTACCAATTAACATAAGTACTACCTTCCTTTCAAGGTCACGAACTTGATCTCGAGACCGTTTCAATTCAGAACTCTGAAATAAGTGCAGCATTGCATTGAAGAAATGAATGATATGATAACGAGAAACTTATTCAGCTTTCCAGAGGAGGCTTCATATGAAGAATTATAAGACTGAACACAATCATAGCATACAAATAGCATAAACAAGAAGTCCGTAGCTTTTCATTGTTTAATAGAGAAAATCAGTATCACTGACACTGCATATGCACAGTTAATGAATATTGGACATTGTAGATTCAGATTAAAGACAATTTACGCCAAACACTTATTACATGACACTAGGGGTGGGACTTGGGCGGGTTGAAGGGTCTGCCCATGCCCAACCCAACCTACACACACCTCAACCCAATTTGCTCGTGGAACCCGTGCTTGCCCATGTCAGGTTGCTCGGGTTGCCCAATTTGCCAAAAATGGTCGGGTTGGGAGGGTTTAATTTGATCGCAAGAAATAGAAATACTTGATCGCTTAAAACCAAAACAAGAAAAAAAAACAAATTATTCTATTAACCAACAATAACCACTACTTCAAAAAATAAAATCAGCCAACACTCTCTCTCTCTCTCTCTCTCTCTCTCTCTCTCTCTCTCTAATTCTCTAAAAACTCCATCACATTTTGGAATGGTTGTGGTGATGGAACAGTAACAGCAGCCCTACATGCATGTATGCCACTGTACTCGCCTACTCCGGTCCCTCGGATTGGGAAAGATGGTGCTCAAACCCATCCAAATTGAAATCAAGTTGATCCTTTTGTCCAAACACGTCCAAGTTTTAACCAGCTTTGTCCATGCTTGTCCATTGTTCAGGTTGGGCGGGTCAGGTTCGGGTCAAACTCGCCCAAGTCCTACCTGTACATGATACTAACGGTCTACACTTGTGATGTTATTGTAATTCTTTATATTGCTTACACATGATTTCTTAAAATAAGGAATTGAAATTGTGGACAACAAAATTTGTTTATCTATTGATAAATTCAGCATACAGCATATTACAATTGTTAATGTATATTGTAGGTTATACATATGAGTTAGGTGTACAGGACTCATTTCCTACACATGTATGTGACTATATTCGTGGCTATTGCCCTAATGAGAATTGTCCGTCATTCTCCCAAACCCTAGCCTCTCTCTCTCTCTCTCATTCTCTCTCTCTCTCTCTCTCTCTCTCTCTCTCTCTCTCTCTCTCTCTCTCCCCCCCCCCTAGGGTTGTGGTAACATGGTATCAGAGCGGGTTTAATTCCCTCGCCATCCCCTTCCACTGCCTTCCATCCCGATCCGGCAACCTTGCCAACATCCGCAACAAGCCCGTCGCCTTGCACCTGCAACGAGCCCGTCGCCTTGCGCCCTACGTCCGAGCCCGTGCTCGGCACTCCCACGCCCGATCGGCCCTCCGTCGGTCTTAGCCGGCCCCTCCAGAAGGCCGCCGGTCTTCCGTCGGCCCCTCCTGCAGCCCATCAGCCCTCCACCAGACCTTCTACAGCCCGCCGCCGGCCCTCCTGCAACCCGTCGACTATCAATCAACCCTCCTGCAGCCCGCCAGCCCTCCGCCGGACCTTCTACAGCTTGTCGTCGGCCCTCCTGCATCTTACCAACTATTTCGTCGACCCTCCTGCAGCCCGCCAGCCCTCCGCCGAACCTTCTGCAGTCCGCAGTCGGCCCTTCTGTAGCCCACCGACTATCTGTCGGCCCTCCTGCAGCCCGCTAGTCCTCCGTCGGATTTTCTGCAGCCGGCCCTTCTGTAGCCTGTCGACTATCCGCCGGCCCTCTTGCAGCCCGTCGACCCCTCCTACAGCCCGCTGTCGGCCCTCCTGCAGCCTATCGGTCTTCCATCGGCCCCTCCTGCAACCCGCTGTCAGCCTCCTGCAGTCTGTTGACCTTTTCTGCAGTCCTACCAGTCTTTTTGTCGGCCCGCCCTTGCCTACCGACTCCTTGCTATCCGCGCCATGTAGCGCATCTTTCTGTTGACCGAGTCTCTACGTCTTCTGCAACTCTCGATGGCTTCTTCAGATCAATCATCGATGAAGACTCCTATGCAAACGACCTCTGTACAGTTCTCGACGACACCACTCGAGCAAACGAGGGACTTCCTTCCTGTCTCGACTGACTTTCCCTTGGTCACGATTGCTGATTGGACTGCGTGGTCTGCCACCGTCCGGAGGGTCCTGGACAGTCGGGCTCTATATGGGCATCTTGATGGTTCTACACCTGCTTCTGCTGATACCTCTGGAGCATGGTCCTCTGACATCTGGAACCTGCGTGATCGTCATGTCCGAGCATTTCTGGTTGCCTTAGTTGACCGCTCGCTTCGACCTGACTTGGTCACCTTTACTACTGCGGGCCTGCGACAGAGCTTTGGACTCATCTCGTGGAGCGCTTTGTGGAGCAGAGCAGGGCCCGAGAGTATCAGCTTCTCTCCTAGGCTCAGTCTGCTCAGCAAGGGGAGGCTGGGGAGCAAACGATTCAGTAGTTTCACAGCCTTATGCGTGGCTACTGGAGTGAGCTCCAGGCTTTGGAGCCTCCTCTGCTGGAGATGTCCAGAGTCAGAGCCTCATGGCGTGAGCTGCATTTCTTTCAAGAACGGCGACAGCTCTACCAGTTTCTGATAGCTCTTCGTCCAGAGTTCTCTCCCCTCGCGGGACAATTGATCCATAGAGATCCCCTTCCTCGTCTCGAAGATGCTGTAGCGGAACTTATTGCGGAGGAGATCCATCTTCGCACCGTTGCAGCTCATTGGACCTCTGCACCTTACAGTTTTGAGGGTTTTCATTTTTCTTGTTGCTGCTCCACCTCCGAGACCCACTTCCACTGCTCCGCTCTCTTGAGGTCCTTCTTGTTCCTCTGGTATATCCGGTAGCCTGCCTGATACTCGATGGTGCACCCACTGTGGCAAGTCCAGACACACGATCAACGCCTGTTGGCAGCTTCATCCTGAGAAGCGTGTAGGACCACCTACCCATGGTTGACCTATTGTTGTAGTTGCTGGTGCCCCTACTGCTGATGCTACGACGAATCGTCTTCAGCGCCTCGAGATGCGCCTTGAGCAGCTCTTTCTGCAGCCTGCCTATGACTCCTCCAGACCCTCAGCCTTCTCTGCCACCTCGGGTACCTCTACACCCTGATTTATGAACTCTGGGGCCTCTCACCACATGACCCCGGACCACTCCATCCTTACCGCATGCTCACCTACCACACGCATTCCTCCGATCCACACTGCAGATGGCTCCCTTTTAGCCATCTCGCAAATTGGGTCCATCACTATGGCCTCAGACCCTACTAGCCTTCTCTCTCCACCTTTTGTCTTGCACGCACCTCAGCTTTACATGAATTTAATTTCTATTAGCAGCCTGTGTGATTCTGGCCTAACAGTCACTTTTTCTTCCTCTTCTTGTGTTGTGCAGGATCCACGCTCGGGACAGAGGATTGGTGCTGCTCGTAGGACTGCCGAACTATACCACCTAGAGTATCTTCATCTACCTGCTGTCTCTCCTTCGGTCTTTTGTGGTGTTGTCTCTTCTAATGCCAACCTGTGGCACAGGAGATTAGGTCATGTGTCTGAATCTCGGTTTAAAAGTCTTTTCCAGTCCGGAGCTTTAGGCCGAGGTTCCTTTTGATGTCAGTTGGCTAAGCATTCAGCTAACCCCTTTTCTTCTAGTTTGTTGAGGTCATGTAGTCCTTTTGATCTAGTGCACTCCGATATTTGGGATCCTGCACCTTTCTCTTCTATGAATGGTTATCTTTATTATGTTAACTTTATTGATGATTATTCTCGATTCACATGGGTTTATCTTTTTCGTCAGCGATCTGACATTGTTGAGTCTATCAGATCTTCACTGCTACGGTTCATACTCAGTTCCATGCTAGTATCAAGACCTTCTGGTCTGACTGCACTCGTGAGTACCTATCCTCTACTATGCGCTCTATTCTTCAGTCTCATAGAACTCACTTCCAACAATCTTGTCCACACCCTCATAAGCAGAACAGGGTTGCGAAGCGGAAACATCGTCACATCCTTGAGACAGCTCGTGCCCAGCTTCTTTTTCCATTCGTTCCTCGCACCTTCTGGGCAGAGGCCATTTTGACCTATGTCAATCTTATTAACATCACCCCTTCCTCAGCCCTCTCGGGTGTTTTTCCTCATGAGCGCCTCTATGGCACCCCTCCTAACTACAGCATGCTACGTACTTTCGGGTGCACGTGCTTTGTCCTTCTTCCTTCTCACGAGCGCACCAAGCTTTCGGCTAGGTCCACTAAGTGTGTGCTCTTAGGGTTCAGTTCTGAGCACAAGGGGTATCGTTGTTATGACCCCTTGGCTCTTCGTCTTCGCATCTCTCGACATGTTTCCTTTGTCGAGGATATTCCCTATTACTCAGCTGCGTCTCAAGATCTCACCTTTCTTGAGATTCATACCACTCCTTCCGTCGTGTCTCCACAGGCTTCTTCTTCGACACCCTCTCCTCTTGCTACTTCTTCTCCTCCTGCTCTTGCTCTTGAGCCCTTACCTCCTGTTACAGTAGTAGTCCCTCCTCTTTCTCCTTCCATCTCAGCTGATGTTTCTCTTGTGTCTCTTTCCACTCCCTTGGGTCCATTGTCTCCTTTACCTATTTCACCCTTTCCTCAGGTATATTCTTGTCATCGTCAGCCTGCCCCATTATCTGTTTCATCTTCGTCTGACAGTGACTCCTCTGTTATGCCGTCTACCTCGAGCAGCCTTCCTCTATCGGATGTGGATCCCAACACTCCTCGCTATCCCCAGCGCGAGCGCCGCCATCCCAACCACTTTGGCTACTCTCCTGACCGTTTTGGTTTTGTTGCAGTCACTTCCTACTCACCCTCGTTCACTGCTTACCTTACCTCCCTTCACACTGACCGAGAGCCCAGGTCCTACAGAGAGGCACTGTAATACCCTGCATGGCAGCGGGCTATGGTTGAGGAGTTCCAGGCCTTTAAGCACTCATACATGGGAGGTTGTCCCTCTGCCTGATGGTATTGAGCCCATTAGCTGCAAGTGGGTTTTCAAGATCAAGCGTCGTCCTAATGGCTCCATTGATCGGTATACGGCCCGCTTTGTTGCTATAAGCTTTACTCAGGAGTATGGGATTGATTATGACGAGACTTTTGCTATGGTGGCTCAGATGACCACCATTCAGACCCTCATCGTTGTTGTTGCTACAAACGGTTGGCCCCTGCTTCAGATGGATGTGAAGAATGAATTCTTCATGGTGATCTCTCCGAGGTTGTTTATATACAGCCTCCTCCTAGTCTCAGCACGCTCTCTCAGCATGTTTGTCGTCTCCGTCGGGCTATTTATGGCCTCAAACAGGCTCCTCGTGCCTGGTTTGAGCGTTTTCGTCGTGCAGTTATTGAGATCGGCTTTATGGAGAGCTTCTAGGATCACTCTATATTTGTGCGGACTTCCCCTCAAGGCCGGGCCATCATCCTTTTCTATGTTGATGACGATTCTGGTGCCATAGCCTTTCTTCAGCAGCATCTTCAAAGTCAGTTTCAGATGAAGAATCTTGATCCCCTATGCTACTTTCTTGGACTGGAGGTTGCTCGAGGTGCTCGAGGGATTCTACTTTCTCAGCAGAAGTACACGGCTGACATCCTGGATCGTGCTGCTCTTTTTGACTGTCGTACAATTGACACTCCTCTTGAGCTTCATGTGAAGCTCCGTCCTACTGATGGTGAGTCTCTCTCAGATCCCACCAGGTACCGAGAGATAGTTGGTCAGCTCGTTTATCTTTGCATCACCAGGCTGGATATTACACATGCAGTCATTATTCTTAGCCAGTTTGTGGATGCACCTCACTCGGCTCATTATGTTGCCCTTCTATGAGTCCTTCGGTATCTTCGAGACACTATTACCAGGTCGCTTCTTTTCTCCTCGACCTCCTCTATGGTTCTTCATGCACATTCTGATGCCGACTAGACCGGTGATCCGACCACTCGTCGCTCTACTACTGGATATTGCCTGTTTTTGGGTGACTCTCTAATCTCCTGGAAGAGTAAGAAGTAAAAGGTTGTCTCTCTCTCCAGCACTGAGGCCGAGTTTCATGCCATGGCCACTACTACTAAGGAGATTGTTCATCTATGGCGTCTTCTCCGGGATCTTGGTGTCGCTACTTCTGGCCCTACAGCTCTTCATTGCGACAACAAGAGTGCTATTCAGATTGTCAACAATCCGGTTTTTCATGAGCAAACAAAGTACATTGAGCTCGATTGTTACTTCTCCAGAGAGTAGTACGAGGCTAGCACCATCTCTCTACCCTATATGTCTTCCGCAGAGTAGATTACTGATTTTTTCACAAAGTCACATCCCTCTCCTCGTTTTCGGTTTCTTATTGGCAAACTCTCAGTGTTTGATCCACCGTGAGTTTGAGGGGGGGTGTTAATGTATATTGTAGGTTATACATATGAGTTAGGTGTAGGACTCATTCCCTATACATGTATGTAACTATATATTCGTGGCTATTGCCCTAATGAGAATTGTCCGTCATTCTCCCAAACCCTAGCCGTCTCTCTCCCTCTCTCTCTCCTAGGGTTGTGGGAACAATAATAGTATAGAGTCAACGGAAGTGACTTTGTTTGTACAAAAGTTAATATCGGGACAGTGTGGGGATAGTCATCTTGAGAGTCCTCTGATCCTCAGTCTTCGTGAAGCCTTGTTGACGATGTAACTTGAAGCTTGGTGTCTTTGACTGTAATCTCTGAACTTAGAGTCTTTGGATGCTTAAAGTCTTTAGAGAGTTGTAGTCTATGAAGTCTTTAGACTTAAAATCTTTGGAGGCTTAGAGTCTTTGGAGACTTCTTTGAAGTCTTAGACTTGGAGTCTTTAGACTTTAGAGACTTGTAGACTTGTAGTCTTTGGGCTTGGATACTTCACTTTGACTTTTCTAAGTTGAAGTGGAGTGATCATCAAGTTGATTGCCTACTCTCTCGGGAGAAGAGAATGACCAAAAACATATCCTTTGTCTTTCCTCCTCTTTCTATTTATAGAAGGGAAGAGATGGGAGTATAATAACTTTCCTCGAAGGTTATGACTTCCCACATAATTACTCTTTTGATAAATCATGTAATTGCCTCCCTTGGGGGTCACTTCGATTTTGAGTCTGACTTTGAATAATCTACGACTTTTGAGTTTGACTTTATTTTTGTGACTTTGAGTCTATGACGTTATGATAGTGACTTTGTGTTTATGACTTTATGTCTATAACTCTACAACTTTGAGTAGTCTGTGACTTAAGTTTATGTTTTTATGTCTGTGACTTTGAATCTATGACTTTATGCATGTGCCGTTGAGTTTGCGACTTAGCCTGCAACTTTGAGTCTGCGACTTTAAGTAGTCGGCAATTTTGAGTATATTATTCGTATCTGTGAGACTGTGACTTTAAGTAGTCTACCTTTGACACAATTTATGTTTGTGTTTTACGAAAGACTTCAGTCGGCGGGAGTTGTGTGTGGAGGCGCCGCATGTTGATGACTTGACGTTGTTGTAGTACTTTAGACAAATCTTAGATGTCACATATGGCATGCCAGATTAGTCAATGTAGAAAGTTTACTAAGCTATACTTGTCCATGAAGTGTACAAGGAAATTATTCATTAATGTCAAATATTGCATCAAATACATCTCATCCATGGCTATGATTGGGCACCATTTCGAACAATCTAACTACCACATTGACTCAAGATTGCTCCTAATTGGCATTGATCTATATATAATCGTTGAACAAAGCTATTTTTAAAAAGAATAACACTATATGAAACTCAAGCTAGAACTCTAAAGGAAAAATATTTTTCTCTATACTTTGCTCTTGGTGGTAGTGGTTTAAGTGCCCCTTCAACTATGGATGAAAGACGCCTTCTCAATATTAGAACATTAAGTGACTCGAATAGAAAGATATTATTCTCACTTACGATATCATAGAAAGAAAGAAATGGGCAGTTTCTGATAATTCACCTCATTATTTTGTTTCTTAATGGAAGACAAGAAAATATTGTATCTTGACATGTTAAGGAAACAACATTAACATATATTGGTTGGGGAGTTTCCCTTTGTCTTTGAAAGTTTTAGAGTAAAAGAATCCAAGTTTAAATGGTAATTAACTTCATGCTTAGACATAAAATTTCAGTGCATATTTGGAAGAAAACAGGTCGATAGGTAACTCTTTGTGCATGCAAATACACTTCGCTTCTTTTTGGTAGCTTATGTTTCTTTGTAAGGAGGGTGGATCTTTTTGTTGTGTTCTCATTAAGTACTCTTATGTGTTGTTGGTTTCTCTCATTTCATATATTGACTTTTTATTTGAGTTGGACGATTTACCAGTGTTTTAAATATCGTTATCGATGTCGATATCGCCATGTTGCCCAAGGGAAAAATCGGGGATAAATCACTTATTTATCGTCAATTATCGCTAAAAATTAGGGAAAAGGGGGCAAAGAGGGTAAAATGAAGATTTTTTGGGAAGATTTTTCTATATATCCCTTTAGGATGTATAGATACACCATTATGATATGATCATACAAAAAATAATCATTTACTCTAGGGGACACTCAATTTAGGCTCTATAGGTGAGTCTGTGAACTGTTAGAAACTTTGCAACCGTCTATGAATTAAACAATCATAATAATATATAACACACTAGGAAACATGATAAAACATATCAAAGCCCATATGGTTCACACTTCACAGCACATAAAAGCATATCATAAATTCACAACCCATAAAGCATAAAACATAATAAGAATAAAGCATATCACGAAGATCTACTTGAGAAATTTTAAAAAAAAACGAAAGATTTGAAAACAAACCTCAAATTAGAAAGCTCAAAACCGTTAAGGGAGGCTTCGAATCCACCAAGAACAACAAATGGAGATTTAGATTTGGTTTAGATTTTGTTTAGAAACCAAAATCAGAGGAAAAAAAGTGATGAAATGGGGAAAAATGGGGCAAAGACATCTCCAAGGGATACTGGCGATAATGGGGCGACAACGGGTGACATTTCCCCTTTTGTCGAGTGTTAGATACCAATTTATCGCCAAAATTGGCAAAAATTGACGAGAAATTTGATAAATGATGATAAATAGCGATATATCGCTGATATATAGGCGATATGTCGAATTTTTCCCTGAAACAGGAAAATTTTAGTTGTTTTTGTGTCAAAGCCCGGCAATAAAGCAATGTATCAGTGATATATCGCCATTTATCACCGATATTTTAAGCACTGCGATTTACAACTTGGTACAGAGATGTCTAGGTTAGAGGCACATTGGACACCAACCTCTCTGAACAATCTTAATATGAGATACCCTTCCTTATATATATACAGATAATGTATTGTATGTACATATGATTTTAATTTTGATTGTATATTGACAATCATACAATCATATACTTGATTGCTCAATGCTAGTATTTCTATAACATTGCTATTTTTGTAGGCATTGATACTATTTAGAAATCTATACTATACAGCTTACAACAAAATTCCTGAGAACCGCTTTCTCAATTAAACATACCGTTTTTAGAGAAACACATTTGGTAAACCAAATCTGAACCAGATTCC
Source organism: Chamaelirium japonicum (assembly GCA_947650365.1). Classification (NCBI taxonomy): domain Eukaryota; kingdom Viridiplantae; phylum Streptophyta; class Magnoliopsida; order Liliales; family Melanthiaceae; genus Chamaelirium; species Chamaelirium japonicum. The sequence goes on along the minus strand of OX393549.1, from coordinate 43,340,077 downwards.
CAAATCATGGGAAACATCAGGAAACCGATAGAGGGGGCGGGGTGTGTGTGTGTGTGTTAAGGGGGGGGGGGGGGAATTGCATAAGGCATGATTCGAATCCCCATCACCTATGTACCAAACCAATGTGTTAATCAGCTGAGCTACATAGCAAAACACGTCATGCAGTTATTTTATTCTTTCTCTTCACTCCTACTCCCTTTACACAATGTACTAATTAATAGAATGTGTCTGGTTTTCCGAATTTGTTACGTCTTAAATTAATGGGTTCCACTTATGTATCTCGTATTGTTTCCCGCACACATCTTCCGTTATAGCAACTCTGACAACCAATAACAATACCAAGAAATTTTGATACTTATTGTTATATATAATAATAATAATTTTAGTAAAATTGACACCATAAGCCTGGTACAAATAGGAATATGAAAAACTCTCAATAATGTGTATCAATGTCACATTGTCAATGCTAACATTGATTTAAAAATAATATAAGTAATGATATCGAAATGATAGATTAACACCAGCACATATGCTTGAATTTATGTACATACTTATATTAAGACCCTAAAACAGATATTACGGCATAATATGACTTGAAAATATGTGGGATCATAGAGTGAAAACCCAAACTTCAAGTGAGGTTCGATCATAAAATGAAATCCTATTGTCTTCTTTAGATCAGCCAAAATGCCCAAAAATTAAGGAAAATGCATGGGCTCCACACACTTGGTCCTCTGATAGGCTCTTGTGGAGCAGTACACAAGCCTAGTGACTACGTTGCCCAAACACTTACATGAGTGCTCGTGCCAACAATCATAGCATTGAGGATAGATCGGAAGAGTTTCAAAAAGATTTTGGTCATGTTAGTTGGGTGATAATTAGGAGAAGACCCCACCATATGTTTGGTTATACTTGACTTGGTATGTTGAACAGAAATTGCTTGAATTTATTTGGCGGTTTTTGTTGGTCAAGTAGAGGAAGACAAACTATTCTGATTGAATTTGATTTGAATAAAGTTACTAGATGTTATTGCAAAAAAAAAGCTGCAATGGGTTGAATTTGCAAAGATACGATTTGATCTAGAAAGTGATCCAAATAGAAATAGATTTCCAAGCAATTGAATTTGAAGGATTCTAATGAAAAAATCAACTTCAGATAGGGCATTGGACTAGAAGAGAATCAAGAGATGTGATCTAGAAAGTGATCCAAATAGAAATGGCTTTCCAAGCAATTGAATTTGAAAGATTCTAATAAAAGAATTAAGTGATTTTTTCAAAATAATAAATAAAAAATAAATATTTAATTCAATAGCGGTTGACCATAAATATTTAATAGACTAGCGCTCTGACAGCCATGTGGCAGGTCAGTGACGAAAAGTGCTCCCCACGTCGGATTTTTTTCCATCTGAGATAAACCCTTCATTTGGGATGTCAGGTTTAAACCCTGCATCTGAGATGCCAGGTTTAATAGAAGTTGTACAGTGATTCTGAATGGAATGGGGGTGCTCCAACACTTAGCATTTTTGGGTGAAACTGGGTTCCTATTAAACTCGACATCTTGGATGAAGGGTTTAAATCGGTCCAGGATGTCGGGCTTATCGCAGAAGAGAAAAAAAAAAAACAGTAACACATGGCAAGCGAGTTTCGGCCCCATCGAGACACGTGCATATCAAAACGCTAGTCTAATAAATATTTCTTGTATGCTACTATTGAATTAAATATTTCTTTTAAAATAATGTTTTGAAAAAAAAATCCCAAGCATCAATGTCAGATAGGTGATTGGACTGAAAGAGATGTTATTGAACAAATTTGAGGTTTTTCTCACTTCTTCGGACTACCTCCATTTGTTTCTCCTATAAAATGTGTTTTATTCACCCCTTTCGAGAGAAGGTACAAGCTTATCACTAATAAATTGTAAAGAAAAGGTGGATAGAGTAAAAATGAGGACACGTACAAGCATAACCCTCAAAAGAAAAATAAAGCAAAAGAAAAGGAGGAATATAATAGAGCTCACACCATGAAGCTAGACAGTAATTAACAAAGATAAATAACAAAAGAAAAACACATCCAACCCACTACCTTCTAACTCAGCCTAGAATCTTCTGCTTAGGTTGTCTAGCCTGTTTTGGAGTCTCCCCTACTAATGTACCACCGCTTCCTAATGCTTCCAACTCACTTCCATCGAGCATCTTTTACCACTACCTTATTTTTATCACAATCAATTTATTAAAGGTATTTTGTCAACTTTTGAATAACTCAATATAATCATCCAAGTCTCATTCCATCAAGATGGTGTCTGACTATGTAGCACACCTTTAATTATGATGGCTCAAAAAAAAAAAAGACTAACCAAAATTTGATGACCAACTGCTAACCTGACATCAACCCTCTAAGATTGGTGTTGGAAACCCAACCAAGGCAACTCGGCAGTAGAAGGGCCTGCGAATTACCTAGAAGGCCACTGGCAAGTAGGAAGAAGTGCCTAATTGGGTACGCCATTTAAGCACATGTAACCAAGGAGTAACCCTCCAAGGTACCTCTAGTAGAAGAAAAATTCTAGACAAGAGGGCAAATGTGAAGTTTGAAATATGAATTGTATTCATCTTTGTGCCACAAGAAAGCCAAAGTCAAACATGATTCCCATAATTCTTAATACTATATCATCTAATATTATTTTACAAAAAAGATTACAAAAAGAGCAATAATGGGATATGTAGATCTTCGTTATTCTACAATACGTGATAATATTCTACATTGCTCCGTCGGTTCTTCCACATCCTAAATTTTTTTTAGAGTTCCACTTCTTCGCGTTCACACTAGAATCCACTACTGCAGCAGCTCTCATTCACACAGCCAACTTCGGAAGATATATCAATTATCCTTGACAACTTCACAAAACTGAATCCTGGTGTAGACACACAAATTGTGTCTAACCCGGACCCGACTCGAATGCACCAATGCGGATGCAAACCCGACACGCACTCGGACCCAGACCCGACTCGCATGCACCAATGCGGAGGCAAACCCGACACGCTCTCGGACCCGGACCCGACTCGCATGCACCAATACGGAGGCAAACCCGATACGCAAACCGGACCCGACCCGCGCCAAACAAAGGGGCGAGTGGGCCCATCCCCAAGTGGGGCCCACCCGGCCCCCTATAGAAATACGAACTCCTTAGGGGGGGTGGCCGGCCATACAAAGAAAAAAAAAAAGAAGAAAAGAAAGAAATAAAGAAAAGAAAGAAAAGAAAGGAAAGAAATAAAGAAAAAGGAAACAAATACCGTCATGCGCAGGGGGAGGTTGCGTATGACGTCTACATAAGTGTGGATCTGCGCCGATCCCTCGATCCGACGGACAAGAAACGAAGCCGGGTCACCATCGAATTTATGTGCAAGATTCAAAATAAATTCAAAAATGATTGAGCCATAACTACTCCGCCATAAAAGGAAAGCAAATAAAGGCTTATTCCCTTCATCAATGGATGAATAAATCTTGGGTAGTTATGAGAGAGATATTAAAGGGATTCAAATAAATCTTCACATATCTCTCCCCTCCCCTCCTTCACCTATAAATAGAGGGGGGGGGGAGGCTCAAAAGATCGGAAGCTGAAGACAAAGCGAAGCTCTGCAGAGGAGGAGACGTGCCCTTCATCGACCCAAGGCTTCACGAGGCACGGGCAAGCCTATCCCTTCGGGACCGGCTTAGTCCATTGAAAGCCTTCATCAAAATGAAGATCCTTGCACAAGAAGATCAAGCCTTCGACTCCGTGCACGAAGAAGAAAGCTCAGAGAAGAACCCTTCGACTCCGAAAACGCCAGAAGCAAAGGCCGGAGAAGAAGATCGGAGCGGCATCACCCCGTCGTCTCCAACAACCCTTCGACTCCGAAGACGCCAGAAGCAAAGGCCGAAGAAGAAGATCAGAGCGGCACTACCCCGTCGTCTCCAACAAGCCTTCGACTCCGATCAAGCCCAAAAGCCCGGAGAAGAAGCCGACACACTAACCGTCGCCCGGAGCGAATACGAAGACAAGGCGAAGGAGCTCTGCAGAAGAGGAGACGCACTCTTCATCGACCCAAGGCTTCACGAGGCACCGGCAAGCCTATCCCTTCGGGACCGGCTTAATCCATTGAAAGCCCTCATCAAAGTGAAGACCCTTGCACAAGAAGATCAAGCCTTCGACTCCGTGCACGAAGAAGAAAGCTCGGAGAAGAGGAACCCTTCGACTCCGAATACGCCAGAAGCAAAGGCCGGAGAAGAAGATCGGAGCGGCACCACCCCGTCGTCTCCAACAAGCCTTCGACTCCGATCAAGCCCAAAAGCCCGGAGAAGAAGACCGAAGCGGCACCACCCCGTCGTCTCCAACAAGCCTTCGACTCCGATATAACCCAAAAGCCCAGAGAAAAAGACCAAAGCGTCATCATCCCGTCGCATTCGACAAATGCCCGCTCCATCCACGAAGAAGAAAGCTTGGAGAGGAACACCCGAAGCGTCGCTACACCCATCGTCTTCAAAGCAAAGCCAACGCTACAACCGTCGCACGGAGATCGATGCTACCCCCGCCGTCTTCAAAGGAACCCTTCGACTCCGATCACGCCAAAGAAGCCCGGAGAAGAAGAGAAGCAAAGTCGTCACTACACCCGTCGTCTTCAAAGCAAAGCCGACGCTACAACCGTCGCACGGAGATCGGTGCTACCCCCGCCGTCTTCAAAGGAACCCTTCGACTCCGATCACTCCAAAGAAGCCCGGAGAAGAAGAGAAGCAAAGTCGTCGCTAGACCTGTCGTCTTCAAAGCAAAGCCGACGCTACAACCGTCGCATGGAGATCGATGCCACTCTTGTCGTCTTCAAAGGAACTCTTCGACTCCGATCACGCCAAAGAAGCCCGGAGAAGAAGAGAAGCAAAGTCGTCACTACACCCGTCGTCTTCAAAGCAAAACCGACGCTACAACCGTCGCACGGAGATCGGTGCCACCCTCGCCGTCTTCAAAGGAACCCTTCGACTCCGATCACGCCAAAGAAGCCCGGAGAAGAAGGGAAGTCAAGCTGATGCTCTAACCGTTGAAGAAGCCAGAAGCCTTGAAGAAGTAGCCACCGCCGTTCGAGAAGAAGATCGAGTAAACGCCGAAGCAAAAGCCAACACAAGAAGCCAAAGCAAAAGCCCCGGTAAAGCCCACGCCAAAGCAACGCAAGTGCCAAAGCCAAGCAACTACGCCGGTCACGAACAAAGCACCGCACGTTCTAGCCGATACAACGCGAAGTCCGGAAGAACTAAAGCATCGCAAGCCTCTACCCGTCTATATTCAAGCGCAAGCGCCAAAGCAAAGCAAAAGCCAGAGTCACGCCAAAGCAAAGCCAAAACCGAAAGCCAAAGCCAAAGCCGATGCCAAAAGCACGATCGACACCGCGAACCGACGATCAAGAACACCGAGGTCAAGCAAGGATCGAGGAAAACACGAAGACCGAAGAACGAAGCCGAAAACCCCCTAGCCGAGAAAGCGCGAAGCACACAAAGGACAAAAGCAACGGCGGATACTCTTTAGCCTCTCAAGAAACCCTCACCCTGTAAAGACCTCTGTCCTGGGCAACCCCTTCAGAGCTCTCGCACGAATACCACGTGGAGACGTGGATCAAAGGGACCCTCCAGAGGATCTCTCCCACAATCTTCTGATCAATATTCGTCGCACCCGGCTCACCACCCCCAAGTCCCCAGGTCCCGGCCTCTGTAATCTTCGTGTGTTTGCAATAAAGACGACCCGGATCTTTTTCTGCGCATACACTCGGTAATAAGCTCATCCTCGGTAATAAGTTCATCCAACTGAGAATGCTACTAGGAACATGTGTAACAAATCTACTTCATAAGTAGAACGAAATCTTTCTAGCTATATGTTCCTTAATACCGCATGAGGAATCACATTTTAGGATTTCATATCATCCTTTAAGAGGTACCTGATCTTCAATTTCCATTGGAATCATTAAAGATCTTTTGGTATCACCATCTCAGTTTTCTTTGGGTGTGATAAGAATTTTGAAGTAGATACCATTGGCAATCTTCAAAATAATTTTGTTTTCACTCTACAGTTTGCTTTGCACCCAAACCCAATAACAACTATTTCGCAAGCACTCACCACATTAAATGATGATCACATGATTTCTCAGCACTCTCGTACAAATGAAAACTCGCATGACCTCTCAGCACTCTCGTACAAATAAAAACCTGTTAGGAAGTGAAAACATAATTATTTTTGAAGGTTGCCAATGGTATGTACTTCAAAACGCATATCACACCCAAGCTTAAGCCTTTAATGGAGACATCCTTTCTCCTTACATGCTGAACATAGTACCCTGTACTAAATGTATTAAAGAAAAATTAGTCCAGAAGTTGCCACTCTTTTTCACGTAGCCAACCCAAATCTAATAACTACCTGTTCGGTTAACCTTTTCCAAAGCTCAATTCAAGACACAATTTCAATCGACATTTGGCCCTTGTTAACGGATAGTCCCACATCGGTGATGGAGGCACCCATCACCTGCTTAATATACCCACTGTGGACCTCCCCTTACAACCCGGGTTTTGGGGTGTGAGGGTATCTAACATGGTATCAAAGCTGGGTTCACCGTCTCCTCTTCCTGCTCCCACTTCGAGTGCTCCCCACCGATCGTGCCTTGCCACACATGCTCCGTGTGGGAGGATCCTTGCCACGCATGCTCCGCGTGAGGAGTGTTAACGAATAGTCCCACATCGGTGAGGGAGGCACCCATCACCCGCTTAATATACCCACTGTGGACCTCCCCTTACGTCTAACAGTCCACATTCCAGGCCACCAAATGATCTAATTATCTGTTTTGTGTACAATTTTTTTCTAAAACGATAATATACAAAGCTAAAAACTACATCTTCAAACATTCATCTACTTACTATATTATATATCTACGATTCTAACTCTAAATTTATCTACACACAAAATACACTAGATTGAAGCTCACTCATTTGGCAAACATGTGTGACTCAATACACTTCCAAATAAATTTCTTAGTCTTAAGTCTTAACAGCTTGTCCAACTAACAATCTGTCTTTTCAACAGTTTTCAAGAACTCTTCTGCCAAAATGATTCAACTATTTCTTAGGGTTAGTACTTAGTAGGCATCACTAATTTGAGAAGATATAATTTTTGTTGTTCCATGCTCGTAATGTGATCAATTGTTTCCTCAAGTGCACAGTACTTCACAAGAAGCCAAATGGAAGGTGTGCCAAGTCCTAGCATAGGTTAGATCATAATATGAACATAAAGGTAAATAACTTAAAAGTAGACTATTCATTTGAAGTTCACAAATGGGATGCATCATACTATCATAGCCCATAGAGCAAAGAAACAATAGTTATGTGACAGAAGAAATGATTAATCATGATTAGTCATCTACAAGTGTCAGATTTACCAGTGTATAAACAACTGGAAAAACAAAGGCTTCAAGAAACAAACCGCACTGTCTTTTACAGAGCCATCTTCGTCTATCACTTGCTTCACCGACTTGACAAATGATCGACTAATGATAAAATCAATGACCTACAAGTAATTCATATGCAAAAAAGTTCATCTTGCATGGATTGGAAATGATGGAAAAATTATTTGTAAGTATGATGTTATGTTAGAATCTACCACTTGTGTAAGAGGACTAAACCGGTTGTACCAATCTGCATCTTCTTTCATTGCTGTTTTCAGTGTTATTTGCATAGCTTCAGCAAACTGTATAAGACTAACAACAGCAATCACTTCTATTCCATGTACTGGAAGGCCTCTAGAAACACGATCAATAGCCGATTTCACCTTTCATGAAGGACCAAATAACATATCACCCAGAATTGCAAGCATATATTGAGTAATACAACACATGTTCAGGAGAAATGAAGTGCAACTATTTATCAAGAAAATTAATTTCCAAATTTATGAAAACTCAAGGTGCATGTAAAGCACTATGACGATCAAATTTTTCATTGAACAAAAACATAACAAAAAGGTGGTAAAAAAACACATAAAATTCAGAGGGTTGATATCAGGTAGGAATCAGGTTGTGAAATGTCCTAGATCTTTCAGTATCATCCTTAACAGTTTAAGGCATCCCCGTATGATGGACTACGGATTGTTGATTATGGTTGTTAATGTATATACCGGGTCGGGTTCTATGTACAGTCGGGTCGGGTTGTGTGAGTATACATGTACTTATATAGTGGGCTTCAGTCCCTCAATAAGAAGTATTCTATTCTCTCCAAACCCTAGCCGTCATCTCCTAACATGGTATCAGAGCTCTAGGGTTTTCCTCGCACGACGACGGCAGCCACCTCCGGTCTCCCCCTACACCCGGCACCCCACCTCCGGCCTCCCCCTCCACCCGGCAAACTCCCCAGGCCTCCCTCTCCACCCGTCAGCCCCCCTCCGCCCGATAGTCCCCCCCCGGCCCCTCTCCTCCGCCCAACAGACCCCCCCCCCCCCCCCCCGGTCCCTCCCCTCCGCTCAATAACCCCCCCCCCCGACCCCTCTCCTCCGCCCGACAGGCCCCCCCGGCCCCTCTCCTCAGCCCGACAGGCCCCCCCGACCCCTCTCCTCCGCCCGACAGGCCCCCCCGGCCCCTCTCCTCGGCCCGATAACCCCCCCCCCCCCCCCCCCCCCCTCGACCCCTCCCCTCCGTCCAATAACCCCCCACCCCCCCTCCCCTCTGCCCGACAGACCCCCCCCCTCCCCCGGCCCCTCCCCACCACCCGCAAGCCCTCTCCCGGCTCCCCTCTCCTTAAGTTTCCTCCATGGCATCTCCTACCGTGTTGTCCGTCGTTGCGATCTCTCCACCGATGAAAGCGGTCACCTTTCAGTTGTCCTCGGCCAGCGACTGGCCTGATTGGTCGCTCACCATCGAGGCCGCGCTCTCCAGTCGCGATTTTTGGGGTCACATCACCGGTGATGATCCTCCTCTAGCTGCCTCCTCCGGCTCCTCTGTCACCAGTAGCGCAGCCGACAGCGCCGCGTCTTCTGCTGCGACTGCTACCGTCACGACTACTACCACAGCTACTGCTCTCACGTGGCATCGCCACGATCAGGCCATCCGGGCCTATCTTCTGGATTCCGTTGCTCGTCCGCTCCTTGCTCCCATTGGTCGCCTTCCTACAGTGCAGAAAAAGATATGGATCGTCTTTATTACAAATACACGAGATTACAGATGCCGGGACTCGGGGGTGGTGAGCCGGGTGCGGCGAAGATTTGATCAAGAGATTATGGGAGAGATCCTCTGGAGGGTCCCTTTGTTCCGCGTCTCCACGTGGTGTTCGTACGAGAGCTCTGAAGGGGTTGCCTAGGACAGAGGTCTTTACAAGGTGAGGGTTTCTTGAGAGGCTAAGGTGTATCGGTCGTTGCTTTTGTCCCTTCCCTGCTTCACGCTTTCTCGGCTAAGGGTTTTTGGCTTCGTTCCTTGGTTTTCGTGTCTCCCTCGATCCTTGCTAGACCTCGGCGTCCTTGATCGTCGGTTCGCAGCGTCGATCGTGCTTTTGGCATCGGCTTTAGCTTTGGCGCTTGGCTCTGGCTTTTGCTTTGCTTTGGCGCTTGCGCTTGGACGTAGACGGGTAGAGGCTTGCGATGCTTTAGTTCTTCCGGACTTCCCGTCGTATCGGCTAGAACGTGCTGTGCTTTGCTCATGACCGGCGTAGTTGCTTGGCTTTGGCACTTACGTTGCTTTGGCGCGGGCTTTACCGGTGCTTTCGCTTTGGCTTCTTGCGTTGGCTTTTGCTTGAGCGTTGACTCGATCTTCTTCTCAAACGGCGATGGCTACGTCTTCACTTCTTTTTCATTCTTCCGGCTTCCTCGACGGTTGTAGCATCGGCTTGATTTCTCCTCTTCTCCGGGCTTCTTTGGCATGATCGGAGTTGAGGGCTTTGTTTTGAAGACGGCGGGTGTAGAGCAGCTTCGAGTATCCTTCTCCAAGCTTTCTTCTTCGTGAATGGAGCGGACGTTGTTGGAGACGACGGGGTGATGTCGCTCCGATCTTCTTCTCCGGGCTTTTGGGCTTGATCGGAGTCAAAGGCTTGTTGGAGACGACGGGGTGATGCCGCTCCGATCTTCTTCTCCGGCCTTTGCTTCTGGCGTCTTCAGAGCTGAAGGGGTGTTGGAGACGACGAGGTGATGTTGCTCTGATCTTCTTCTCCGGCCTTTACTTCTATCGCCATTGGAGCTGAAGGGTTGTTGGAGACGACGAGGTGATACCGCTCCGATCTTCTTCTCCGGCCTTTGCTTCTGGCGTCTTCGGAGTTGAAGGGTTCTTTTCTCTGAGCTTTCTCCTTCGTGCACGGAGTTGAAGGGGTGATCTTCTTGTGCAAGGGTCTTTACGTTGATGAGGACTTTCAATAGACTAAGCCGGTCCCGCAGGGATAGGCTTGCCCGAGCCTCGGGAAGCCTTGGGTCGATGAAGGACGCGTCTCCTCCTCTGCAGCTCGCCTTTGTCTTCGTCTTCGACCTCGACCTGGCGACGGTTGTGGCATCGGCTTTTTCTCCGGTTAGGCTTGATCAGAGTTGAAGGCTTTATTGAAGACGATGGATGTAGCGCCGCTTCGGGTGTCCTTCTCCAAGCTTTCTTCTTCGTGAATGGAACGGACGTTGTTGAAGACGGCGGGGTGATGCCGCTTCGATCTTCTTCTCTGGGCTTTTGGGCTTGATCGGAGTCGAAGACTTGTTGAAGACGACGGGGTGGTGCCGCTTCGATCTTCTTCTCCGGCCTTTGCTTTTGGCGTCTTCGGAGTTGAAGGCTTGTTGAAGACGACGGGGTGATGCCGCTTCAATCTTCTTTTTCAGCCTTTGCTTCTGGCTTCTTCGGAGCCAAAGGTTTTTTCTTCTCCGAGCTTTCTTCTTCGGGCACGGAGTTGAAGGGGTGATCTTCTTGTGCAAGGGTCTTCACGTTGATGAAGACTTTCAATGGACTAAGCCGGTCCCGAAGGGATAGGCTTGCCCGAGCCTCGTGAAGCCTTGGGTCGATGAAGGGCGCATCTCCTCCTTTGCAGAGCTTCTTCGCTTCTTTCTTCAACTTCGACCTCGACCTGGCGACGGTTGGCGTCGGCTTCTTCTCTGAGCTTTTGGGCTTGATCAGAGTTGAAGGCTTTATTGAAGACGACGGGTGTAGCACCGCTTCGGGTGTCCTTCTCCAAGCTTTCTTCTTCGTGAATGGAGCGGACATTGTTGAAGACGACGGGGTGATGCCGCTTCGATCTTCTTCTCCGGGCTTTTGGGCTTGATCGGAGTCGAAGGCTTGTTGAAGACGACGGGGTGGTGCCGCTTCGATCTTCTTCTCCGGCCTTTGTTTCTAGCATCTTCGGAGTTGTAGGCTTGTTGAAGACGACGGGGTGATGCCGCTTCAATCTTCTTCTCCGGCCTTTGCTTCTGGCGTCTTCGGAGTCGAAGGTTTCTTCTCCGAGCTTTCTCCTTCGTGCACGGAGTCGAAGGGGTGATCTTATGCAAGGGTCTTCACATTAATGAGGACTTTCGATGGACTAAGCCGGTCCCAGAGGGATAGGCTTGCCCGAGCCTCGTGAAGCCTTGGGTCGTTGAAGGCGAGTCTCTTCCTTTGCAGAGCTTCCTTGCCTCTTGCCATCCGACCTCTTGAGCCTTCCCCATCCCCCTCTATTTATAGGTGAAGGGGGATGGGAGAGATATGGGAAGATTTATTTGAATCCCTTTAATATATCTCCCATAACTACCCAAGATTCATTCCTTCATTGATGGGGGGAATAAACCTTTATTTACTTTCCTTTTCTGGCGGAGTAGTTATGGCCCAATCCTTTTTGAATTTATTTGAATCTTGCACATTAAATCGATGGCAACCCGGCTTCGTTTCTTGTCCGTCGGATCGAGGGATCAGCGCAGATCCACGCTTGTGTAGACGTCTACGTAACCTCCCCCCCGCACATGGCGGTGTTTCTTTCCTTTTTTCTTCTTTTTCTTCCTTTTCTTTTCTTTCCTTTTTATTTCCTTTCTTTCTTTTCTTTCCTTTTCTTTCTTTCTTTTCTTTCCTTTCTTTTTTTTTTCTTTGCTTGGCCGGCCACCCCCTACCCGCAGGTAGGGGGCACGATTTTCTAGAAGGAAGGGGGTCGGGTGGGCCCCACTTGAGGATGGGCCCACCCGGCCTCTTGTTTGGCTCGGGTCGGGTCCGGTGGGTCCGGGTTTGCGTCGAGCTTGCCCTCCAGGTTAGTGCATGCGAGTCGGGTTCGGGTTCGGCACAATTTGTGTGTCTACAGAATGGTCTGAGCACCTGATTCATAAACCTCATAAAGGTACTTGGTGCATTCGATAGACCAAATGACATTACTAACCATTCATACAGTCCTTCCTGGGTTTTAAATGCAGTCTTCCATTCGTCACCGGGTCGTACGCGGATCTGATGATAACCACTACGAAGATCAATTTTCGAAAAGATTTTCACGGCATGTAGCATGTCAAGCATATCATCCAATCGGGGAATCGAAAATCTATACTTCACCATTATTCGATTAATGGCACGACAAACTATGCACATCCTCCATGTCCCATCCTTCTTGGGAGTTAGGAGTGCAGGTACTGCGCATGGACTCATGCTCTCTTGGATTAGTCACTTTTGCAGTAACTCACTAACCTGTCGACGCATCTCCTCATATTCAGACGGACTCATTCGGTAGTGAGGAAGGTGAGGTAGCGTCGCTCCAGGGGCTAAATCAATGCAATGTTGAATATCCCTAAAAGGTGGAAGTCCTTCAGGTAGTTCCTCTGGAATGAGATCATTGAAGTCTTCAAGTAGGACTCGAATCTCATGAGGAATGTTAGGGCCCTCTGTGGCCTCCTTTCCTACGAGGAATACGACGGAGCGAGATTCTCTGAGCTCGTCCTCAAAGCAAGCTTTCGTCAGCAATGCTGGTAAGACCTTTGGATTCTATTTTGGCAATTTTGGGATAACGTGTGGGCGTGTTGGCTCACTAAAAAGTGGCTTCAGTGGCTCCCTCTGAGGCACTACTGCGATGTTATAGTCATCTTTGCAGAAGTAAGTGTTCTTTTCCTCATCATGCTTTGTCTTTCTGTCGTACGCGGCCCAACAGAATGTGACAAATACCCAAGGGCGCCACATCACACCAAACGGCTTCCTTATACATTTTGTTAATGGTGTACTCGACTAGGCATCGCTCTTTAATAGAGATATCTAATCCTTTCTTAAAGACTAATTGTATGGCTTGACCAGCTTCTCCGTCATGAGCCCTAACTTGTCAACCATGATCTGGGCGACTAAGTTTTCGGTACTACCGCTGTCTATGATGAGGACACAATGTCTCCCTTTTGATGTACAAGTGGTGTGGAGGATGTTCCGTCTAAGCCATCGATCTGGTTCAAGGGCTTTAGGTGTTGACAAAACACAATGCATGACTAGCGCATGAGTTGCCTCGTCAGCTTCAGCGACGACATCACGTGTTTCGTCATATTCCTGATAGTCAGTATCTCTAGGATCAACATCATGCTCTTCTTCAGCCATGTTGTTTAGGGTTTCCTCAGTCAACTCTTCATTTTCTGTCAGATGAGTCTGAGGTCTCCTTTTTGGGCATTGAGCAATGAGATGTCTTACTTCTCCACACTCGAAGCATTTGTAAGTCGCTCCGGGTAGACGACTCCCTGTCGCACCTCGCTCACGACTTGATTGTTCAACCCGCCCCGGGGGTTGATTGGTTCTTGCTGGAGTTATAGTCAGAGTGGGAACAGGTGGGGTAACTCTGGTAGGAGGTGCTCCTCTTCTAGCTGAAGCAACACCTGGGGGTACTCTAGAGGCAACTTCTCTCCTACAGGCCCGTTGTTGAATCCTCTCGGCCTTGAGAGCTTGCCTAGATGCTTCCATCACAGTGAGAATGGTCTGCATTGCTAGCGCATCCTGAATTTGATAGCGCAATCCCGAGACGTAGCGTGTAGCCTTCTGTTCATCATCTTCTAGGATGGCGTTCCGAATGGTCAGGATGTAAAACTCTTCAGTATACTCCTGTACACTTCGATTGCCTTCTTTCAAGCTAAGCAACCTCTGGTACAAAGAAGTACAGTAGTCAAGAGGAAGGTACTTCAGTCGCATCTTGGCCCACGTTGCGACCTTTTGTTTCCTTTCCTGAGGCGACTCGCTTGCAACTCTCGCCCAAACCAAAGCGGCTCCTTTTAATTTAGTTGCCACGAGTTTGACTTTTCGATCGTCAAGGAGATCTTTCCATTCAAAGAAGTGCTCGACGCTTTCTATCCAGTCAAAGAATGCATCAGCATCATGGATTCACCTAAAGTCATCGATGTCAACTCAGACTCCATAACCTTGGGATCTCTCAAGGGCTCGCACGAGGCGCTCTTCCATGCCGTGCTGATCACGCGTATGTCGCTCTCTAGGGTTTCTGGGACGACCGAACTGAACATACTCTCGTTCGAAGTCTATGTCGGACTCGTCCAACTCAGCTTCAGACTCAGGGGACGAATCAAAATAGTCAGCTCGATTTCGCTTTTGCAGTTGGTATCGGTTCTGATTCTGAGGTAAGACTTGCTTCTGGTTCTGGTTCTGAGGTGGGACTAGAACCGGATTTCGATTTAAGCCCTGGCTTTGATCCGGCTCTTCGACCCTATGAACCTCGGCATTTGGATTGGCTTCTGCCCCTCCCGAGTCCTCTTCGACCGGTCGGGTCTGAGGGTCGACGCTTCTATCTTGTAGAAGTAGTCCTAGCCTATCTGTGATCTCTTGCAACAAGGTTGTATGTCGATCCAAAGTATTTTTGATCGCTTCTTGCCAAGCACCACAAGGTTGTGGGCCTCGAGGAAAACATTCTCGATTCCGGGTATCCCGGTGCAGATGGGTACGATCAGCCATGAATTATGAGATATGCAAAAGGATTATGCAATTGCAGATGTTTCACACAATGCAATCCTAGTACTAGATGCAATTCCAAGCACGCAAGACTATGCGCTATACAAAATCAGCAAAGAAGAAGGTGATGGTTTGCTGAATTTCAGCACTCAAAAGAAACCCGAACAGGTTCTTTCGAGCTCTGATACCAACTTGATGTAAGCTCTGATAAATCGCACTACAATCTTAAGCCCTTTAGGGTCCCTCTTTGGTCAACAACTAAGATTTAATTATCAATATAGCGACGTATGACTCCAAAAGGCAGCAAACATAAGCTATTTCACGTAGTACTAAAGTTCTATGCATTCAACATAAAGCATGGTTTAAGATCTAACAAGATAAAATGCAATATTATCACGAAAACAAAATTCAACATATAATAAGTTAAATCGCAGTTATAGATATCGAATTTAAAAGAGAGGTTTGCATCAGATTTTTACAAGAAAATTGGCTAAATATGCTTGCTAGGGTTACCAATAGACTAAAGATTGCAAATATAATGATTAGGCATGTATTAGGGCTTCAACTAGAGATGAAACGAGATGGGTACGGCTGCGATGTGGAACGGGTGCAATGAAAGCAAGTGAAAACGATGCGGAAGCGAAGGAAAGATAAGATAAACGGATAGATAATGCCTGGGGTTTCCGCTGTGGGTCGCTGCAAGGATGCGTCGATGATCCCGCACACGGAGCAAGGCCGGACGTCGAGAGAAGCCGGATTCTTCGGAAGAACAAGCCAAGGCCTTCACGAAGCGAAGTCGCGGATGCGACGAGGGTCGGGGACACACGTCTCTCCCGGAAGCTCTCACGAAGAAGCACAAAATTCAGCAAGCATCAAAATCTGAATCCTACTTCTAGCTTTTCCTTTTTGTAGAAGTAGGGTTTTCTTTTGGATGGTCAAGATCAAAGGAAAATAAGAGGGATTGGTGGGGATGCAATTGGCCAAGAAAGGAAAGGAAAAGGGAGAGAATTAAGGGGGAGAAGAGAGAGAGAAGAGGGGACGGAAGGGTCGGGATGCTCGGGTTTTGCGCGGACAAGGGACGGACAAGGGGGGGCGCGGGTTGTTCACTGGAAAACAGAGAGGGGAAGAGCTGCGTCTCAATGGGAAGCCCTATTGGGCTTAAGATAAGCCCACATAGCTCTAATTGAAGCCCAATTGATGCCACGTCATTAATTTTAAGTTATTTTGCTATCTAACCGTCAGTTTCGAGACATAATCTCGTCCATCGGTACCCCGCAAACACACACCTAGATTTTATTAATATCATGCAGAAAACTCACTCGAGAAGACCCGGATTCCATCCGAAAAGCCCTCGGATGAGATCATGGACATCCCCCATGAATTGGGAAAGAACATGACTAATACTAAGTGCAGAAAATAGGTCAAAAACATAGAAAATGGGTCAAAAACTAAAATAAACAGCTACAAGTCCTCATATGGATAATGTCTTCCATGCATAAAATAAAACGACTGAAATAAAACTCTCTGGCAATGAACTAAAGATGCGGCAATGATCTGATGGTTCTGATCATACTGCATCAAAGCACGAGGAAGGAGATTCGGGACAGCTGATCAAAGGGAAAGTTGGACATTCCCTCGCTCAGATAGTTGGTATACGAGTAGTGGTAAGCTCGTTAGGTAGCCACAGAAGTTGATAGGGACATCATGAATACATCTCATAGAAGGAGTTGTCAAAGCTGAGATCTAAGGGCACCGGTATATCCGGAGCAATGGATTTGCCTAGCGGACTACTACTCATTTATTCTTTATGTTTTATTTCATGTACTTGACTCGGAGAAATCATATTTTAGTTATTTGGGTCCATATAATGGGTGGACAAATTTATTAGTGAAAGGGTTTACTAGGGCTCCCCAATTATTACCAAACTTTAAGGGATTAATTGGGACTTTTACTAAAGGCATCCCAAGGGAAGAAAAAAGGGACCCGCGGTTACTATTCATGGGTTATTGTTCATGGGTTACTGTTCACACGTTAAAGGGACCCGCGGTTATTGTTCTTGGGTTACTACTGTTCATGCGGGTGAAATCTCTCCTTTCTCTCCTGTATCTCTAGCACTTTCTTTTTAGGGTTATCTTGTAAGCCTATTTATAAAGGCCTTAGGGTTTATGTTAAAGGGACTTTTGATACTTGCTGAAATTAAAGAAAAACTGCAGATTTTGCCGTTTTCATCGTCTTGTGTGAATCAAGATCAAGCCGGGAGCGAATCCTTGCAACCCGGTATGACTCCGGTGGTGTGACGCCAATAGTATCTCTATTTCTCTCATCTTTTGCTGATTTTTTTTGTGTTCTTGAGGTAAAATCTGATCGTGCTTGCAAACCTACAATCCGAAAAACCCGTCTTTGCTGCGATTTATTTCTATTTGTTAAAATCTGAAAGTAATCCCTATTTCTCATCATAACTAGCCTATTAAAATTAGCCCAAAGCTTTGCTACTTGAAGCCCATTGGTTTCCTATAACTTTCCCACTAGTTTCCCTTATTTTTGGATCCCGAACGAGATGAAATTTGGGCTTTTTGTTGTGGGACAGCAAATAGCCCTAATTTTGCATAGAATCGAAGCTTCTTTATTTCCTAAAAGCACCCACAACATAAGAAACCATTGGCACCGCTTTTACTTATGATTGTTAGAGGGTTTGACAAGTCGATCTAGATCGATACGTTGAAAGCCTAAAAGTTCTCCGTGCTTGACACGAAATTCAACGTAGAACCTCGGTATCCCGTGACTTTACTCACAACTTTAAGCCAACTTGGACAACTTGAAGAAAGTATTAAATCGTTCTATAATCCGTCTGAGTTTCTTTTAATTTGCATTGAAATTGTGATAGATCTATAATTTAGTTGTTCTAAATTAATTGTCTAATATCGGTAATCATAATTGTGCTTGGATCACAATCTAGGCATTGCCATAGGACTAGATCATTGAGTGCTATTTACTTCTGCATATCATATAAACATACATTATTACTACTGATGTCCTCTAGTTAGAAGGTCATTGTTTACACCATATTTCATCCATATAGGTGTTAGAGAGTCCTCCCTATAGTCGTCCTACGTAAGAAATCCTATCTTTCGTCTCTCGTTACGGTCAGCAGGCAAATCATACATCATAGAGTGCTTTGCTTAGAGACTAGAGAGTTCCCCCTTCTAAAGGTTTTTTTTTATTTAAGGACTCCACAGCAGCCATAAGCTCTGATGTAGGCAAGGGTGGGAGGCAACCTACGATCCTTTCCCTAGATGGCAAAGGTAAATATGATTTCTTTTAACAATTAAGCTTATTCACAACAATGAAATAAGGTGCAGAAAATTAAAATTCTGCAACGAATAAATGAAGAAAATGAAGCAAAAAGGCAACCAACGGGGTCCCGACTAAGCCAGGATGATCATGGCGGGCATGGGACTTCATGTAGAGTTGTAGGCATGCAATGGAAGCGAAGCGAAAAGAGATAGGATCAAAAGAAAGAAGGACCGGACATCACGGTAGAACGTGTCGTCGTTGTCGCTCTGATACCAACTTGATGTAGCAAGGGCGGGAGGCAACCTATGATCATTTCCCTAGATGGCAAAGGCAAATATGATTTCTTTTAGCAATTAAGCTTATTCGCAACAATGAAATAAGGTGCAGAAAATTAAAATTCAGCAACGAATAATTGTAGAAAATGAAGCAAAAAGACAACCAACGGGATCCCGATTAAGCCAGGATGATCATGGCGGGCATGGGGCTTCTTGTAGGCATGCAATGGAAGCGAAGCGGAGGGGCTTTGGAAAGCGAAAGAGGCGAAGGAATCAAGATATGATGTGCAGAATTTTAAAGAAAAAAAAATTAAGAACAAAGATAAATCAAACCACCGTAAAAACAAGGAAATCTCCCATTGGTTTTGCTCACGGAGAAAGGTCGTCAAGATGAGGTCATCGGATCCTTCAGTTTGCTAGCCGAGTACCACTCCCAGAAGTGGAAGACGACGCTTCTCGAGATAAGTCGAGGAAGAAGGGATGGGGACACGAGTTAACCCTAATTTCTCACGAAAAGGTTTCTTTTCATCAAAAATCTGCATTCTCTAGGGTTTGTCCTTCTCTTTATAGGATTAGGGTTTCTAATCTACGGAGGGATCAATTAAGGAGGGGTGGCGGAGCGTTGGATGAGGATTTAAAGAAGGAAATAAAGAGAGAAATAGGGGAGGAGAGAGAGGACGGACAAGGGGATGTGCCTCGGGATCCATGCGGACAAAAGGGCGGAAGGGGGTCGAGTTCACGTGGGTAGGAGCGGAAAGGGCAAGAGGGGGAGCGGCATCTTCATTGTGAAGCCCTATTGGGCTTAAGATAAGCTCATTTAGCCTTTAATTAAAGCCCAATAGCTGCCACGTCATTTAAGAGGGTACCAGAAGGCTGCCCGTCAATTAAGAGGGTGCTAGAAGACTGCCACGATCTAACCATCGGTTTGAGGTTTTGACCTCGACCGTCGGCGTCCCCGTAGATACATGTTTGCTGTTTTTATTAATAATAAACGAAAATCACATCCGAAAGAGCCCGGGATCGTCCGAAAAGCTCTCGAATGAGGTCGCAGACAACCCTCACGACTTAGGGAACATTCGACATCATTCATAAAGTCTAAAAATGACCCAAAACATCATAAAAGGCCTAAACACAGCGGATAGAAATAAAAATAAAAGTCATTTCAACATTATTAAACTTATGGTGCGGATCTTGTCTTCATCAAGCCCTGATGCCCCCATGAATGGAACAGCAGTAAGAGCTAGTAGTAGTGGCGCTTTGTTTACGTGCACCTTCGAGCTTGATGCGGTGGAAGCTTCTGGCGGCACCATCATGTTCCCTAGAATGGGTGCATTTTCTACATCAACAAGAGCCAAAATGACTAAAATACCTCCTGCCCACCCGGCTCTTAGTAATAAAAAGGAGTCCTTTTCCTAGGATCAAGGATTCCATTTTAATAAAAAAGAGGTTAGAATCAAAACTTATCATGAGCAAAGAAGATAAAAAAATAGAGTGACTAGGAATAGGTATGGTACCATGATTCTCAAACATTGATCCAAAGCTCGAGTACGGATGGAATATTCCAATTCGAAAAAAGCCCCAAACTCAGCAAAAAATGTACATAAAGAAAGTGCATACTTAAGAAAATGAATCCATGATTCTAGTCAAGCAAACAGAACAAGGGCTACAAAAGTGGAAACATCCATATAATATAACAGTGTTTTGTGAGGGGGGACAAACATGTTGAGACAATGAACAGTTGGGATTTATTTGGCTAAGAGACAAAGGATAGCCATGATTGATTAGGATTTTAAGTATAATAAAGCAAGTCGCTCTCTCCCTTCCATTATGGTATCCGATATTGTTGTCAGTAATAACTCCTCACACCCTTCCATTATGGTATCTTATATTGCTGGCAATAATAAATCCTCACCTTCCTCTTCTGTTTCCAAAACCGCACCCCAACTTCTTTCTTTTTTCTAAAACCGATCATTTCTATCAGCATCCCCGGAGAACCTCATAGATCTTTGCGAACCCAAAAGAGAGAGGGGAGAGAAGTTTGGAAAGTGAAAGGCAAAGCATTTTCACGTACGCCAACTTCACCGCCACCCGAGACCACTGCCTTCTACGTGCAATTCACTTATGTATTATCCTCTCTCTCTCTCCCCACCACCCCATGCGTTGTTAGCCTGCTAAAGTCGTATCGAGCACTGCCATCAACGCCACCTGAAAGCTTCTTTATCCCCCATAACATGTGCTGCTTGAGACAACACTGTCCATAAAACCGGCCATGCGTCGTCGCCTCTGTTACATGAGAATTGATCCACGGAAAATAAAGCTTTGCTCTTTTTTTATTCTAATGTGCAAAGCCTCTTTAGTGGTGGGTTGGGTTTTGATATCATCGCCATCCATGCAAGTAGAGAAAAGATATTTGCATGTAAAAAGGGAAGAGAAGTAACTCAACTCCTAATACGATTCAATTCTCAACATAAAGATTATACTTGTTCTGGCTTTGGTTTGGTTTTTTTATTCTCTCAATCTCTGAAAGGTAATTGATTATATTGATCAAAACTGATTACAAAAGCAAACTCCCTCTATACAGACTCCAAGAAAGAAAAACCAACTTCTCAAAAATCGACACTCCCAAAAAACATCCCAGAAACACTACTCCATAAGGTTGCATAAAGAACAACACAGTAAAGAGGATCTAGCTTATGATCTTGTCAAGCCAAGTCCTCAAGAAGGCTAATTCTCTCACCTTGCTGATTTGAGTTTCCGTTCTAGCAAAAATTCCTCTCAATTGCGAGAGTATGATTTGAAGAATTTGATTCTTGGTACTGTCTTTATCTCCGACGATGCGAGTGTTCCTCTCCGACCAAAGAGCATAAACCATGCATACTACGGAGGCCCGAATGATTCTACCCTTCATGGTTTTTGCCCCTCCCTCTTTGCTGATTCTTTAGAGTAGCTCTATGAATTTCTCATTTGGGAAAGAAAGAAAGTGTTCCTCTCTCTCTCTCTCTCTCTCTCTCTCTCTCTCTCTCTCTCTCTCTCTCTCTCTCTCTCTCTCTCTCTCTCTCTCTCTCTCTCTCGCACACACGCACGCACAAGGGTTTGGGCAAGTGTCTATTCCTTTGAAAGTGGGTTTTACATTTTATTTTTGTTGGTTTTGAGCCGATGGTTTTGATACAGGAATGAGAAAATCGATGTGGTCGAAGGCATAAAGGGACAAGATGCTTACGAGGGGGTGCCCCATATAACCATAACCATCGAGCCTTGTCCCATCTATTTGGGGTCTTTATGAATCCTTCTTCGCCAATCATAAATGCTAAGGACAGTGTGACAGACTTATAGTTCTTGAGTTTCTTACAAGTTCCACCACATCAAGGATTATATAGCTCTACCTTTAGTCCAATCCATAATATTAAAAGGTTTGTGCGAAAGCATTGCAAAATCTTTAATGAGTGATATGGTACCCCACTTCAAGTTCATTCATCAAATCTTTATATCAACTTAAGCAATATCGACAATCAAAAACAAATCATGGGTGTCCGTTGGAAAGGATCTTGTCTTTAAAAGCTAAGCTATCAAAAAAAAATATTATTAGTAATGCAATAATAATATAAAGCGGCCTAAAAAGTAGGAAAAGCTTGCCAATTTGTGTTCAACAACGATATCATAAAGGAAGCTAAGAAGATCGCAAGTAGGAAGGCAACATACCGACCGCCGGAGGCAAACGTGGCCATAAAGCAAAAATTGAATATCCTCTAAGAACTTGTTCTTCATTGTTTATAAGTCCTCCAAACGTGAAGAATTGGATGAACACCATATTGAGATTAACAAACACTAAGTACCTTAATCTACCTTTAGAAATTGGTCCCCTAAAATAAGAATAAAGAAGTTGAATGATGAACCTTATATTAGTCATTTATCCTCAGTGCCTACCAAGTTGAAGGGATTTATCTCACAATCTTGGACACCGAATACATGAGATGTTACCCACAAACCCATACACAATCCCCCTCTATTGGGCCCCTATTCCAAAACACCATGCAAAAAATCTTACCCTCTCGCAAAGTCTTCATCCAAACCACTCCAATAGCAAGACAAACGCTTTGAAAGTTGAAACCCTTAGAGACATTATAGACAACTAAATTTTTTCATCACTACGTATTCAATATGCTTTCAAGCTTGACAAATTAAGCATACCCCTTTCAACCAGATCAAAATCGTACGTACTAAGAATACTTACTTATCTAACCATGAGTGACTAGTGACAACTTTCCACGATTTTAATATATCATTAAACCATTAAATACCCCAAGATTATATCATAGCACTTCCAATATGGACACTCACAGATATCATTTAATCAGTAACATAAAATCCTAACCTTCAAACACGGACATCCACATGAAATATCCAAACATATCCCCTGATAAATCAGACATTAAACACAACTATAAAGCAATGAATTACTTGGCACCTAACCAAACAAAACATGCAACTGCTTTTTAAATTTTCTAAAATAACTAGCCATTCAAATAACCCATCCCAAATCACAATCAGACACCTTAATATCACAGTATGTTAACCAACATTTTCACTTAACCTTTTTACAGAGTAGTCTCTCCCATTCACAAGATTCCATCCCAGCATATAAAAAACTAATCTACAAATACAATCCACCTTTGCCCTTAATAATGCAACGTCAAATCGACAAACTGTTACGCCTCCTATTCTTTATCAAAGTACCAACAAACCTCCAAACCTTTAATCTATATAAACAAAGTTGAATAGTGCTATATCTTATAATAAGTGCACCAGAGTTTGAAATCAGGGATCCCAAAAATTTGGATAAGTTATGTTTTACTACTTCAATAACTAATGCCCATGTCTTTATTATTAATATAGAGACCATTCCTTCCAAAACAAAGAGCAAAGGAAAATTTGTAGGTTCTTCTGATATACAAAGGGTGAAAAAGAAATGCTTTCCTACAATCTGACATAGTTGAACTCAGCACAGATTGCAATTACAACAAGACCTTACCAGAACAGTATCAATGCCGGCAAAGTCCATTCCAGCTCCGTAGTCGATCAATTGGATGGCAGCCGCGGTTTCGGCCAAGAGCATCTTGCTCTCCTCGTAGCTCACTTCCGTAGACCAGAGCTGTTTCTGAGGATATACGAGAACCGATCAGAGGTCGATCACATCAGAGCAGCGAGAAACGAATAAGCTGGGGCGATACGAAGGGATGGGGCATGGACAGACCTTGGTGGTTTCCCGGCCCAGCTTCGTGCCGGCAAAGGAGGAGACGGAGTCGCAGACCTTGTCCCATTCCAGCAGCTTGAGGCTGTCGGAGAGCACGGCGGGCCTGGGCTGGTGGAGGTTGCCGGGACCGAGCTGGAGCTGCCAGAGGGCGGCGCGGGTGCGGCGGCGAGAGCTGTAGGGTTTGGGGTAGTCGACGGCGACGGCGGCGGTGGTTGAGATGGAGTTGGAGACGAGGGCGGAAAGGAACATGGTCAGGAAATTCCGGTGGTAACCCTCAACGGTAACTGTGGTGCAAGAGTTCGAATGGGTCACCTTCCGCTGCTGATAAGAACTGGCGTCCCGGGAAAATTTTCATCACATCCTGCGTACCATACAACCGAGCACATGGGGATAGTAGCCCCAGCCCTCAGAGCTTGTTGATAGGCTCTAGGGGCAGTGGGCCCCGTATTTGTATGGTACGCAGGATGTGCTGAAGATCGCGTCCAAGCATCCTCTACCGCCTATATTTCCTTCTACAGCCATCTCAAACCACCTTTGCCACCCTCCTCCTCCTCCTTTTCTCCTCTTCCTCCTCCTCTTATCTCCTTCCTTCTCCTCTTCCCCCTCCTTCCTAGTCTCAAACCTAACCCAACCCAGAGGTGCCGATGAGTATCAACCGATATTGTCATTGCAATGTCGATGGATATCCACCAACATTGCCATTGCAATATCAGTTGGAACCCACCGACATTGACGTCAGTGAAAGTAATATCGGTGTCGGTGGGTACATAACAACATTGCAATGGCAATATCGGTAGATATCTACCGACACCTCGGGTTGGGTTGAGGTTCAGACAGAAAAGCAGATGAGGAGGAGGAAGGAGGAAATGAAGAAGCTAGGGCGATACAAAGGGATAGGACACGGACAGACCTTGGTAGTTTCTCGGTCCATCATCGTGCCGGCAAAGGAGAAAGAGTCGCAAACCTTGTCCCATTCCAGTCGCTTGAGGAAGTCGGAGAGCACGGTGAGCCTGGGCTGATGGACATTGTCGGAACCGAGTTGGAGCTGCCAGAGGGCGGCAAGGGTGTAGGGGCGAGAGATGTAGAGTTTGGGATAGGCAACGACGACGGTTGAAATGCAATTTGAGACAATGCCAGAAAATAACATGGTGGAACCTTTTTCTTGCTTGCCATCATACAATTGATATAGGGATTTTTTCCAAAATAGTATTAAAAATAAATATTTATTTGAATAGTTGTTGATCAAAAGTATTTAACAGACTGACATTCTGACATCCGTGTGGCATGTTAGCACTATAAGGCAGAGGCCACGTGGGAATTTTTTTTTTGATGCTCGTGAAACCTGACATCCAGCTTGTCGGGTTTAAATCGATATTTCATGTTAGATACCCTCACACCCCCAAACCCAGGTCGTAAGGGGAGGTCCACAGAGGGAATATAAAGCGGGTGATGGATGCCTCCCTCACCGATGTGGGACTATCCGTAAACACTCCCCCTCACGCGGAGCACGTGTGGCAAGGATCCTCCCACGTGGAGCACGCGTGGCAAGACACGATCAGTGGGGAGCATCCGAAGCAAGAGCAGGAGACGGACTAGCTCTGATATCATGTTAGATACCCTCACACCTCAAAACCTGGGTTGTAAGGGGAGGTCCACAGGGAGTATATTAAGCAGGTGTGCCTCCCTCACTGATTTAGGGCTATCCATTAACACTCCTCACGCGGAGCACACGGGGGAGGTCCATAGAGGGTATATAAAAAGCGGATGATGGGTGCCTCCCTCACCGATGTGGGACTATCCGTTAACATTTCGAATGCCGGTTTTAACCGAAAACCATATGCCTCTTAAGCTACACTTCCAACACTTACCAGATTTCGCAAATGGGATGTTTGCTTAAACCCGGTGTCCAAAAATTGAAATAACGATTATAAACCAGACAACCTGGATGTCGAATTTAACGGGCATCTAAAGAAGAAAAAAATATTATTATAACGTGGCCTCGGCTTTATGACGCTGGCAAACCATATGGATGTCAAAATTAAGGCTAGTATGTTTAATACTTTTGATCAACCACTATTCAATTAAATGTTTTTTAAAATATATTATTTCAAAAATAAAATCGTATATATATATATGCCTTTCCATTAGCTCACTGAGCACATCCACCGGTATTTTTCCAGACCGAAGTTGGTAAGTTGCTTTACGACTTTGTAAAATAATTTTTTCCATTCCTTTTCTTTTCATAGACTGCTCAATCTACTGTAGATGGTCGACTGATGAGTAAAAACAATGAGAAATGCTATTCAGCCCGAAAATTTTTTCGATTTTGCCGGCCCGATTGATGTGGCAGCGTGCCAGTGTTGTTAAAGATTTTAAAATCGGGCTAGCAAAATCAGGACGAACCTTCGGGCTGAATAGCATGTCTCAAAAATAATTTATTTTAAACTGGAGGCTCTTTTTTATTGTTTTGTATCATTGAAGGAGTCCAGCTCAACAATTGAAATAAGCTTCTCTTTCGGCTTTGTTGTCGTTCATTCATTTGCTATTAGTCGACACAATTTTAACTTGGGCATGTTTGGATACTCTCGGGATCTGGGATTCTACGAGCCCAAAATCCCTAAAAAATACGGAGAGTCTGTTTGTATACAATTAGATCCCAAAAAGCGTTTTTTTGGAGAGCCCAAAACATGCACACGAGAGCCATTTTCCCGGAACCCAAATTTGAGGCTTTGAGCTCCGGAGCCCTTTTTCGGATTCTGGGCTCCAAGAATCCCATCCAAACAAGTCCCTAGTCGACAATTGGTCACAAGTATTGTGATGGTGACCTCCATGTAGGCCTGTCAATTAGACCCTCCCAGAAGAGAACCCGATCCGGCACGGCCCGTAAAAGCCTGGCCCGTTAAAGCCCGTCCAAAGCCCGGCCTGACCTGGCCCGGTCCGGCGTCTATATACCAAAGGGTCGAGCCCGGGTTTAGTGTTTTATGGCCCGGCCTGTTGACAAGTACTTGTGACCACTTCCATGTGATCCGATGAACATTTGATTGTACGCTTATGGATAGGTTGGATAGTCGAGCTATCTTCTATATAGGTCTGAGTCCGGCCCGGGCTCTCAAAGGATCGGGCTAGAGCTGAAGGATTTTAGGACCTTAAAGAATAATGTCCATATCCAGGTCCGCTTATATAGAGAATACGGGATATGAGCTGATAGTCCATTTTTATTTTAGGCTGCCAGCTACTAGTCATTTGATTCAATCGATCGTGTGCGTCCGATCAAAAAACAAAAAAACCCTCAATCCTCTCTCTCACTCACTGTCATCCACGGCCCTCTCTCTCTCTCTCTCTCTCTGGTTCGCTGAGAGAAATCCGCCACCGCCATCAACCTCTCCCCCTCCCCTGATTTCCCGATCCAGCCCCCCGTCGCTCGTCGTCCCTCCTCCGGCGCCGTCCCGATCTACATCCCCTCCGATGGCACAGCAAACCCCGGCAGCCCTCAAACCCGCCCCCTCCGGCTCCGGCAGTGACTCCGACCACCGGCCCCCTCTTGCTCCGTCCACCGGCAGCCGCGCACGACACCACCGCTGCACCCCGCGGCCGCCGACCACCGCCGCTACGCCCGCGCCGTCTGCGCCCCGCGCCCCGGCCAACGCCACCAGCGCCCCGGCCAACGCGCCGCCTACGCCTGCGCCTCGAGCCCCGGCCAACACCGGTGCCGGGCGGGTGCTGCTGCCGCTCACGAAAGAGAGGGAGAGGGAGAGAGACAGGGTTCAGTGTAATTTTTTTTTATTATTATTTTTTTAATCAATGGTGCATGATCTTCATCGGAAGGCTATTATCTGACAGCCCAATTTTAAAAATGGACTGTCAGCCTATACCCCGTGACTTATCTAGATCGGCTTGTTGACAGCCCTATCTCTATGTTTATGTACTCGAAGATATGTGGCTATCCAACAAATGACACCTAGCTAATAGTTGTCGATAGTTTATGTTGGACACTCGTCAAAACCATATCATAGCACTATGGACTATGGAAATAATTGTTGATTTTTGTCAATCGACACTGTATCCACTATTTAACCATTGGGCACCAACGCTGTGAGAGCATCTCCAACCGGTCTCTCACCCCCATCCTCATATTTGGGGGTGATATAGTGCCAACTCAGCTTTTGGAGAGGGGCGACATCATGGCAATTTCGGACTCGACATGAAGTTAGCGGGTCTGGGTCAGGTCTAAACGGGTTCGGGTTGTAAACGGGTCGACACGATAGACCCGTTTAACAAACGGGTCGGGTCCGAGTTTAGGGTCTGGACACAGTAGACCCGGGAAGACCCATTTAAAATTCATTAGGTTGTGTCGGGTCGGGTCGGCCCGCAATCCGATACTATAATATATAGTATCAGCGAGTCTATCGGATAATGTCTGGTTGAGTCGGATCGGGTCAACTGAATAAAACCGTGTGGTAAATGGGTCTAACGAGTCTACCCGTTTATAAACGGGTCGGGTACTGGTTTAGAATCTGGACACAATAATGGGTCGGGTCCGAGTCTAGGGGTTAGGACACGACCCGAAACTAGACACGACACGAACCCGACCCAACAGGATCCATTGCCACCCCTAGTTTCCAACCGCCCCCTATTAACCCATCCCCATTTTGAGATATTATTAAAATACCTTCTATCCATCCATCCCCGTGTTGCCAACTCAACTTTTGATTTTTTTTTTTTTTTTTTGTCTTTTAATAAGAAATGGGGATTCATTGAGTACCCTCAAATATGGGGGTTGATTGTTACTTCCCCAGAAATGGGGGTCACAATGGGGGTTCCGTTGGAGAGGTCTTTTGGACGTTTAGCCCCCCAAAATCCCATGTGGATGGGGAATAAGGGGCCGGTTGGAGATGATCTTATACGTATGTACGTGAACATATGACGATATTATGTGGACGACGCCCAATGAACATTGTTCGGTAGGTAATGATTGACACTAAATGAACATATCAATATCCTATGGATGATCCAATTAAAGTTTTTGTTTATCCCAAGATCTTGATTGATTGACTATTTTGTTATAAGGCTGGAAAAGAAGTTATTCTATTGAGGTTTTTATTGAAATGGCCACCAACTCTCAACTATTGTTGAGAATGGACTTCATTCAGAAATCTGAACGAAAATGGCATTAGTACGTGTGAAACAGCTAGCACAGTGACACTAAACTGATGAAAAGACATTTTGATCCTTACCACTGTAAAAACTCATTGTGGCTAGGTTTCTTACCTGTTTCTGAGAAATCCAGATGTTCGCCTAGTTTTCGTCTCGATCAACCGTTGTTGAGGCTTCGTCGTTGAGTCTTCGTTGGACCGCCTCCATTTCAACCGGCGTTGAGGCTTCGTTAGAAACCACCCCACCTTATTTGTTGGAAACCGCCTCCATTTCAATCATCATTGAGGCTACGTCAGAAACCATCCCATCTTATTTGTTGCCGGAGGAGGCTCGTGGTCGGAGAGAGGTCGCCGACGGTACACAGAAGGCTTGGAGTTCTTCGACGAATTAAGCTTGCCGAGGTATGTTCTATAAACCCAAACCTTACCCCTATGTTTTTATTTTATTTAGTTTTTTCTAATTATCCCACATTGTGATCTGGATATTTTTTTAGAACTAAATTATGCTTTAATTTCTCTTAAGAGGTATAACTCAGTTCTCATACTAAGAAACTTTCACTCCCCAAATTATTTTGTACATATTTCACTCCCCAAATAGGCCTTAATTTTTTAAAATTTTTTTATCAAATTTTTTTTATCAATTTTGACATGCCTTAATTTCTCTTAAAAGGTACAACTCAGTTCTCTTACTAAGAAATGGTCACGCCCTAAATTATTTCGTTCATATTTCACTCCCCAAATAAGCCTTAATTTTTTAAAATTTTATAAAAATTTTCATCATATTTTTCATCAAAATTCTTTTCATCAATTTTGGCATATGCCTTAATTTCTCGTAAGATGTATAACTTAGTTCTCTTACTAAAAAATTTTCACTCCCCAAATTATTTTGTCCATATTTCACTCCCCAACTAGGTCTTAATTTTTCTTAAATTTATAAAAATTTATATCAATTGAATTTAGTAGTGAATTGAATCCAGTAATGAATTTAGTACTAAAAGCAGTAGTGAATTTAGTAATTAAAGTAATAGAGTAATGTTGTTCTTAAGAAGTAATAGACTAATTGGAATATGTATGATTGTTTAGTCTATTTGGAATATGTATTATCCATTGAGAAATTATGTATGACTGTTTAGTCAAATTGTAATCCATTGAGAAAATGTGTATGATTGTTTAGTCTATTTGGAATATGTATTATCCATTGAGAAATGTGTATGATTGTTTACTCCATTGAGAATATATATGACCGTTTAGTCCATTGAGAAAATATAGTATCCAATTGGAATATGTATGATTGTTTAGCCATACATAAATATGTATTATCCAATTGGAATATGTATGACTATTTTATTGTATCTTTGTTATTTTGTTTACAGATGGTTAAAAGAAATCATGGTCATGGTCGTGGGTATGGATGTGGATGTGGTGGTAGGAACCCTGCTACTATAGAGGGAGTTGTGCCCGGTATAATTAAAGAAACTAATGAATCTGATGCGATGAAAACTAATGAATCTAATGCGACGAATGAACCAAAGGAAAAGAAAAGAAAGATTGAAGAGGAAGAGAAAGTAGAAGAACAAATTGAAATGCAAAAAGAAAAGAAAGTGCATTGCAGTTTCGATTTTAGTAAAAACCATACCAGAACTTTACCATTGCCATCTATAGAAGAGGAAGAGGAAGAGGAGGAAGAAGGGGGTTGTGATGGAGGAGAGAAGATGAGGTAACGATATTGAGGAGCATGGAATCACCATCTCCGACGGGGCAATTGGAGTGGGGAGGAGGTACAAGAAGAGGAGGCGGCAGCAATGACGAGTTGCATGGGACTGGTAGCTCCAGCGGGGCAATCGGAGTGGGGAGGAGGAAGGGGAGAGGAGGAGGAAAAAGAAGAAACTGAGGAGGAGGAGGAGGAGGTAAGGTGCATGGAATTGGTAGCTCCGGAGAGGATGAGACGGAGGAGGAAGGAGAGGAGCGGCGACGGCGATAGCGGAAGGAGCGGGGAGGAGAGGGAGGGGAGGCAAACCTATATATGGGGTGCACTATCAAAATGAGGGTAATAGTAAAAATAAAATGATAAATTAAACGTAGACCCCCTTTAGTTTGACTGATTATCACTTACATCCTCTCATGTTTAAAATCCTACAAATGCCTCCCTATAGTTTGAAAATCAAATCACTTGCACCCCCTCGAGAGGGGTCTATGTGTATGATTTCTCAAACTATAGGGGGGTATTTGTAGGGTTTTAAACATGAAGGAGTGTAGGCAATAATCAACCAAACTATAGTGGGTCTATGTGTAATTTATCCAAAATAAAAACTGAAATGGGGGGTGAGCATGATATGGTTCAAACCAGGTCCTGATGAGGTTCTTGATTCTTCCTTTCCCAATAACAACGGGCGGTCAGTAGCACTCCATTTGGTTTGAAACATAGACCGATTTTAGGGGTGTGCATCGGTTCGAAACCGACCTATTTAGGCAAAACCCAAACCGATCCAACCTTGGTCGGTTTTGAGGATTTTCAATCCGATCCAAACCGAACTAAGATTGGAATCCAATCCAATCCAATCCAATTAAAGTCGGTTTGGATTGGATTGGATGGTCGGTTTAGGCTTTGGACCATCTTCTTATTGGGTTTTCCCCCCTTCTACTAGGACCTAGTTCAACCTTAAAAAATAATAATTGTCATCAAATCATTAGGCCTAAATAAGATTTTTAACTGATTTTGAGTCATTCTACAATATTGCAAAGGTTGTTGGTAGCAAGGATATATGAGGACATATGGTATATTTAATAAAATATTATATGTATATACATATGTTGGTTCGGTTCGGTTTAGGTCGGTTTTAAATTTACAAATCCGTCAACCGATCCAATCATGTCGGTTTTTTAAAAACTCAATCCGATCCGATCCATTGAAGGTGTCGAAACCGATCAAAATTGGTCGGTTTGGTTTGGTTTGGTCGGTTTGATCGGTTTGGATTGGATCTTGCACACCCCTAACCGATTTGGAGCCACGCCACCCCCCGTTTTGAAAATAGAAGATGAGGAATCGTGGGCGATTCCCAGCCCTTGAGATATAAGTACACCCTCCTACCCTCACCGCATAAGATTTCTATTGGTAATTTCGGTATTTGGATAAAATATCAGGGGTAAATCTGTACCAAAATGTATCACCTCTTCTCCTTGGAAATGTATGTACTACAGCGAACGAGCCCCGTTGATCCCATTATCCGCAGCAGCGGCGAAGCGGAGAGAGAGAGAGAGCGAGAGAGAGAGAGAGGATAAAAAATGGCGGGAGAAACTGTTGGACTAACGGCAGCTGGCTCCTGCGGCTTGCACGGCCCCCGGAAGCCTCTCCCTCCCCAGTCCTACCGCTCCCTCGGCCCGAAGCACTTGTTCTCCTCCGGCCTCCGCCGCGCCGCCGCTTCCTCATCCTCCAATTTCTTCGGCTGCGGCCGCCTGAGATCGAGATCGACGCTTCCATTGTCGCAGGAGCGCAAAGTCTCTCTCTCTGTCAAGGCTATGGCCACCGATGGTTAGCCACGTTTCCCATCCTCTCTCTCTCTCTCTCTCTCTCTCTCTCTCTCTCTCTCTCTCTCTCTCTCTCTCTCTCTCTCTCTCTCTCTCTTCCTGTCTTCAATTTGATGCGGTGTCTCCTCTCGTGATTCTGTTTAAAATCTTGGATTACGAGCTGCGGTGGTTTTGGATCGTATCGATGCTGCAGAGGGCAAACCAAACCAAACCGAATGGAAGTGTTCATGTTGTGTGGTGGTTTTGTAGGGCTTTCCAGGTGTTTGTTTAAATGGCTCCGACTTTTATTTTCTAGTGCATTTAAGATTTTAAGCATTGGCTTTTGTTATGCTGCTGCTGTTGTTTCGTTGGTTAAGGTAGACCTCTTGAGATTCTTGGGATGTTTTTGCTGTCTTGCTAGATTCTTGGGATGTTCCAACCCTGTCTGAATTGGCCAAATAGCTCGAGTCGAAATTTGGCCGAGTCGAGTTAACTTGGTCCGACTCGGTCGAGTTTTACTAAGTTTTAAAACAGTGGTTGTAATTGTCACGTTCGATAACATACCCTGCATTTTTGGAATTGGGGCGTAATAATGGCCTAGAGACAACCGGGTGAATCTAAAACTTGCACTTTGGTATAGAGAAGTAGAAACAAGGTGAGGCTACACAAGAAGGAAAAATGCTTACTTGCTTATTATGAGAGGCTGCCGGCTAATCAAGTAGCCACAAGGGTCAAACCCCTTGTTTTTGTCTTTTGATGGAAGTTCTCGTTAGGACTCCAATTCAAGTGTTATTCCGAGTTATATTCCGGATTTTAACGTGGGTATGACTTTCAAAATTTTCAGGACTCCATTTGCTATTTTAATTGAATTAATCAAAGCCCTAATCTTAGTTATATAGTGAAATAGGAGGATTGGTCCTTCTAAATGGTTTATTTAGTTCCTTTTTTAGATTGGAATACCAATCCAAGTGAACGTGAAGGGTGGAGGGTAGTGGTTAATCTTGCAGATTCAAAAAGGCCTTTCTCCACCACAAAGAACATCAAGTTTTGTTGAAATAAGTCTCCCTCTTCTTGCAATTTTCTGCTGTAAATCCTTGGGTGAGAGGCCTCAAAAAATCTAAGGTGCTGAACCCTTAGTTCCTCCACTAGAAGTGTATCGTTTATACTTTCTAGTACTTGTCCTTCTTGCTTATTCTTGTAAGCAAGGTTCAAAAAACCGGCCGATACCGGTACGTATTGGCTTTGGCTGGACCGAGATTGGTACTGCCCCCCGATATCAATACTTGTCCTGTACCGGCCAGTACTGGTCCGTATCGGCCGGTTCAAGCCGGTACTGATCAGTACGAACCGTTACCGACAAGTTCATATAGTTTTTTTTTTCTTCATTTTTTTGGATTATCGGTCCGTATCGGCCGGTACCGGTACATATCGGTCGGTACCAGTACGTACCGGTCCGGGGTCGACCGATACCACAACCGATATTGTGATTTTGAACCTTGCTTGTAAGTTTTGGTTTATCTACAATTTCTTCTAGTTTCATCAACTTTTGCATCATAGGTTAGTGAATTCTATTAACTTGTAGTCTAGACTACCTAATTGATCCATGTAAAAGCCTACAATCCATAAAAAATCCATCTAATATCTTCAACTTACCAAAATTCTAGAACCAACAATAAATTATAGCATATCTTTTTCTGATTTCCACCATAAATATTTATTTTCTCCTCAACCCATGTAGACCCCTAATCCTCATGGTAGTAGACATCTAGTAGAACACTATATAGGATCCCATAACTAATTTCATTTAGCGCAATTTAGACCAAACTCAGATATGAAAACACTTCAAATTTACCTGGAAGTCTGGAACTTGTCCTTAGGTCCATATTAACCTAGATTTGGGTAGTCCTTTTCTCTTGCATCACAACCATTATAAAGAATTAAGTCCCTTCTCTTTGAGCAAATTATCAAGAAATTTAACAAGTGCTAAGCCTTGTTAGTCTTTTATTTTATTTTATTGTAGAATTTCAATAGATTAGGTATCAAGGCATTGTAAACAAGTTGTATTATTTTATGAAGTATCTCTTAAATTTTTTTCTTATTATTTTTTTTTCAATGTAAATATTTCTTAAATTAGTTGTGAAACCATCAATTATGCCTTAGACCCTCAAAACTATCTAAAAGTTTCGGCAATGCTTGAACAAAATATAAAACGAATTTTCAAGCCATGCGTACAATCGGATGGTATTATTGGTAAAAAACTCGTCGTATAGTGTGAGAGCCTTAGCAGTTCTTACATATCTTGCCATACCAATCCTCCCATATTGGACATTTTGCTGGGGAATCATCTTTGCCTCCTAGCATTATGTGAAATCTATCCCGTGTAGTCAAGGTGCCGCCTAGGCCATCGCTTAGGCGTTTTGGAGCTCTGCCTGCCTAGGCAATGGCTAGGCGGGCGGTGGAGTCTGGGCGACTGCCTAGGCGCCTAGGTGCCTACTTTAATAAGTGAGTTTATTTATTAATTTTTTTTAATTTGTTGGGTTCAAATTGAGTTCCTTGGCTTTCGTTTGGTTTATAGGGTCCATGTTGCTTTATAGATGGCCAACACCATGCCATCATTAATGGGGAAAAAACTATTGTGTCCATGTTTTCAGGGTTTGAAAAGGTAAAAGGTGAAAGAGGCATGTAAGGGTGATTCATATAAGAGTGACGATGATGTAGATGGTTAGGTGATTTAGATGAGTAATTTTAATTGTTTTTTTTATTACGTGGATGTGAAATGTTCCAAAAAATAATAGATTACCTAATATAGTTATGTTTATGCTTATGATATTTGCTTGAATTTATGGTTATGACAGGGTTATATTTCTCTTGCTGATATAAGATTCATATTTGTTGCAATATATAATCATTGTGGTTGACTTGTGATTCCTATTTGCTGCAATAATAATGATCTTGTATCTTACCATACGCTCTGGATCATACCCATTATCAAATATTATTGTTTCGACCCTATTTATCTCTAGAAATTAAATTTTACTATGCATAAAACCACAAATTACTTATGTATATATATTACTTATATTTATTTAGTATATTTATTTTTTATTGCCTAGGTCTCGTCCAGGCTTTGCCTAGGCACTGCCTCGCCTAGGCAGGCCAAATCGCCTAGGCATCGCCTTGACTACACTGAATCTGTCTATTAAGGTCTACTAACATGGGTGATCATTATAAATTTATAATATACTACAATACACAATCCATACCATCTTTTCATCATAATTTGGCTTTTGTTTTCACAATGAAGTATTGGTTCATCAATTTGATAGAAACTACATATCTCTCTGTGTGTGTGTGTGTGTGTGTGTGTGTGTGTGTGTGTGTGTGTGTGTGTGTGTGTGTGTGTGCTTGATTGTGTGCGCACGTGTGAGTATGTTTGTTTGTGTGTGCGCGCTAGTGCTTGTGTGTATGCGCATGTGTGCGTCAACAGGCCATGTATTTTGCATTTGATACACCTAGTACACAATTGTTATTCTTGTACCATCTGGTAACCACCCTCAAGCCTTATTTAACATAATGCATTTGCAGCAACAATTTCAACATGGGGACACTTTTTGAATATAAAAACGAGGTTAGCACTTAAAGCTGATCTCGTATTTAAGGCCTATGTAACTCAAAACACACTGGTCTCTCCAAAGACTCAGAAGAAATAATTATAGACCATTATAATTTTATTCAGTTTTTATGCCCCCTATGATTTAAGCCTTAGTAATTACCGTACAGTTTCTTGTGTTTAGAATGAAATCTTTTAAAGAAATTATTTTATAGGATTTACTTTTCTAAATTTTTCTTTCAGATGTTCAAGTAATAAGTAGCTCTGTTGTATGACCTTCATGGATTAAAGGTGAAGTGGTTCTGTGAAATTCTAGTTACTTCTAAGAATCTGTTGCATTACCCTGTCCTACAGTTTTAATGTGCCTTATCCGAAATAGTTGATGCAATTTTCTGATCATCTAAGATCTTATTCATCAATATCTCATTGATTTTGTAACATTCATTAGAAATATCTTATTGGTTCATTAAAACTGTCGGTCTAGCACCTTATGTTTTGACTTTTGAGACCTCTGTTGGTATTCCTATCACATTTCCATGTTATTTTCATCAAATCTTTCTGTTTTTGTTACCCAAATTGGCTTGTGGTAACTGGTAAGCAACCAACCATGCATCTGAGGGACCACTGACTATGAAGCGTGTTGATACGACACTCCTGGAAATTCGATGTCCAACAAGGCAACATCCTCTGGAAGCACTCCTCATGCTCCCACTTGTTAGAATTAATTGTTTAGCTTTGGCCTTTCATTCTTTCAATTTAGTTCTATAAATTTGGTCTAGACTGCACTTATGGAACATTTTGATCTGCATTGCAATTTTATTAGGTCATGGATATCTCCTTTCAATTGATTACTAGGTACAATGTCAAACTAAAATATGTTTCAATCGAAGATTATGGGGGATGACATGACTTTTATTACATTCTTTGCTTATTTGTTTATATTACCAACACGGATTTAAGAGATATCATGTCTCTTTGTCGTATGGTTAGTCCTAAATGTTTGGCAATAAAAAAAGTGCACACTTGGGATGAATGTGGCAGAGTCAAGAGCATTGAGGCGTATGTGTAGTAAGACTAGGGAGGATAAGATTAGTAATTTGAATCTGGGAAAAATTGTACAGTTCGCATTGGTGGAGAATATGATAGGAGAATGCGTTGTGATGGTACATTTCCAATGAAGACTAGAGGAGGCACCTGTTCATGAAAGTTTACATGCTTGAGTTTAAGGGTTGAGGAGGGGTAGACCCAAGATAACATTGTCAGAGGTAGCACAGAGATATTTGAGTAGGCTTAACATAGCATCGGAGGGTCGGGATCCATTGGCATGTAATTTGGACATGTCATCAAGTTAACCACTTAACCTAGATGGAGGTTTTAAAATTGGCTGAAATTTTGTGAAAATGTTCACTTTGCTATTGATGATATATCCAACAAAAATCAACCAATTCCGAAACCTCACAAAAAAATCAGTCAATTCCGAAATCTCCATGTAGTTTTTTTGACATGTCAAAATTATATGTCCACTGATCCTGACCCAACATCGGAAATAGGCTTAATAGGAATGAATGGTATATAAGGATTCTGAGACATAAGCGTGTGTATGATAAGTTATTATTTTTACGATTTATTTATTTGGTTATGTATTGTTATTTAGAGGTTATTACCTTTAATTACTACTATCCTAGGGGCTATAATTGCTTTCTTCTTCTTATATTTATTTATTTGTTTAAATTTTCATTAACCTTGTCATCTTCTCTCTCTCTCTCTCTCACTATATTTTGGAGTCGTGTTGCATGGATGACTCCATAAGATCGGATAATTGGTTGTCTTTGTATAGAAATTAAGAAGATAGTTACTTTATATAATATGAAGCTAAAAGTAATTTGTACTAGTAGCTAGAATGAACTTCGAGGAGGATTCTCTTTGATTTTTCTTGTTAAAAATTACCAAGACATGAAGCTTTATTCACTAGAAACAGTTTACTATGTTGTTAATACATCTTGGATGTGTATTGTCTACAACTTACTCCATTTGTGGTAACTAATTTCACAGAACAACAATGGCCATCAATCCCCCAATGGGGGGTAGTCACGAGGAAATTTGGGAAACATTGGGGAACCTTGAAGTATTCGTTAGTCGTTCGGAAAACTTTGGGCTGGCTCTTCAAATCTCCATTAGTCATTCGGGGAACTTTGGAATGGTACTTCAAATCCCCGCTGGTCATATTTGGAGATGTTTGGTGAGAATTTGTAGCAAAGTTCTCGAGTGGAGAACTGCAATGTTCCACCATATGCAAACTCATCCATTCCCAAGTTCCACATAAAATAGGTGGAGTTTTAAAGTTCATGCAACCACCTCCAGTGGTTGCGGTGATCACCCCCAATGACAACCTCCGGCGACCATGGGAATAGTAGTGTGCTGGGCTTGGGAACTTTGAGTTCATGAATACAAAGTCCATTGGAACTCAAAGCCCATGGACTCTGAAATTTCGTAGGAGTTCCAGGGATTCTGTCACTTTCAAGTCCCCCCAAAAGTTCTCAACGACTACCCCCCCCCCCCCCCAAAGATATTTTCCCCTACATGATATCGTGGTTCATGTGGTAAGCAAGGTTTTGCTTGTGCTATTCGGGATTGTTCTCTTTTTTTTATTGTTAAAAGAAGGTTAGAGACCATTTTAAATGATCTTATGTGCTTGTCCATGGATCTTTTGAGTAGAAAAGAGGCAGTACATATGAAATTCACTATAGTAACTGGTATATCAATTGCAAAAAAAAAAACCGGTATATCACCAAATGTTCGTATGAACTTGCCAGAGTTAATAGGCAAGTTGTCAAAAAAATTCTTGAAAGGACAAAGATTGGTTTGTTTTGCTGTTGTGGTGTTTGCATCCCCAACCGTACTTTAATGTTATGAAGCTTATTTGTAGATATTATGTTTCTTATAATTTTATACGAATCACATGTTGTTATTGTAATTTGTTTCCTAAATAAAGGTCCTTGGAGTTCAATGATTGAGCTTTAAGACCTTTTGTATTATAATTGCTCTCTTATTTGGGTAATCATGAGTTCATGACTATAATCCCTACAGATCTCTATCTGTACTTGAAAAAAAAATAGTATATTGATGTCAATCAATTTTGTTCTTGATAAATAGCTCTTCAGATAAATAGTAAAGACCGATTTCAATTTCAATTCATATTACTGTAAATGATGCCAACTTCTATTACCCCAAGTTTTTTATGGAGAAAGAGAAGAAAGTTGGAGATTATATTTCCTATGAAGTTTTTGCTGACTGCAAGTTGTTACCTAGTGTCCCCGCTCCCCAGCTACTACAAAATGAACTAAAACTACATATTCAACTTGAACATTCAATAGTTATTCTGATTTTGAACTTAATTTGACACTTAGGATTCCGACATGTAAAAGTATAATACATATCACTAGATTCACCACGAAATGACTAAATGCAATTATCTCTGCCAGCATACTTGTAATCTGTTTTCAGTCCTGTTCAAAATTTGTTATGTTTCATAATTGCCCAAGATGTTCATGATATAAGCATGCATCATATGTGCTACCATAAAATTAAATGCCAGATTGGATATATATCAGTCAATTGCACAATGTAGCTGCTTCACCCTTAGCAAACAGGAGGAAAACAAAAAATGCAGTAGGTGATTGACATGCACTGGCATTGACTTTTGTCCTATGATTCTTGTTAGATGTGAACAAGTATTTTTCATATATTTCTAATATATAGGTAATATGCATTTGTTTTATTTCTTGCCAGAATTGAAGAGAGAAGTACTGTTGAAGGATTATCGCAATATTGGAATTATGGCTCACATAGATGCAGGAAAAACTACAACCACAGAGAGGATTCTCTATTACACTGGAAGGAATTATAAGATTGGCGAGGTGCATGAGGGAACAGCTACAATGGACTGGATGGAGCAAGAACAAGAAAGAGGCATCACTATAACATCTGCAGCAACTACCACCTTTTGGAACAATCACAGAATTAACATCATCGACACTCCTGGCCATGTGGATTTCACACTTGAAGTGGAACGGGCTCTCAGGGTTTTGGACGGTGCTATATGCTTGTTCGATAGTGTTGCTGGTGTGGAACCTCAGTCTGAAACTGTATGGAGACAAGCTGATAAGTATGGAGTCCCTAGAATCTGTTTTGTCAACAAAATGGACCGTCTTGGGGCTAACTTTTTTAGAACAAGGGACATGATAGTAACAAACTTGGGTGCTAAACCCGTAGTGCTCCAATTACCAATTGGTGCAGAGGATAGCTTTAAAGGACTTATTGATCTTATCAAGATGAAAGCAGTGATATGGAACGGTGAAGAA
Source organism: Chamaelirium japonicum (assembly GCA_947650365.1). Taxonomy (NCBI): domain Eukaryota; kingdom Viridiplantae; phylum Streptophyta; class Magnoliopsida; order Liliales; family Melanthiaceae; genus Chamaelirium; species Chamaelirium japonicum. Next base: position 43,299,757 of record OX393549.1, on the reverse strand, counting down.
TTAGGTGCAAAATTTGTGTACGAAGACATACCGGCTGATCTCCAAGATCTGGCTCAAGAGTACAGGACCCAGATGATAGAAACTATTGTTGATTTAGATGATAAGGCCATGGAAGACTATCTAGAAGGAGTTGAACCAGATGAAGAAACTATTAAGAAATTAATTCGAAAAGGAACTGTGTCAAGCAATTTCGTTCCAGTTTTATGTGGCTCTGCATTTAAAAACAAAGGTGTTCAACCGCTACTTGATGCTGTCGTGGATTACTTACCTTCACCGCTTGAGTTGCCACCAATGAAGGGCTCTGATCCCGACGATCCAGAGGTGGCCATTGAAAGGCTTCCAAGTGACGATGAACCGTTTGCAGGACTGGCATTCAAGATCATGAGCGATCCATTTGTAGGATCCCTTACGTTCTTGAGAGTGTACTCTGGGAAGTTGACAGCGGGTTCTTATGTTCTCAACTCGAACAAAGGAAAGAAAGAGAGGATAGGAAGACTTCTAGAGATGCATGCTAATAGTCGAGAGGATACTAAGTTAGCTTTGACGGGTGATATTGTTGCTCTTGCGGGCCTGAAAGATACAGTCACAGGTGAAACACTCTGTGATCCCGAGAAACCGATAGTGCTGGAACGAATGGACTTTCCAGATCCTGTTATCAAGGTTGCAATCGAACCCAAGACCAAGTCCGATATAGATAAAATGGCAGTTGGGCTAATTAAGCTTGCCCAAGAAGACCCATCTTTTCACTTCTCAAGAGATGAGGAAATCAACCAAACAGTTATCGAAGGAATGGGGGAGCTGCATCTTGAGATCATCGTCGATCGACTAAAGAGGGAATTCAAGGTTTGTAAATTTGGCTGATAATTAATATATTAAATTGTAAATAAAAAACAAAACATATAAAAAAAAACTAAATTTTGTTTCCTTCTTTATTTAGAAGCAACTTCTTTATTTCTGTGCTTTACATTGCCTTGCTAAATAATTGTTGTAGTTCTTAATTGCTCAGTTCGTTCTCTCATACTAATAAATTTCGGAAAGTTATGCAAGTTGTCCATAATTTGAAATATTAGTGTTTTGCTATTATGATTCATACCAGATGGCATCTTTACTTCTAACAAAGTAAACACTCTTATCGGTACAAATATTATTTATTTCTTCACTGGGACCAGTGGCATTGCCAAATAGGTAGAATTTCGTGTGGGGAAGTCTCTGATCTAACAGTTTCAGTACACACCAGAATTTTTATTTGTGGGTGTAAAACATCCTGTGAATCCTGAACCATATAGTTCTTATTTCCATTTTACATTTAAGTGGAAGTTTATGTTCTTAATTATTTGATTATCTGCCAACTTTTCCCAGTTCCTTGTTACTAAGCCTAGATTTCACTTCATAAACAGGTTGAAGCAAATGTCGGAGCACCTCAGGTGAACTACCGGGAAAGCATATCAAGAATCTCAGAAGTGAAGTACATCCACAAGAAGCAGTCCGGCGGACAAGGGCAGTTTGCAGACATCACAGTGAGGTTTGAGCCCTTGGAGCCGGGGAGTGGGTACGAATTCAAGAGCGAGATAAAGGGAGGAACGGTGCCGAAGGAATACATCCCGGGGGTCGTGAAAGGGTTGGAAGAGTGCATGAGTAGCGGCGTGCTCGCTGGATACCCTGTTGTCGATGTCCGAGCAGTATTAGTTGAGGGCTCCTATCACGATGTCGATTCGAGTGTCTTGGCGTTTCAACTGGCGGCCCGAGGTGCTTTCCGAGAGGGGATGAGGAAAGCGAACCCAAGAATGCTGGAACCTATTATGAAAGTTGAAGTAGTCACCCCCGAGGAGCATTTGGGCGATGTTATCGGTGATCTGAACTCAAGAAGAGGCCAGATTAACAATTTTGGGGATAAGCCGGGTGGTCTCAAGGTACGTAAAAGCTCCATGTATCTCATCATAACTTGTTGACTGTCGGATGCTATTATTTTTTAAAATGATGGAAATAATGGGAATCACTCTTGTCCGTAAATTGATTTACGTTTAAACCTGATTAATCTTGTCAACTACCCTAATTATGATTCATTCAACACACCCAAGTCGATCTCTACGTCACAGCTATCCACAGTCTTTCTTATAAGCTCTCTTCTTGTATCAATAAATTGCCTGGCTGCCAACATCTTTTGTCACTTAGAAACATTTTCCCCCATATTGGTGATAAACTGAGTATTTCCTTATGGGTGCTCCTGAAACGGCAGGTAGTCGATTCTTTGGTCCCGCTGGCCGAGATGTTCCAGTATGTGAGCACCCTTAGAGGGATGACGAAAGGGCGTGCGTCTTACACGATGCAGCTTGCCAAGTTTGACGTCGTTCCACAGCACATCCAGAACCAGCTCTCTTCGAAGCAGGAAGCAGTTGCAGCTTGATTCAGTTCACTCGACAGCGGTAATACTGTTGTATCATCACAAATTTTTTTATAAAAAATTAATTTCAAGTGTGAGATCAAAGATAACTGTTTGTGCTAGCTCCATATTTATTGGTAATATAAGAACTCTACGGGCCCCTCGGTTGAACAGCACCTATTGATTCAAGATTATGTTAGCTTTCAACAAATCTTGGTAGTCAATTGTATGTATTTTTTCCCTTTTAGAATTTATAAATTATATTCACCAAGTGTGCTATACCTTTTAGTCTTTTGATAGTTGGCTGATGATTTGAGCTGTTCTTGTTCAGTGTATCCAGTAGTTGATGGACCTAAAGATAGAACATTGTGCATGAGGCATTTTATTGAACCAACATTTTAGGTTAGGAAGCCGAGTAAACCAAACAATAGTTTCTGGTGCTATGCTTAGAGAGAGTTTATTGAACCAACATTTTAGGCTAGCAAGCCGAGTAAACCAAACAATAGTTTCTGGTGCTATGCACACACACACACACACACACACACACACACACACACACACACACACACACACACACACAGAGAGAGAGAGAGAGAGAGAGAGAGAGAGAGAGAGAGAGAGAGAGAGAGAGAGAGAGAGAGAGAGAGAGAGAGAGAGAGAGAGAGAGAGAGAGATGTTACGTTGAGCTGTGAGCTGCGGTAGGAGAAAATGAGCTCCGGGTATTTTGAGAGAGAGAGAGAGAGAGAGAGAGAGAGAGAGAGAGAGAGAGAGAGAGAGATGTTACTGTAGACACACGAATTTCGTCGGACCCGAACCCGACTTACGCTGTGCCGACGCGGATGCAAACCCGACACGCGGACCCAACTCGCTCGCGCCGACGCGGATGCAAACCCGACACGCGGACCCGACTCGCGCGCGCCGACACGTACTCGGACCCCGCCCCAAGAGGGGCCGGCCCCTACTAGGGTCCGAACCCTATAGGGCCGGCCCTAGTGGGGACCGAACCCCAAGGAGGGGCTGGCCGGCCCTGCAAGGAAAGGGGAGAAAAAGAAAGAAAAGAAAAAGGAAAGAAAAGAAAGGAAAGAAAAGAAAAAGGAAAGAAAAGAAAAGGAAAGAAAAGAAAGAAAAGGAAAAAAATACCGCCATGCGCGGGGGGAGGTAGCGTATGACGTCTGCACACACGCGGATCTGCGCCGATCCCTCGATCCGACGCACAAGACGAAGCGCCCGATCGCCATCGATTTCGTGTGCGAAATCCAGCCATAATTGCACCCGCCAGAAAAGGAAAACAAATAAACGTTATTCCCCTCATCAATGGATGAATAAATCCAGGGCAATTATGAGAGAGATACAAAAGGGATTCAAAATTAAAAGTTCCCATATCTCTCCCCACCCCTTTGCCTATAAATAGAGGGGGTGGGGGAATGAAAAAATGGTCGGAAAATTGAAGACGAAACGCCGGAGCTCTGCAGAAGAGGAAGCGCTTCTTCATCGACCCAAGGCTTCACGAGGCACAGTCAAGCCTGTCCCGAGGGATCGGCTTACTGAAAGTCCTCATCAACGTGAAGGCCCTTGCACACGAAGATCATCCCTTCGACTCCGTTCACGAAGAAGAAAGCTCGGAGAAGAAGAACCCTTCGACTCCGAAGACGCCAGAAGCAAAGGCCGGGGGAGAAGAGGAGCGGCATTACCCCGTCGTCTCCAACAAGCTTCGACTCCGATCAAGCCCAAAAGCCCGGAGAAGAAGAGGAGCGGCACTACCTCGTCGTCTCCAACAAGCTTCGACTCCGATCAAGCCCAAAAGCCCGGAGAAGAAGAGGAGCGGCACTACCCCGTCGTCTCCAACAAATCCTCAATCCCGATCAAGCCCCAAAGCCCGGAGGAGAGAAGCGAAGCGTCATCACCCCGTCGTCTTCGACAAACATCTGCACCATCCACGAAGAAGAAAGCCTGGAGCAGATCGTCTGAAGCGTCGCTACCCCGTCGTCTTCATCAACAAAAGCCGACGCTACAACCGTCGCACGGAGACCGTCGCTACCCTCGTCGTCTTCATCAACAAAAGCCGACGCCACGACCGTCGCACGGAGATCGGTGCTAGCCCCACCATCTTCGTAAGCATTCTTCGACTCCGATCACGCCAAAGAAGCCCGGAGAAGAGGAGAAGTCCCGTCGACACGCAAACCGTCGAAGCACCGGAGAAGTAGCCCACGTCGTTCGAGGAAGAAGATCGAGTTGACGCTGAAGCTAAAGCCTACGCAAGAAGCCAAAGCAAAGCCCCAGTAAAGCCCGCGCCAAAGCAACGCAAGTGCCAAAGCCAAGCGACCACGCCGGCCACGAGCAAAAGCACCGCACGTTCTAGCCGATACGACGCGAAGTCCGGAAGAACGAAAGCACCGCAAGTCTCTCCCAGCTACGTCCAAGTGCAAGCGCCGAAGCAAAGCAAAAGCCAGAGCCACGCCGGAGCCAAGCCAAAGCCAAAAAGCCAAAGCCAAAGCCAACGCCAAAAGCTCGATCGATGCCGCGAACCGACGATCAAGGACACTGAGGTCAAGCGAGGAACGAGGAAGACACGAAGACCGAGGAACGAAGCCGAAAACCCCCTAGCCGAGAAAGCGCGAAGCACGGAAGGGATAAAGCAACGGTGGATATTCCTTAGCCTCTCTAAAACCCCCTCCCTGTAAAACCCCTGTCCTGGGCAACTCCTTCAGAGCTCTCGCACGAATACCACGTGGAGACGTGGATCAAAGGGATCCCCCAGAAGATCTTTCCCACAATCCCCTGATCAAAACTCGCCGCAACCCGGACTCGCTACACCCGAGCAACCCGGGTCCCGGCCACAATTGTAATCTCGTGTGATTCGCAATAAAGACGACCAGCGCTTTTTTCCGCGTCCACAGATTTCTGGCACGCCCGGTGGGACCTCTTCTCCTTTCATCCGTACGGTTGAAGAAGCTGCTTGAAGTTTGCAATGGCCGGAACAAACAACGATGCGTTTGCTCCAAGCCTCTCACCAATCGCCGAGTCTCCTCTACTCCGACACGGTGATCCAGTAAATCCGGAGGGTGATGCTCCTCCAATGGTGCGGGTCTACACTCGGCGTACTCGGACTCTTGCGGACGTCTTCGTGCCAGAAGCTACTACCGAAGATGCTCGCCAAAGCGCCGACGAGGCCCTGGTGCATGAAGAAACAAGCCTCGATCCTGGAGCCCATGTCCAGAAGTTTGGGGAGGACCAGCCCCAACCCCGAACCCGTTCGGGTTCTCCAGCAGACGTTGCACCTCCTCTGCAGGGGGCAAACATCAATCATCAGTCAGAAGCAAGTCGGCGTAACTACGTCTCCGATGATGATGGCGAGGATGCGAACATGCAACACCGAGACGTTCTCCGTCACCATCCTCCGTCCGCTCTTCAGCTCCAAGTCATGCAGATGAACGAGCACATGGCGCAGATTACTCGGCTAATGGAGGAGAAGGATCGTCACATCAACACTCTGCTCCAAAAGCTAAGCGCAAAGGACGCTGCACCAGTCGGCCAACCCGTCGCTTCTACAGTAGCCGCTCCAGTTCCGTCTTCAACTCCCGCTCCTACAGAGGTTGTTCCGACGATTCAAGCAGTTACTCCAGCGCTCTCTTCGGCTCCCATCCCAGTGGAAGTCGTCTCCCCAATGCCAGCCTCGGTGGCCACACAACCTCCGGCAGCGGCTGCGATGAGTGCTCAGCAAGTCCAAGCATTGATAGCCGACATGATGCGATCCCACGGCAGTAGCCTTCCTCCGATCACGGCGGCATACTCGAAGCCCTACACTACGAGGATCCAGCAGCTACGCTTCCCAGTCGGATTCCAGCCGCCAAAGTTTCAGCACTTCGATGGAAAGGGAAATCCGAGACAGCACGTCGCCCACTTCATCGAGACCTGCAATAATGCCGGCACATATGGCGACGAGATGGTGAAGCAATTCGTTCGCACCCTCAAAGGCAACGCGTTCGACTGGTACGTTGATCTTCCTGCAGGGACCATCGACAGCTGGGACCAGATGGAAAGGGAGTTCCTCAATCGCTTCTACAGCACCAGACGTACAGTCAGTATGACCGAACTCACCGCCGTCAAGCAAAGGAAAGATGAGCCAGTGATCGACTACATCGACAGGTGGAGGAACCTCGCGCTGAATTCACGAGACCGCTTGTCTGAAGACTCGGCCATCGAGATGTGCACCCAAGGCATGCACTGGGGTCTGCTCTACATCCTCAAAGGTATCAAGCCTCGATCTTTCGAAGAACTCGCAACTCGAGCTCATGACATGGAACTCAGCCTAGCAAACCGCGGGGACTTGAAGAACAAGGACTTCTTGAAGATAGAGAAGAAGGACAAGCCACCGGCAACGAAACTGAAACAAGTCAATGTTGCTGACGTCGCTTCAACCTCCAAGCCGCTCAAGATCGGTGGTAAGCCAGATCAGAAGAAGGGAGTCGCCATACCACCGCCTCCGCCGCCAAGACAAAGGATGACTCTCGAGGAGCTCGAAGCCAAGGAGTACCCCTTCCCAGACTCAGAAGTCTCCTCTATGTTCGACCAACTGCTGCAAGAGAAGATAGAGCTCCCTCCTTCGAAGAGGCCCGAGCAGATGCATCGCGTCGACGACCCTCTCTTCTGCAAATACCACCGGGTGGTAAGTCATCCCATCGAAAGATGCTTCGTCTTCAAGGAAAGAATCATGGCGCTCGCTAAGCAAGGGAAGATAGAGATCGACTCCGGAGAGGTTGCTACGGCCAACATGACGTCCATCACCTTCGGCTCCTTCTCGCCAGTACTCGTTGCTGCTAGGCGAAGCATGCCCAAATTGCGCATCAATCGTCAAGCTCCAATCGCTAAGTTAACTTCCCAGCCGAAAGTCTCAAAGCGACGTCAACATACTTCTGCGCTCACCGAGGAGGAAACACCGCTGCCCAGGGGGCAATCATCGCTCATGCCAGCATCTCTTCCAAGCAATACTGCATCCCAACGAACGCTCCAAAGGAGATACGAGCAAGGAGATCCAGAAGTCGGTTTGCTGGGCCAGCCTTCGGGCAAGTTCGACTACTACGTCCTCTACTCAAAGCCTTCGTCCGTTTTGGTCAACGAAATCAAGCCCACCGGCTGGGAATCGGAAGACACGCCAGTAGAGCCTCGAGAAGAGCAAGTCCCTTCCAGTCAAGCTACGTCCCAATACGCTCTCCAGAAAAGATACGAGCAGGGAGATCCGGAAGTCGGTCTGCTGGGCCAGCCTTCGGGGAAGTTCGACTATTACGTCCTCTATTCAAAGCCTCCATTGGTTTCAGCTGAAGAAATCAAGCCCACCGGCTGGGGATCGGAAGACGAGCCAGTAGAGCCTCAGGAAGAACAAGTACCTTCGAGGGAACCAGTTGCTGCTATCGACCATCATCCTAGCGGGGGGGAATCTACCGACGAAGAAGCATGGATCATGCTACCGCGGCGGCGAAAGCCGTGGCAAGAGAAGAAGCTCAAACAAGACCGTGTGATGAGGGGGTTCACCAAGCGGAAAACCTACAAGAAGAAAGGCAAGGCTCCAGGGAGGAAGGCGTTCAAAGTGCCGCCAGCAAGCCAAGACGATATCCTTCAGCAGAGTCTTCCAGAGCCGACAACGTTGCAAGAGTTCTTCCCGGATCACTTCCTCCCAGTGGACCAACACGTCAAGGTGTCTTGTTGCATGGTCGAAGTCTATGAAGTATCGGAAGGAAAGAACGAAGGCGAAACTTCTGAAGAAGGCGACTCCACCGATGAGGGGGACGACTCCAACGATGGGGGCACCGCGGCTCACGACGAAGCGATCTTGCATATGCCTCTCGTAGAAGTTTTGCATCTTCCGAAGAAGGCTCGCCTAGCAATGGCGGCGGCCTTGGCCGATCCAGATAGCTACAAAAGGAAGAGGAAGGACGATCAAAGACGCAAAGCTGTGGCCTCGTGTGATGCGACGATAACCTTTTCAGATGAGGACCTGCAACTCGGGGCGCGATTGCACAACCGGCCTCTTTACGTCTCGGGATACATCAAGGAGAAGCCAGTGAACCGAATCTTGTTGGACTGTGGCTCTGCCGTCAACATCCTGCCCATCCAGACAATGCGGCAACTCGGCATCACCGACGACCAGCTCTCACCAAGTCAATTGGTCATTCAAGGCTTCAACCAGGGCGGACAGTCCACCGTCGGAATCATTCGTTTGAAGCTTTCCATCGGCCCGCTGGATACAACGGTCCTCTTCCACATCATCGATTGCCAGACGTCATATCGCCTCCTGTTGGGAAGACCGTGGCTGCACGAGAACGGCATCGTGGTCTCCACCTGGCACCAGTGCCTCAAATACTACGAAGAAGGCGTGGAGAGATGCATAGTTGCGGACGACAAGCCATTCAACGAGGCCGAGGCACACCTGGCCGACGCTAAGTTCTACCAAGCAAAGGGCCTGGTCGCGGAAGTTCTGCCAGCTAAAGCTCCTCGAGCCCAAAAGATTGAAGAAGTAAAGCAGGACAAGACTCCTCTTCCCGTAAATTCGGCGCCACCCTCTGACGAGGCAAGACTCAAGGTCCAAGGAACGCCGAAACCTAGGCAAAGGATGCGCATCAGCTTCGAGCCAAGAGCAACGCAACATACCCCGTTGCCAATCCAAACGGTGCCTGTCCTGCGTCTCGCGCCTCAGTGGCTCCGTAAATCCGAGCGATCGCCTTCTACTCCGACGAGGAAGATGGCCCCGACGCTATCTCAGGCCAATGTCATCACTCTGCAAGGAATGACGATGCCACTACCTAGTCTGACGCAAGCTCCGAACCCGAGCAGACCCGTCGAATCAGCAGACCTCGAGCAACTCGGATTCAAACCAGAAGGGAGTTGGGGGCAAAATGCTGCCAAGTTGCTGTTTAGAGCTGGCTACAACGAGGAAAGCGCCATGGGCACACTCCCACCAGCAGCAACTCCGCATGGGATGACAAGAACTCAAGCTCGGCTGTTTCAAAACGGCGAGCAAATTCCCCCGAACCGCCGAGGCATCGGCTCCAGTCAAGCTCCGTTGGTTATCAGAACCGCAGCAAAGAAGACCTTCACCTCGAACTACATCGAGGCAAGGATGGTAGATGAAGCGGCCGAAGAATTGACAATCTCCGATGCACGCTCTACCTACCTCAGCCGTCCAGACAGCAGGAGAAGACGACAACGGGTTCGATGCCAAGCCTTGCTCCGGCAGCAAACCAGAGGTGGTAAAGACTGGTCGAACCGAAAACGCAAATCCGTATTCGAGAGGCTCGGGCCAGTCAAACAATCAAAGAAGAAGTCGGCGTTCGATCGTTTAGGGATGCCGATCGAGGACTCCGTTTCAACACCCACCCACCCACCCATGGCTGCCGTCAATCATATCTCCATTACGGATCCCGACAACGGTGACACTTCTACGTCGGATGACGAGTTGCCCGACGCCCCGCCAGTCCTCGAAGAAGGGGGGCAGTCCACCGTTGATGACTTGAAGGAAATCAACTTGGGCACGGAGACGGAGCCTCGGCCTACATTCGTCAGCACGCTCTTAACCCCGGAGGAAGAAGCTGCATACATCAAACTGCTTAAAGAATACAGAGACGTCTTCGCATGGTCCTACAAGGAGATGCCGGGCCTCGATCCAAAAATCGCAGTGCACCAGCTCAGCGTCAAACACGGAGCCAGCGCTATCAAGCAAGGACAAAGGCGCTACCGGCCAGAATTGGTACCCCAAATAGAAGGCGAAGTCAACAAATTGATCGAAGCCGGCTTCATTCGAGAGGTCAAGTACCCGACATGGATCTCTAGCGTCGTCCCCGTCAAAAAGAAGAACGGTCAAATCCGAGTGTGCGTGGACTTCAGAGACTTGAACAACGCATGTCCAAAGGACGACTTCCCCTTGCCAATCACGGAGCTAATGGTCGACGCGACGACTGGGCACGAGGTGCTCACTTTCATGGACGGATCATCGGGCTACAACCAGATTCGGATGGCACCCAAGGACGAGGAGCTCACGGCATTCCGTACACCGAAAGGAATCTACTGCTATAAGGTAATGCCGTTCGGCTTGAAGAACGCGGGAGCCACCTACCAGCGAGCTATGCAGAAAATCTTCGACGACATTCTTCATCAAAACGTGGAGTGTTATGTCGACGACCTCGTGGTAAAATCCAAGAAGAGGTCGGCACATCTACAAGATCTTGAGCTAATCTTCAAACGACTTCGAAGGTACCAACTCCGCATGAATCCGCTCAAGTGCGCGTTCGGAGTCTCCTCGGGCAAATTCCTCGGCTTCGTCGTCCGACATCGTGGCATTGAGATAGATCAATCCAAAATTGATGCTATCGTCAATATGCCCGCACCAAATACAGTGCGAGACCTCAGAGGCCTCCAAGGACACTTGGCGTATATCCGAAGATTCATCGCCAACTTGGCTGGAAAGTGCCACCCTTTTAGCCGCCTCATGAAGAAAGGAGCGCCGTTCAAATGGGATGAAGCGTGCCAAGAAGCACTCCAAAACATCAAAGCATATCTACTGAAGCCGCCAGTCTTATCAGCACCGGTTCAAGGGAGGCCGCTCATCCTCTACATCGCCGCCCAGGAGCAATCCTTGGGGGCACTCCTGGCCCAGAACAACGAACTTGGCGTGGAGACAGCTTGCTACTACTTAAGTCGCACTCTCGTCGGCGCAGAGCTGAATTACTCCCCAATCGAGAAGGTCTGCTTGGCACTCATCTTCGCCACGAAAAAGTTGCGACACTACATGCTCGCTCACACCATCAAACTCGTCTCGAAGGCTGACCCACTCAAATACATCATGTCGAGACCAGTGCTTTCCGGGCGTCTAGCCAAGTGGGCCCTGCTACTACTTGAATTCGACATCACCTTCGTGCCACAATAAGCGGTTAAAGGGCAGGCCCTCGCGGACTTCCTCGCAGAATACCCTCTCCCGGCAGAATGGGAGTTATCAGAAGATCTCCCAGATGAAGAAGTATTCTCTGTCGACATCGCCCCATCCTGGAAAATGTTCTTCGACGGCGCAGCTAGGCAGGACATAGCGGGAGCCGGAGTCATCTTTGTCACTCCGGACAACGAAATACTCCCCTTCTCATTCCTGCTCTCGGAAGCATGTTCCAACAACGTGGCAGAATATCAAGCCCTACTCATTGGTCTCGAACTGGCCGACGAAATGAACCTTCAAGGACTAGAGATCTTTGGCGACTCTCAACTCGTGATCCAGCAAGTCCTGGGGGCATACGAAGTCAATAAAGAAGACCTGGTACCGTTGCATGCGCGAGCTGTGAAGCTCCTCGAAAAACTCAAGGCTGTTTCCATCCAACACGTTTCCAGAAACCTCAACCAGCAGGCCGACGCGCTCGCAAATCTGGCGGCTACACTCCCGTTCCCAGATGAGCGTCCACTCGTCGTCCCCGTCTGCAGGAGGTTCGTGATCACCGAAGAAGAGGGTCCGCCCGAGGTACCAGTTCAAACCAACGCGGTGCATGTCCTCGAGATTAAAGAACAAGACTGGAGGCAACCGTTTGTGGAGTACCTTGTTCATGGTAAACTCCCCGAAGATCCGAAGCGCAAAAGTGACATCCGTCGAAGATCTCTGAGGTTCTATCACTTCAACGGCGAGCTGTACCGACGGAGCTATGACGGCACACTCCTGAGGTGCCTCGCGAAAAGGGAAGCAGAAGCCGCGCTCGAAGAAGTACACGCCGGAATCTGTGGATCGCACCAGTCCGGTCCGAAGCTTCACTTCCGCATCAGAAGGATGGGATACTACTGGCCTACCATGATCAAAGACAGCTTGGAGTACGCGAGAAGATGTCAAGCTTGCCAGATGCACGGGGACTACATTCGTCAACCTCCGGAGCCTTTACACCCAACAATCGCGTCTTGGCCCTTCGACGGATGGGGTCTTGACATCGTCGGTCCTCTGCCCAAGTCATCCAAGCAACATCTCTACATCTTGGCGGCAACGGACTACTTCTCCAAGTGGGCTGAAGCGATACCGTTGAGGGAAGTTACAAAGTACTCCGTCATCAACTTTATCCAGAATGACATCATCTTCCGCTATGGAGTCCCCCGCTACATCGTAACAGATAACGGGAAGCAGTTCAAGAATGCTGCCGTCAGTCAGTTCTGCGCATTGTACAACATTAAGCAGAATTGTTCGACAATGTACAACGCTCCAGCCAACGGTCTAGCAGAAGCCTTCAACAAAACTCTGTGCAAGCTGCTGGAGAAAACCGTCTCGAAGACAAAGAAAGATTGGCACGAACGTATGGGTGAAGTGCTATGGGCTTACCGAACATCCTTCCGCACGCCGACACAAGCAACGCCGTATTCCCTCGTCTATGGCGTGGAAGCCGTTCTTCCGCTCGAACTCCAAATCCCGTCGCTCAGGATAGCAGTCCAGGAAGGCCTCACCAGCGATGACAACGCCCGGCTCCGCCTAGCAGAATTGGAAGCACTGGATGAAAGACGCCTCGAAGCTCAACAGCGTCTGGAGTGTTATCAGGCCAGGCTCTCTCGCGCCTTCAACAAGAAGATTCGTCCTCGATCATTCCAGATAGGGGAACTGGTGCTGGCGGTCAAACGCCCCATCATTCTCTCGCATCGAGGAGGAAAGAAATTTGACGCCAAATGGGATGGCCCACATTCCGTCAAGGAAGTCTACTCCAACGGCGCCTACCTCCTCACCACGCCAGAAGGGCTGATACTCGGCCCCATCAACGGCAAGTACCTCAAAAGGTACTATGCCTAAAGCAAGGCCACACCCCTTGTACAAAAAAAAAAAAAAAAAAAAATGAACTACGTGCGACTTGATCCCCCTTAGGGGGGTACGTAGGCAGCCTGAGAAGTTACTTCAGGTTCAGTCCGACCAAAAGAAAAAGACAACAAAGTTCCATGGGAAGGGTGTGGCAAAATGAGGCGATATTATTAATGAAGCGAAGGTAGTACATTTCATAAGTCCTGAAAAAGAAAGCCACAATGGAACAAGGAATAACTAAAAGAAGGTGTCCAGAGCTTGAAGACGGCGCAGCAGCTCCTCCCTAGTCGCCTCCACTCTCTGAAGCTCCACGGGACGAGCAGCTAGAAGCTCGCGACGGGTTGCCAGGTCCGACTGCTGCCTCAAGTGACTCGCTTTCAAAGCGCCCTCCGTGGCCTCGGCCCGCTCCAAACGAGACTCCGCCTTTCTAAGTGAGGCACGCGCAGACTCCAACTTCCTCTGAGCCTTCGACAGGCTGGACGTAGCTTCTGCAAGTTGATGCTCGGACTGACTTAGACTCGCCTCAACAGCCTCCAGCTCAGAAGGGGAGCTCCCCTCCAGCAAAGCCCGCCGGGATCGATAAGCCTCGCTATCAGTCACAAGCAGGTTCATCTGAGCGACGAAAAGAGAGCTGTCAACTTTGAACTCCGCCAGGCTCGCGCAAAACTCCGCACCATCCGTCGACCACCAGTCCTGGAGGGCGCCAAGGCCGGCAGTTTGGAAAGGCTCCAACGTCGACTTGATATACTGCCGGCAGCTCGCGAGAAGGAACTCTGAGACTCTGCTCCTCGGCCTCAAATCCGGGCGAGGTGCCTCGGAGTAGGTAGGCAAGACCTTCCCTCCCACTGCGGCCGCAACAGGAGCCGCCTGCGCCAACGAGGGTGGCGGAACCGGGGAAACCGCCGCTACCGCTGCAACAACCGTCTCCACCAAAGGACACGAGGGCACAGTCATCGGGGAACGCCGCTTGTCGACGCTCGAGACTTCAGCCTCCTCGCCAAAAGACAGGGCGTCGACATCGATGTCGTCCAGGTTAATGTCGCCCCTAGGAAAGTTCTCCCCGCAAAGTCCGAGGAGATCCAAATCATCCGGAGGGATATCCAACCCACAGGGTTCGGGCACTTCCTGCGCAGCACCGGTGGATGAATGCCCAAGAGGCACCTTTGAAGAGCTCACTCCGCGCTCTACCACTATAACGGAATCTGGTCAAAAGAAAGAAACGGTGCTCAGCATGATAAAACTTCCTGAACATAGAGGGCAAATAAAATGAAGAGAGCTCCATACCTGTGTGGTCAGACGAAGCGGTCCTAGACGGAGGAATCACCTCATCTTTCAGAAGTCCAGGCTCCTCGGCGTCCTCCGTCAGACAAGGAACTCTCGGGACCATCCCGCGAGGAATGCACACTTTTCTTCTCTTGGGAGGGGCACCCTCAACTTCGGCCTTCGGGAAACAAAATGCTCCAGGGGCACTAGTAAGCTCGACATCCAGCACCGGAACGGAAGAAGGGACACGACGAGCACTGGAAAGGCGACTGCAGCTCCTCTGCGCTCTTTGAAGCCTCAGTCGGAGGCGACGGTCCTCCACTCCCGCAGAGTGATTGAAGCAGAAATTCCTGAACCCGCTACTCACCAAGACGTCGACTGGAAAACTCGCAAGTAAAGGAGAAACTCGCCCTTCAACCCACTGGCGGTATTCCGGAGTCGCGGCATCCCGAAATCCGGATTTGGCCCTAGGAAAGAAACTACTGCCAGTAAAGCGAGCGTAGAGAGAAGCCCACAGACGGTAACCCTCCTGTGGACTGAAACGCCCCTGCAACTGCTGAGGCGTGCCAGGGACTTCCTGTCGAAACCCCTGCTGACGGGCAAAGCGATGGGGGGAGTACTGCTCCACCTCCACCACATCTCCTTTGCGCCAGACCAAGTAGCCAGGACGGCAGCTGACCATATTCCAGTAATGGCTGTCCGGGAGCCCGTCGTTGTCATACACAGTCGACCTCTCCAAAGGCAGCACCGAATGCTCCGACAGAAATTCAAAATCGACGCTCCCCATCCTCCTCAGAAGGGTACGAGCACACTCTTTCGGACGCTCCCAACTGATAAAGGCGTTCAAGATCCCTCCTACCCCGGGTAGGAAAGGTAGCTCGGCTGGATGCCCGCGCCTGGCAAAGATCCCCTTCGGGAAATGCAGAGCTATCCAGCCGTACAAATAATGCAAGGGTCCGAAAGCAGCCGACCGGCCAAGCTCCTCTTTGGCCTTATCTGAGCCAGACAAGTCCCAGTAAGTCCCGCTGAGAGCCCGATACAAGGCGCATAGTATGGCTGGGGCTAGATTGAAGAGCTCGCCCCTCTCCATCCTGGAAGCAGCAAGGAAGGTCCCCGGACGAATGGCCTCCCCAGAACACGGAAGCACGAACCGGCAAAGAAAGATGACCAGCCCGGCGGCTCGGTAAACCGATCGCCACTCCTCGCTGTCCCGTTTCAGGCCAAGGAGTTCCCAGGGGCACTGCTTCCCCTCCATTGAGTGCTTCTCTCGAGCCAAGGAATCGATAGGCCTTACAAAGGAGCGAAGCGGAGGTCTCTGCATCTGAGCAATCTTCCACATCGGGTGAGCTGAGGGCGCTGGAGCTCTATACTCGCCTCTGAACCAAAAATCGACCCAAGAAGAAGGACGCACTCGATCAGATTGATCCCTCGCCGCAATGATAGCATGTGCCTTGAACAGAAGGAGGCAAGAACTCGGAGCGTAGCTGCTGTCCAGCAGATCCTTCAAGGCAGGCACCTCCTCTTGGTAGTAGTTCCGTACCTCGGGGCACCCCGAAACGATATGGACGTCACGAAGCGAGATGCCTATCTCCCCCGCCCCAGTAAGGAAGGTGTTAGTCTCCGGACACCAAAGCTCACAAAGCGCGCGGTACATCCCCTCAGGACGACTGTACTCCCGACGAGCCGGCGCCAGAAATTTGGCCAATAAGTTCATCTCAGGTTCCGCGCCAAAGACCTCGTAGAGCTCGTCCATCCACTCGCGAAAGCCGCAAAGGTACTGGACGTCGCCCCGAGGCCAAGAATCGGGGCCCCATCGGGTCAGCCTAGCACATATCTTCGAGGCAACAACTGGCGTAGGCACGAACTCTTCACCGCAATGATGGAACGGAAGACTCAAACTCGGCCGCAGAAGCTTCATGGAGATCCCTTCGTCAGTATGGATCTTCTCGCTTAATTTCAGCATCCCGCAAGTCGCATCCGCGACTCCATCTTCCGTGATGCGCTCGTGCACAAAGACACGGAGCAACGACAGAAGGTCTTCCCGCCGTGAGCTGCGGTGGCGGCGCACACGAGTGTAAGGAAAACAAAGGCATTTCCTCCCGTCGAAGAAGTCCTCGTCTATCCAGCCCGAGGAAGCCAAACTCTCGAAGACGCGAGCCCTGGAAGACCATGAAGGGAGGCAAGTCAAGACAAGTGCGTGCAAAAAAAAAAAAAAAAGGGACCTGCACCCCTGTCAGGCGGACCACCCGACTCATCGGCCCGCCACCACTGGCGCCCAAGCCTTCGCGATGCGCCCCCACGGGCCCACACGGCGCCCGCGCCGACCCAGCACGCCGACACAACCGCACCGGCCCGACTGCGTCGACACCGCCCATGGCGCCAGCGTCACCCAGCCAGGGCCACAACCACTTGCGCACCCGTACGCTACAGACTGGCTCCGCTACCACTGGCGCCTTCGAAGTCCAGAAGAAAGAAGGGAGAAAGAAAAGAAGGAAAGTGAAAACTTCAAAAAAAAAAAAAAAAAAAAAACCGGAAAAAAGGGGGGGGGGACTCACCGCCCCCTTCCAATTAGAAGCCAACAGCAAGAAAGGAAGGGGGGGGGGCCCGCACCCCTCCTTCTCCTTCTTCTTCGCCTGCAGCTCGGGGCCGCCCCGAACCCGACCCGGCCGCCGCCCTTCTCGGCCCCGCGCCGACCCGGCCGCCGCCCTTCTCGGCCCCGCGCCGACCCGGCCGCCGCCCTTCTCGGCCCCACGCCGACCCGGCCGCCGCCCTTCTCGGCCCCGAACCCGACACGGCCGGCCCCGCGCGCCGCCCCGCGCGCTGCAGCCCCGCGCGCCGCCCCACGCGCCGCCCCGCACGCTGCAGCCCCGCGCCGCCGCGCCGCCGGCCCCGTCGCGCCCCGCGCCGGCGCCGCTGCCGCTGCTGCCCATGCAGCCCGGAAACAAAGAAGAAGAAGAAAAAAAAAAAAAAAAAAGAAGAGAAAAGAAAAAATAAAAAGAAAAGGAAAAAGAAAAAAAAAAGAAAAAGAAAAGGAAAAAGAAGAAGAAGAAGAAGAAGAAGAAGAAGAAGAAGAAGAAGAAGAAGAAGAAGAAGAAGGAGGAGGAAGAGAGAGGCGGCGAAGGCAACCCGCACCTCAGCCGCGCTCCTCCATCCTCCCCACCGCGAGCCTCGTCGCATCGTCGCTTCGAACTCGCCTTCGCAACGACCGCGAAATCACGCACCATCGCCGTCGACGAAAGAGGCGACACCGGGAAGACGGAGCAAGTCGCGTGCAACCCCGGGCAGCTCTCTTCCGACGACGGTCTTCAGAAGCCGGCAGAACCTTCGCAAAGAAGCACAATGACGGATGAAGGGGGAAGGGGTCCTTAAATAGACCTCCCACCCCGCCCACAAAAGGAATCAAGGACAAGCGCTCTACGATTCCTACGTGTCCAAACCCGACACGCTCCCACCGACGCACTCGTCCTTGAGGGGGCCTTTGTAGACACACGAATTTCGTCGGACCCGAACCCGACTTACGCTGTGCCGACGCGGATGCAAACCCGACACGCGGACCCAACTCGCTCGCGCCGACGCGGATGCAAACCCGACACGCGGACCCGACTCGCGCGCGCCGACACGTACTCGGACCCCGCCCCAAGAGGGGCCGGCCCCTACTAGGGTCCGAACCCTATAGGGCCGGCCCTAGTGGGGACCGAACCCCAAGGAGGGGCCGGCCGGCCCTGCAAGGAAAGGGGAGAAAAAGAAAGAAAAGAAAAAGGAAAGAAAAGAAAGGAAAGAAAAGAAAAAGGAAAGAAAAGAAAAGGAAAGAAAAGAAAGAAAAGGAAAAAAATACCGCCATGCGCGGGGGGAGGTAGCGTATGACGTCTGCACACACGCGGATCTGCGCCGATCCCTCGATCCGACGCACAAGACGAAGCGCCCGATCGCCATCGATTTCGTGTGCGAAATCCAGCCATAATTGCACCCGCCAGAAAAGGAAAACAAATAAACGTTATTCCCCTCATCAATGGATGAATAAATCCAGGGCAATTATGAGAGAGATACAAAAGGGATTCAAAATTAAAAGTTCCCATATCTCTCTCCCCACCCCTTTGCCTATAAATAGAGGGGGTGGGGGAATGAAAAAATGGTCGGAATCGGAAAATTGAAGACGAAACGCCGGAGCTCTGCAGAAGAGGAAGCGCTTCTTCATCGACCCAAGGCTTCACGAGGCACAGTCAAGCCTGTCCCGAGGGATCGGCTTACTGAAAGTCCTCATCAACGTGAAGGCCCTTGCACACGAAGATCATCCCTTCGACTCCGTTCACGAAGAAGAAAGCTCGGAGAAGAAGAACCCTTCGACTCCGAAGACGCCAGAAGCAAAGGCCGGGGGAGAAGAGGAGCGGCATTACCCCGTCGTCTCCAACAAGCTTCGACTCCGATCAAGCCCAAAAGCCCGGAGAAGAAGAGGAGCGGCACTACCTCGTCGTCTCCAACAAGCTTCGACTCCGATCAAGCCCAAAAGCCCGGAGAAGAAGAGGAGCGGCACTACCCCGTCGTCTCCAACAAATCCTCAATCCCGATCAAGCCCCAAAGCCCGGAGGAGAGAAGCGAAGCGTCATCACCCCGTCGTCTTCGACAAACATCTGCACCATCCACGAAGAAGAAAGCCTGGAGCAGATCGTCTGAAGCGTCGCTATCCCGTCGTCTTCATCAACAAAAGCCGACGCTACAACCGTCGCACGGAGACCGTCGCTACCCTCGTCGTCTTCATCAACAAAAGCCGACGCCACGACCGTCGCACGGAGATCGGTGCTAGCCCCACCATCTTCGAAAGCATTCTTCGACTCCGATCACGCCAAAGAAGCCCGGAGAAGAGGAGAAG
This sequence comes from Chamaelirium japonicum, assembly GCA_947650365.1. NCBI lineage: Eukaryota > Viridiplantae > Streptophyta > Magnoliopsida > Liliales > Melanthiaceae > Chamaelirium > Chamaelirium japonicum. The sequence goes on along the minus strand of OX393549.1, from coordinate 43,280,452 downwards.
TCCCGTCGACACGCAAACCGTCGAAGCACCGGAGAAGTAGCCCACGTCGTTCGAGGAAGAAGATCGAGTTGACGCTGAAGCTAAAGCCTACGCAAGAAGCCAAAGCAAAGCCCCAGTAAAGCCCGCGCCAAAGCAACGCAAGTGCCAAAGCCAAGCGACCACGCCGGCCACGAGCAAAAGCACCGCACGTTCTAGCCGATACGACGCGAAGTCCGGAAGAACGAAAGCACCGCAAGTCTCTCCCAGCTACGTCCAAGTGCAAGCGCCGAAGCAAAGCAAAAGCCAGAGCCACGCCGGAGCCAAGCCAAAGCCAAAAAGCCAAAGCCAAAGCCAACGCCAAAAGCTCGATCGACGCCGCGAACCGACGATCAAGGACACTGAGGTCAAGCGAGGAACGAGGAAGACACGAAGACCGAGGAACGAAGCCGAAAACCCCCTAGCCGAGAAAGCGCGAAGCACGGAAGGGATAAAGCAACGGTGGATATTCCTTAGCCTCTCTAAAACCCCCTCCCTGTAAAACCCCTGTCCTGGGCAACTCCTTCAGAGCTCTCGCACGAATACCACGTGGAGACGCGGATCAAAGGGATCCCCCAGAAGATCTTTCCCACAATCCCCTGATCAAAACTCGCCGCAACCCGGACTCGCTACACCCGAGCAACCCGGGTCCCGGCCACAATTGTAATCTCGTGTGATTCGCAATAAAGACGACCCGCGCTTTTTTCCGCGTCCACAGTTACGTTGAGCTGTGAGCTGCGGTAGGAGAAAATGAGCTCTGGGTATTTTGACACCCCCCCCCCCCCACCCCCCCCTTGAAGTTTTGAAATTTGATGAAATTTGATGAGGGTATTGTCTAGGGTAAGATGATCATCATCATCAACTTTCATCAAATTCCAAAACTTCTAGAGGGGGCAAATGGTCAAAGCAAAATCTACAGATTTTAACGGTGACTGCAGATGACAGATTTTGCTTCGACCAGTTGACCCCCCTAGGAGTTTTGGAATAAGATGAAAATTGGTGAGGATGATCATCTTACCCTAGACAACATCCTCACCAAATTCATCAAATTTCAAAATTCCTAGGGGGGGTCAAAATACCCGCAGCTCACTTTCTAAACCGACAGCTCACTGTAACATTCCTCTCTCTCTCTCTCTCTCTCTCTCTCTCTCTCTCTATATATATATATATATATATATATATATATATATATATATTCTCACATAAATACCAAAACAAATTCTTGAAGTTTTCACGTCCCAGGAAAGCTGCGATGGTGAATAGCGGTTTGTGCTGGAGCTGACAAGCAAACAGATGCAGAAGCTCATGTAAACCACTATTTCTCATGGCGGTTTTATGAGAGATTTTTTTTTTCAAAGGTTAAATCACCATCTTGGTAGCGGTTTTTTTAAAAAGCCTATCTGGGGGGCATCTAAGCAGCATGACATCCAAGTTTACAGATTCGGATGAGTATTTATGTGGGAATTTTTTTTTTTTAACATTTATTCTGCAAGAAAGTCATATTTTCATGATCCACAAGCCTACTTAAAAAGCATCACGGCAAACTCTAATTGAACCCAATGGTTGCTGCACAACTTAAAGAAGGGTCTTTGACAAAAGATCAGTTTTGTCTAAAGGACAGGACAGACAACCCTCTGGATAAAAATAGGTACCTCCCACTGCATTTCAAATCCTCATTTGATGTCACTCCCTTCTAGACTAAACCAATCTTAAACCCTACGATCTACAGGCCAAGGGATGAACCCTAGACCTAATATGAACCGAACCCCTATATGTGTCGCCCGTCTCGTCTCCGCTGCTCGCCGCCCCTGATCATGCTCGTCTCCGACACCGTAGATTGCGCCTGCCACTGCCACCGCGGCCACCTCTTGCACTCGCCTCCGCCACCGTAGCTCGAGAGAATCTGAAGAACCAGATATGGCTGGCGATAGTATTTTGGGGATTCACTAATAATTCCGGTCCTTTACGCCCAACCAAACCTTGGATCAGGGATCCCAAGCTAAACCGATTTTATGCTAGTTCTTATCACTAAACCGATATGTTGTCAGGGACCCTACACACATTGTTACATTAACCCCAAATTCTATGGTACCGGCTTCGGTACCTTACCAAAATTCGCAGGGACCATCGGATGGCCTTGTGGTGGATCTCAGGCACCCACCAAGGGTTCATCCCATTGCCCTAAAATAATGCTCCCACCGCTATGAAGCGGAAGTGCAGAACCCTTACATGAATTGTTCAACATGCAAACACTTTCAAGTGAGTTCAGATCTCCTCCAGTCCAGTCGGTTCGGGTCCCAAAAGTGAATCGTACTCCAGCCAACTTCATGCAGCTGTGATGCGCATCAGGCCCACCCACGACTGGAGATCTGAACTCTTTTCCAGTAGTTGGGGGCTGATTCTCTAAAGAAAGGATCTCGATCCTTGCATGCCCAAAAAGACATTAAATGTGGCTGCATGTTTGACCCAAAAACCGAACCAGAAGGTTGAACTGAAAAAACCACCGGTTCAGTCCGAACCAGTTCAAGCAACTGGTTCAACCGTTGGAACCGCATGATTCTATGGTTAACAAGTCTCGTCTAAAGGCATTAAAGCCACAGGTCCTGTGCTGAATCCCAGCAACCAAGATATTTTTGAAAAATATGATATTACCTTTTTTTTTATGGATTTTTTTTCAAAATATTATTAAAAAATAAAATATCGAACGAAACAGCAGCTGGCCAAAACTATTTACCAACCTAGCGCTGACAGCCACATGGCATGTCAGCGCTGTAAAACGAGTGGAAGAAAATTTTTTTTTTTCGTTTGAAGAAGAACCCGGTATTTGGACTACCGGGTTTAAAACCGATAATTTGAATGCTGAGTTGTAAAAAGTTTCCATACTTGGCCGTTTTCTCTCGGATTTCGGATAAACCCGATATCCATAATACAGGGTTTAAACCCAGTATACCAAATACCGGATTCAACTTAAAACAGAAAAAAAAAAACCTCGCGTTCGCTTACAACGATGACATGCCACGTGGCTGTCAGAACGTTAGGTTGGTAAATAGTTTTGGTCAGCCGTTGTTTCGTTAAATATTTTATTTTATTTTTTAATAACATTTTGAAGAAAAGCCCCTTTCTTATTTTATGTAATTTAACAAATTAAAGCAAACCATGGTCCGGTTCCTGTCCAAACCAACCAAACCGGTCTGGTTTTCCAAAATTAAAATTTTGACAAAATCTTCAAAGTTGATAATGACAAAAACATCAAGACTACAGATAAAACAGTTCGCACGACAACCATAGTTTAGAAAAAAAACAAAAAAAGCAAACCAGTTCGTAGCAATAATACATGGAAAGAGCATTGTCGATTAAACTTGTCGCTTTTCTTATCTCATTTGAACAATTCCTGCACCCATCAGCTTCTGCATCTTGTGCATCACTTGAGGGTTCTTCAGATGATCCTGCGCGCTCTTCGGGTTCTCCTGTAAGTCGACCAACACCTGCGCCCACAAACCGCATGAGAAAATGTCATGCTTCTGAGTACTAACATCGTATCATGAAAGAAATTTAGTATGGAAAAAAAAAACAAAGGGTTAATTGCATATCGCTCCTTATTATTAGGCATAATTACGTATAAAACCCATGAAGTCGTACTAATTGCATATCGAGGCCCGGAATCATCATAATTCATTAGTTATGCGCTTTAGCCCCTCATTGAACTTTGTCCAATGCTAACTAACAAAAGGGGTTAACATGCACAACTTATGATGATTTATGATTACATGAGTTATATGCAATTATTCCTAACTGTAGGGAGTGATGCGATTGTGAGACCACAAATTTACTGCTCTAATGAACCCACTGTTTTCAAGAAACTCACAACTATTTTACGACCAGATTAAAGCATTAAAAATACCTGTCGCATTATGGGATCACTTAGGATATTCTGTATTTCAGGATCCTGCATTGCTTTTGCCTGTGTATAAGCAAGAAAAGTTAAGCAAGTCCCCCGAAGCTTCGGTGAGGGAGGGAAATGGCATGAAAAGGAAATAAACAAACTTGTTTCTCTTTCAACTCCTCTGGAGTAATATCTCCTCTGTTGGTCCTATTGATCTGTTCAACACACCTGCAATAGGGCCAAGCACACCACACAATCAATAATCAACCATCGGGATGAAACCAGCCAGCATGATTCATGAAGGGAAGCCACTCTCATGGAAACCCTACAAGGTTGCTGCTTTACCTCCGAATACCATCCAACAGCTCCTGGTTGCTCGGGTCATGCTTCAACCCCTCCTGATATGTTTCCAATGCTTTGTCGTGTTCCTTCATGAGGAACTGGATCGCACCTTTCCTTGTGTAACCCTTGGCGAAGGATGGATCCAGCTCGATGCATTTCTCTGCATCCTTCAGTCCCTCGGGCAAGGCACCCAGCTTAGTGTAGCATGCAGCTCGGTTGCTGTACACCTACAAAATACTCCAGAGGAACGCATTTCACAATAAAACTCATGTAGATAAGCTAAACCCCCCTATCACTTATAAGATTCTCCACATATCTTGATAATGCAATAAACCCATGTGGTCAACTTTATGACCATTTTACCCTCGGCCGCCACCGGTTCCCATGCACAAACACCAAGTAAAGCAAGGGTAAAATATCAATTATGTCAAGGGTATATATGTAAAAATTCCAAAATATTATAGTTCTTTCAGAGAAGGAACCACCGCGGACAGACTCAGTTAAACATAGGTGCAGCATGTGAACTCAATCTAGCTGAACAGTTGATGACCAAATATGATGTAGGTAGGAAATGGGCAGTTTTAGTGCGTAACAGGTCTGAAAGTGCAAGCAGATCCTTACCCTAGCATCCTTTGGGTTTCTTCTCAGTGCTTCTGTGTAATGTTTTATTGCTTCTGGGTATTTCTGCTGCTTGAAAAACTCGTTGCCTGCACATCAGTTACTCACATAGGTAAAATGCTATCAAAATAATAAAAGAAAAAATCACACCGCTTCGCAGAAAAAAGAGTATAGTATGTAATCAAATATCTACAACAGATCTTTTTTGATGCCATGGCTAGGGAAACCATGGTTACAGAAGTAAGAACAATACTACTAAATACATGTGATCTCAGAGGTAAGAGTGAAAGATCCAACTGATCCTTGTAGGCTTGCAGCTCAAGAAATTATATTAGATCATAAATGTACTACAGACGCTGAAGTGACAACAAAGGAGTAATCAAAGACTGGGCACCAGATTATTGAAATCCAGATCTGAGTGTTTACATCTTAATAAAAGAAAGAAAAATGCTATTCAGCCCGAAGGTTTTCCCGAATCCGCTCAGCCCGATTGACGTGGCCGCGTGCGAGTGGTGCAACGCCTGAGTCAAATGTTTCTAATGAGATTCAGCCACCACTCACACATGGTCACGTCAATCGGACTGAGTGGAATCGGGAAAAACTTCGGGCTGAATAGCATTTCTCTAAAAGAAAGTAAAAATACTCTTGGAAGATGAGAGTTATACACAAGCTAAGAGTATGACACAACCTTAGCAGAAAAAATATATATATCATCATACTAATGTTGATCAACAGCAGCTTTCAATGGTCAACGCACTATCCCAATGAATTTCTCGATGTCAAAATCAACTATTGTACTGGACTTCGGCTACTCAAAAAAATTTCTTACTGTTCGCTCCAAGTATGCAAAAAATGACCAACTATAAAACCATGGGAAAAAGAACCTCCAGTAACCTACAACAAAGTATTTAGGGAACATGGAAGATGGAAGAGCTTCAGAAAGGGGAAGCAAGAAATAGGAGAAGCCCACCGTACTAGTGTGCTACAGATCGGTGAAGCAACTATCAAGATTTTATAAGCAAGGAATAATTGGCTAAAATATCTCATTCAGTTGTACAACGACAATTAAAAATCTATAAAAGAAAATAAAACAGTGGACAACAGGTTGGTTTCAGGTCGTGCCCTTAATATTTTTAGATCCTCAAATAATCTGTAGATCCAATCCCAAATCTGCTTAACTATGAACTATAACCTGATCTGAATCCAAATAATTGTCATGTTTCGGACTTTTTACACCAAGGGGCTTCAAAGAATTGTCATCTGATTTCAAGCAGCTGATTTTGGACCTAGCCTGACTTGATGGGGATACCAATCAAAGTTCAGAAATTCTTGGAAGCAGTTGGGTTATGTCAGTTAACTAACTATAACCTGATCTGAATCCAAAGAATTGTCAATCTGATTTCAAGTAGCAGTTTTTAGCCATAGGTCCAGTTCTTTTGGATCCATCACCTCTAGGCACGGGTCTACATCAATCTGATATCAGAGGTATTCCGGTCTACCACCTAGGGCAGTGAATCATTATTTCATTGATGACCAACACCCATCATAATGAGACGATCCATTTACTTGTAGAGATCCCACTGAAAGTCCCATAGGCAGTTTTCAACCTACAGTTCCAGAAGGAGCATACCGTTGAACAATAATTAAACAAAGATTAAGAACATTGGGAAAAGATGAAGAAAGGCTTCCAAGCAAGAATGACAGCCGCAATCTCACAAGAAACCTACATTGAATATAATCCTAATCTTACCCCAGATTATAGTTCTAGAAGCCATCTTTTATAGATTTCCACCACAAACCCTAAAATATCTCATCATCATTATCAACTAAGTTGTATCTCATCAGATGGTGTTGACTATAAGAAATTTGACATGAATTTTTTGGCCGATTACCAATCTGGCCACAAACCTCAAATATCGTATCCATATCCGAGATTGGTACTGAAAACCTGACCAAAGCAACTTAGTAGGAGAGGGGTATGTCAAGAATCTTACGACGACAATAGGTGGGTAGGTAGGCCAACCATGTTATTTATGCAGTTTAAGCTCACAACCAGGCAAAAAAAAAAAGAGAGCCATATTAGGGGTGGGACTTGGGCGGGTTGACGGGTCTGCCCATGCCCAACCCGATTTACAAAAACCTTAACCCGCTTTGGAAGCCCAACCCGTGCTTGCCCATTCAAGTTGCTCGGGTTGCTCAATTTGAAAAAAAATGGACGAGTTGAGCGGGTTGCCCAATTAGAAATACTTGTGAAACATAAACAGATGGGGAAAAAATAACCAACAGTTATTTAATTTGCATAAAAAAACCAACATATCTTTAATTTGCATAAAGAAAACATGAACTCAAATCTATAACATATTTCAAACGAATTTTTAGTATTCAACATCAAACAGACAGTCTTTGATTTGCATAAAGAAAACTACCAAAGCATAGAAATATAACAAGGAGTTCCACAGGATGCAAGTATGCCACTATACTTGGGTTACTCGAGTTGGGAAGATCGGTGTCCAAATCCGTCCAAATTGAAATTGGGTTGATATTTTTTTGTTCAAATTCGTCCAAGTTTTTAAGTAGTTTTGCACATGCTTGTCCATTGTTCGGGTTGGGTGGGTCGGGTTTGGGTCGAACCCGCCCAAGTCCCACCCCTAAGCCATATACAATTAAACCAAAACTAAATTTAGATTTGTATTTCTTCAAAAAATCATTAGTTTAAACATAATGTGAATATTTACTATAACCATCACCATCTCACCTTATCTTATCTACTTGGATCGGCTTTGTGAATCCTCCTTTGATAACCTTTCATGTTAAGAGCTATCGTTGTTGTTAGTTAAGGCTTTTCCATCTCTCTTCCTATTAACTTCCATCAACATTATTTCAGGTTTCCCTCTTTCCTGATCCTCTATAGTAATCCAAGTCTTCCAAGATCATGTCTTTAGCAGGGTTGTATTTGCCCTCCATTGTATAGGCCTATACTATCCTAATTTATTTATTATCATACCACACTTAGTTAAAAATTGCCGAGTGATGTCCATTAAACCCATGGAGTAGATAGCCATGGTTTAAAATCTCAGTTGAAATATCAAAATTTCAACGAGATATTTCGGTTTCGACCGGAGCCGAAACGAAAGGAGCTCCGAAACACCGAACCGTTAAAATTTCATTGAAATTTCAGTATTTCGATCGAATTTCGTGGATTTAAGCCAAAAAGGGCAGAAAGCACCGGAATTTCAAACAAAACAATAGGATCCCAACCAAAACCAGTGCATTTTATTGTTTTTGATAGGATTTCGACTGAAAGCAACGATTGCCCAGTGATTTGGAGCCTTGTAGGCTATTATGTTTGTATTGACTTATTATGAGTTTGGACTTTTGAGTGTTTTGACTCTAGTTTTGGGTCTTTTGACTTTTGACTTTTGAGTTATGAGTTATTACTTGATAGTTCATAGTTGATACTTGATAGTTACTATTTAAGTTTAAAAAGTAATGTTGTATGTTGATTTTTTTTTTACTTCGTTAAAGAAAATATTGTATGAAAATGTCTTATTAAGTTATTATGTTATTGATGTTTTTATTTATACATTATCCACTATCCAGGTAAAAATGGCAAGGAAAAAGTATTATGTTGTATTTGTGGGAAGGAGGTCTGGCATTTATGCAAGTTGGGAGGAGTGATAGCTACAAGTGACTCGTTACGGAGTAGCGAGCTATTGCTCATTTGGCTTCGTGGAGGAGGCTCAAGAAAGGTTTTAGACCTTCCAATGTGCGAGGAGACATATGATGCCGGTCGGGTTGTTGCTCCTGGTGCTAGTTAGATTGCCACTCCTACGTGGCTGTTTATACCAAATGTGGTCTACCACATGGGAGTACTACTCGAGATCTTTGCTTGGTCCTATCAGGGGCAATTTTAGCTATAATAGCTTGTTTATCTTTTCCAACATGTAATATGTTATTTTTGTTTGCCATTGAAAGTTTGATGGATCATGAATAGTGAACCAGTTTATTATGTATTGTGGCATTTACTTGCAAGTCTTGCTTAGAAGAAAATTAATCATATTTTATTGCATATTATATTTATATAGATATTATTTAACAAATTAAAAAAATTGTCGTATCATTTCCATATGCGTATCCTAGTTTTTCAAAATTTATCGTATCCCGTATCCGTATCCGTGTCCGTGCCTCCTAGGTTGTTGCCTAGCGCTATCTTCATAACTAATTAACTTTATAGAAACAACACTTTTCCAGAAACCCTTTTGAAATCTAGCTCTTACCCATGATGGGGATGCAATTAGGGATGCAAACGAGCAGAGTCGAGCTTGGTTTAAGTGAGATTGGCTTGGTTGTTCAAGCTTGGGCTTGCTTGACTAGTAATCAAGCCGAGCTGAGCTTTGGTTTCTTTAAGCTTGGCTCATTTAATATTTGAACCAATCTTAAATGATCCCTTAACAAACTTGTTCGTGAACTCCTTACTAAGTCAAAACTCGAAGATCTTTGTTTTGACGTAGGACTTACTATCTTCATATATGAACATATTCTCTTATTATTTGTTCTCTTTACCCTAACTATTTTCTCTCTTTTTTGTTCTACATGAGGATTTTTGGTTGAACTCAAAATAATAAGCCTACTTCCCTATGAAGGAAAAAAGAAAACCTACTACGTTTCATTTTCCTTGCTAGAAAAGGAGGGTTATTATTTTGAGTTCAACCAAAAAAATAGCACATCACAAAAAGGAGAAAGATAAAGTAATTTGCGTAAAGAGGCAACAATAATTGAAGATCCCCTTTTTTCCCATAAGAGAGACTTATTATAACAATAAGTGGAATGCTATGCCCACAAGTCGTGTGAGCAACAACCTGTCTACTTGGTACAAAAGTTGTGTATCGCACTCAAGGCATGAATCTTAGCAAGGTGAATAACTCAGTTCGATCAGCAGCCTGTCAATGCATTGTGCGATGCACAGCTCCCATGGCAAGTGGGCAGCTGTTGCACATATGTGTGGGCATAGACAATAGCCAACCAACCTCAGACTAATTAACCACCATAATGAGACCAAAGTGTTAGAAAAAAGTGCATGTGAATACAGACAGACACCATAGAGAGTCCTTTATGAGTATGCCTGGGGTTCAATATCTGAGCCATGAACATGAATAGCAATTTCACTAAGCTATTAAAGTAAAAGCATAGAATATTAATCAGAACGCATCATCTTTAAGAAATAATAACCAGCTACCTACGGGAAAAAAGCAGTTTACTGATAGCTAAATCACATGAACGGAGATCAAACAGGATGGCCAAGACTGTCTACAGTCTTACATAAATCCAACGAAAACAGTCTCAGGCGTACCGATCCAAGTCCAGATCCTACATTTTAAACAAGTGGTGTTTGATATATGCGCTTGGCCCAACAATTGAACTAGGCCTAATAGAGTCAAGGGAGGTGAGTATACCAAAGCAATCATAGATTTGGGTAAAGATATATGACTTGTACCCAAGCAACAGATCCAGACTTCACATCTGGATTAGTTCCTAAGTGGATTGGATCCGAGTCTACACAGCCCACTCGCCTAGTTGTTTTAAAAAGAAAAAAAAATGTTGCACAAAAACACACACAATGATACATGCTTGAGAGGATACGGCATCTACCCAACTCACTTGCACCCATTCATGACTAAATAAAGCAAACATATATTAATCAAGAAAGTGCAGAACACTGCATGCTAAATAGGAAAATGAAGGTAAGCTGACACAGAGAAAAATTGACTTACCTTTCTCACGCTCATCATCAGCTAATTGTGGATCAAAGTACTCCTGTTGTTCTAAATCTTTCTTTGCTTTCTCCGCCTCATTAAGCCTTTTCAATGTATCAGGGTTGCGATGCTCAGTCAGGGCTTTCTGGAAAGTCTCAATAGCAGGCTCATAATCCTTGGAGCTTTTAGCAAGTTTCACCAGTGCAGTCCCCTTCCTAGTCAATGCCCTTGCAACCATCTTATAGTCAGAGTGAAGCTCCCTGCCCCTCTCAACAGCTTTGTCACAATCAGTCATACATTCTTCATACTGCATAGAAGTGATTTACGTAGTTAATTATGACTGCTGCTGGTAAAAGTACGAGCTTCCAAGAACCACCTCACTATCACTAATTTGATTTATAAAGATACCTCATGTAAATATTGAATACATGAATACCATTTTGTAACATCCACAAATACTTATCCTCGAGAAGGATGGCAGTAACAACATCCGAAAATACAGTAAACAATTCTATTTGCAACAAAAGAGCCCATACATCCTTGTATATTTTCGGACAGCAGGCAAATATGAGGAATTGAACCTCAAGATCAACAGCACATGGCCTCGATTAAAGGCTCTCTTAGTCTTAAATGAACCTAAAAGAGGCCATGAAAACCATTTACACTACCCTTAACATGTGTTTCAACTTGTATGCTCATCCATTATACCTCTTCGCTCATCAGAATTTTACAATTATATATAAAAAGGCTGCTTCAAATACACACAACTTTGTTACCATCCAGAACGTGCAGTCTTGCATAGGCTCGCAAATAAACATGTTGACTAATTACGGCATCAAATGTAGTGCCGTGACAATTTGAAATTCTTGATAACAAAAATAGAGGATAACCACATGTTCTTCAAATAAATTAAAAATCTTGTTTAGAACTAGATTCAATAAATGGTGATGCGATTTGGCATGAGTGGAACAGTGATGTGCATAAATGAACACTTTGCTGATCTCAGTCACCTTCATTATGTTCTTAATGCAGGTCAATCTAATGGACGACTCTAGTATGTTATGCAATGAGGAAGAAATAAGATGTACAAGCAAAGCTAGGTCCGATATGTGATGATGCAATCCATCGATCTAACCCTAAAGGCAAATGCAACTAGATGAAAGCATAAACCCAACAGGATGTTCAAAGCGAGGAATCCAAAATCTCAGTATCAGATTGATCAGGTATAGAAAATTCCCCTATGGAACTCCTTGGGTTCTTGTTTTGATAACTACTCCGCAACATGGGCACACCAAGTTCTTCGCCGTACTATATTGCATGCTGGGAGAAGTTCCAAACTTCCAACATGAATCCAATGAGGAATTCCGTGTTCTTCAACATTGGCGCCTTCAAACAAGGTGCAAAATTTGCTCGCAGAAACTACTACAAGGCTAGTTTTGGAGGAATCCATGGGTCAGATGTTTACAAAACTTGGTAGTGAAATAAGTCTAGGTATAGTGAAGTTTGAGCAAAAGTTTGATGGTGATCAGGCAGTTGGATCTAGGGTTGTCGGGCTAATCTGCATATTTGTACTTCGAAGTCCATATTTGAAGTTGGGTTCAATTGGGTTTCACTTGTCAATAGAATTTGGGCTTCTGGTATTTGAAGGTTGAGGATTTCAAGGAAGTTCTATATATTATAATCGAGTTTGAGTGTATAAGGACCAATGGATTTTTGATGGCCTTGTATGCTCAGCTGGATGGAATTCATAGGTTCTGATAACGGTGACAACGGAAGTCGACTGACTGCTTGGATCGCTAGCTAATGTGATGGGTTGCATGTTTTGCAGGTATTGAAGATGCTGAAAATACAAAAAAGAGGGATGAGAAGAAAGGATGAATAGATGAGAAGCTTCAAACTACGACAGGAATTACACAAAGTGAAGTAAAACCACCAGAGATTTTATTGAACACAGCAGAGTACATGAGATTCTATGTAAGAGATAAGCCCCAAATAAACCCAATGTGGGAAACGAGGAACTCAATCCTGCCGGGTTGTGAGACCACAGCTACGGGGATCCTTCATCCCGCGGGTATGAGTTTCGCACCCCATTATAGCCGGTGGTTTATATCCCCCACCCCCCCCCCCCCCCCACACGGTTTATATCCCCCCCCCCCCCCCCCCCCCCCCACACACACACACACACACACAAAAAAAAAAAAAAAATAAATAAATAAATAAAACACATCTATGCCCCTACTATAAACTCCAAAAACCACCCTTAAACGGCCATGCTTATGTGTCAATCATTCAAGGGCCAAGGCTCACTTAAGTTACTTGACTTATGCCACATGGCATCTATCTAAAGTCCAACTATAAAAAAAACTAACGGCTGAAAATAAAAGGCCGAATACACATCTAATTGGGCCCATGCAGCCAAAACAAAATCCCAATGATTGAAAATAGCACCAAAACTAAAAGAAAAACAACAAATAAATATAATGTTACGCATCAACAAAGTATGAAACGCTGGGCAGCATCATCCCACACGGTGAAGACGTTGATCTGTCTTCAAAACATTCCTCGAATGCCTCTGATCTCCATCTTCAAAGCCTTCGTGAAAGCTCGGAACCCCATCACTTCTTTTACCGTCTTAAGACCAAACCAAGCTAAACACTAACAAACTTGTTCCAATAAAAAAAAACTTTCCGTGCTTTTTTTTTTTTTGAAGGGTAAAACTTTCCGTGCTTTTCTAACATGCAGACCTGCTCCAAAGTCTCATTCCTCTTATTTCATTAAGCTCACTTACACTATCCTTTCAGCTTTTTATTTTAATACCAACCTTATTAAATATTTCATTAGCATATATGGTCTATCCGCACATCACAATATTGATTATATATTTGAACAAATATTGATGTTGTCAAGGTTCAAATTTTTCCAAAACCCAAAATTTCGTGAAATATTTCCAATTTTCCAGACTATGATATTGAATAGGGGGTTATAAACTCCAAAATCGACCAAAAATTCCCAAAATTCCTATAACCCCTAAACTGTAAACAGATTGAATAGCCTTTTTGACTTATCCAAGGTGACCCTTCTTCATAAAGTTATTTTAGGTATTAGATCTGAGTCATCTGACATCTAGCACCAACTTGGGAAGATCAAATCAATGAAAACACATCAGATCATTCTTTCATTCAGGCCAAAACATTCTACCTCTAAACATTCAAAACAATGCATCTTATATTTATTTCAACTAACATGAAGGTGCAACAACATCAAATCTTGATATGTTCATACATCATATTTGGGGATGTTAAAATTCACAAACCTATGTTTTGAAAGTTCTGGCGATTAAAAAATAATAAAAAAAAAATCAAGTGCTAATGTTGATAAAATCACTTGAATTTTGGATATGTTGTATATCATAAGCTTTTGTCTATGTGGAGCTCCATGCACCTAGATAGTGTAGAAATGTGATTAAGTGCTCCAAAGTCCAAAGTGTTTATCTATACTTGATTTATGATTGTCCAAATTTTTGTCTAGATTCCATCATTTAACAAAGTAACAAACATTTACATCATTTTTTAATACTGGAATAGTTTCACACTATCAAAATATGTTTCAATAATATTTTTGTCTACTACAGTGCCAAAATATCAGTCAAAATCAAAATTTCGAACAGGGAACATTGACAATCAACATCACGTTCATATCCATACTCAGTTCAAGATGATATGGACATGTCAAAATCCTATTCATATATGTACTTATTCAAACAAAATACAGCTGTTGCAAATATTTGACTTGTACTATGTAACGGTATTAGACTCACTTCATTCTAAAAATTATGCAAATTGCTTATGGTTGATTCATATATGGTAGGGCATTGCTAAGGCTCAATATGGGCGTATTACCTTTAATCCATATCCAAATGCCTAACTCTATTATACAACTTAAGTTTGTTCCATTCTTGGACAAGACATTGTATTCAATGTCAGTGCAATTAAAGCACAATGCCAAGCAGCGTTAAAATGCTTATCTAGCAAAACAAGAACTTCATGTGTACAATTCACTGCAACAGAAGTCACCACTAGAACGATTCAAAAAGCTGACCGAATCAAAAGACCGAACCGAGCCGAAAAATCGGTTAGTGGTCGGTTTTTTAGATGTATCGATTTTGGAATGTAAAAAAACTGGCGTTCGGTTAAGGTTTTGTAAAAAAAAACCGTTTCACAGCGAACCGAACCGAAGAGGTTTACTATGAACAACATTTTCTATTATTGATCAATCTAATGATCAACATACTATGAGCAAAAACATGATTTGGTGCAGAATTTTGAGATATACAATTAATATCATAGCTAATGTTACTTGTTATGAGCATATTTTGAAATAACTCTGAATGATGAACACAATTTGGAAGGTCATGGATGGAAAAACAATCTCATTTTAGGTGATTAGTTCATACAAAACCGAACAAATCAATAAAACCGAACCGACTTCGGATCAGTCGATTCAATAGAAGATCTATCGATGTCGGTTAGGTTTCGATTCCATCAAACTCAAAACAAACACGATCGGTTTGGTGGCAAATAGACCCTCAAAACCGACCGAACCGAATCGTGAACAACCCTAGTTACCACATAAGTACTCTATATACACTCATCTATTCAATTGAAATATTTCTTGGTTATTTCATACATTTCTTTCAAGGCGACATGCTATTCTTGATTTCGGGCACTAAACACGGTTTCTGACTTGGTTATATGAGCCTATCCAAATTCTAGAGTCCTAGAATTTTCCAATATGAAAAGAACTTAAGAAACAGTGTGGAAGTAGATCGAGCATCAAATATTATTTCGAGACTAATTTTATCTTAGGCAACGCGATAACTAGACTTCTAGCTTAACAAAAATTCAATTGTACTAGAAACCACCAAATAAAAAGCAATATATTCAACTCAACCAACACATCCCAATCTGTACAAACAATAAATTGTCCAAACAATTATCCTTGCTAGAGAAAAAGCCTTTTCCATATTGTTGTTGAATAACCTAGCAATTGGCATTTGGCCCTACAATAATAATTTATCAACTCCAATTTGCATACAACTGATTTTTCTTTATAGAGTTCCTTAACGATTGTTTATGGTTTAGGATTTTTTTTTTTTTGGATGATTATGGCTTAGGAATCATATGCATAATATTGACTTGAAACCATTATGGCCATTCTCATCCTCAATGCATTCAAAATAGGATATTACTAACATCTATGTACAAATCTATAGGTTGCACAAGTAACTTAAGTGCTAGGGGTGTGCAGGATCCAAACCAAACCGACCAAACCAAACCAAATCAAACCCACCGATTTTAATCAGTTTCGACACACTCAATTGATCGGATTGAATTGGGTTTTTTAAAAACCGACATGATTGGATCGGTTGACGGATTTGTAAATTTAAAACTAACCTAAACCGAACCGAACCGATATATGTATATACGTATAATACTTTATTAAATATACCATATGTGCTCATATACCCTTGCTACCAACAACCTTTGCAATACTGTAGGATTACTCAAAATCAGTTACAAATATTATTTAGGCCTAATAATTTGACAACAATTATTATTTTTTAAGGTACAACTTACAACTAGATTCTAATAGAAGGGGAAAAAAAAAGCACAACATGCATATGGGTCAAAGGCCAAACCGACCATCCAATCCAATCTTGGATTGGATTCCAATCTCATTTCAGTTTGGATTGGATTGGAAATCCTCAAAACCAACAAAGGTTGGATCGGTTTGGGCTTTGCCTAAATAGGTTGGTTTCGAACCGATGCACACCCCTATTAAGTGCTACAATAAAACCCTACAAAACCTATCAAACACCAAACTCGGTGACAATCAAGGTACAAAAAATAAGTACATATCACGAAATATCGAGAAACAACATGAAGCATCATGAAACATATAGGAATACGACAATGCTGATACATGTCTAAATCATTTTTTTTTTTAATCCTTGGTGACAGTAAAACCTATATCACATATATTCTAGCCTAAGCACAGATGCACGCACACATGAAAGGCCAAATTTTTATGAACTTACCCCCAACATGTAAGCTATTTCTTCAGAGAGAGTAAACAAAAAAATGTATTAGCTTACCGAAAAACATAAAACTGAAGTATAAAGGAATTCTTACATTTAAAGACCATATTGCTAAAACTCTTATGGGCTTGGAAATATTAGAAGGTCAAGAAAAACTGGTTAGACAAGAAAAATGGCACAACAATATGGTAATCCTACAGAATAGCTGACATCATAATGCATTGTCATGTTTCTAATTAGTAAATCAGGCCCAGCTGTTTAATCAAGTTTGTTCTTTCTAGAAGAGAAAAGGAACAACCAATAACCATGTCCTGTTTCTTCCAATAGTATTGATAAAAAACAGAAAATTCCAATAAATAGATTATATAAAATAATAATTAACCCAACTAGCAGGCCGTTGTGATTACCTTTCCCATCTCCAGGTAAACTGCAGCCCTATTCGTGAGGAATGAGATGTCCTCATCATCCAGCTCCAGTGCCCTTGTGTAATGCTGAATCGCAGACTCAAAGTCCTTCTTTTTGTAAGCCGCATTCCCTGCCTCTTTCTCCTTCTGCGCCTCTGCCTTTCTCTCCCTCACCTCCTTCTCCTCATCATCCATCGGCTCCGGCTCAGGCGCCGGTTCCGGCGCCTTCTTTGCAGGCTCTGGCCTTGCGGGCTCAGGCTCCGGGAAGTCCCTATCCATATCGTTTGTAGGAGCCCCCATCTTCACATTAAGCAGGACACCGAGCACCGCCATCATCCTCTGATCCGAGAGGTACATGTTCATGCTGTTAGGGTTCCGCTGCACTTCCTGGATCATCTTGATGAAATCGGGCTGCTGCAAGTAGCCCCTGGTCGTCGGATCCGCCGTGAGCTTCGCCCACAATTCCGGACCCTGGAAGATCTTTGCGAAGGGCGAGGCACCCGGTGGCGGCTGGGCCCGGGAGCGGGAGGCAGTAGCACGAGCATCCGCGAGACCGGACTTGAGCGCCTCGTTGCTCGGGTCGAGCTCGAGGCCCTTCTCATAGGCGTCGATCGCGTCGTCGACACTGCCAAGGCCGACGTGGGCGGCGCCGAGGCGGCTATAGCCCTTGGACCAGTCGGGCTTGAGCTCGACGGTCTTGCGGGCGTCGTCGAGGGCCTCGGCGTAGCGGTGGAGGGAGGCGTAGGCGGCGGAGCGGTTGGAGTAGAGGACGTGGTTGACGGGGGCGAGGTCGATCGCCTCCGAGAAGTGGCGGGCCGCCTCCTCGAAGCGGCCGGCGGAGAAGGCGGCGTTACCCTTGGCTTTCGCCTCTTCGGCCATGGGAAAAACCCTAATCCGACGGCCCGAGAACCTGAGGGCCTGGAGGGGTGGTGATATGATTTGGGGAAGAAGTAGGGGGGGCGGTGGGGATTTTAAAGCAGTCCGGGCGAGAATTCTAGGAGATCTCGCACGAACTCCTTCTGGAAAGTTCGGCTGCCGTCGCCCGCAAACCCGCAGTGCATAGAGCCACGAGGTGCTAGCCTATAGTCGCCGAGTATGTCCGTTTCCCCATAAATCGTTTCACGTTTCTTTTCTTTTCCTCCTCTTTATTTTAGAAGAAATGCTATTCAGCCCGAAGGTTTTTCCAATTTCACTGGCCCGATAGGCGTGGCAGCAGCGTGCAACTATTGCTGTTAAAGATTTTAAAATCGCTCTTGGGTTTCAGCCACCAGTTGTACGCTGGCACATCAATCGGGACAAACCTTCAGGCTGAATACCATTTCCCTCTAACATATCGATTTTATTGATAAAAACACTCAACATAGTGTTAGGTCCTCCCAATAGAAAAATATTCATTTTACCTCTGCGACTAGTGAGCAAGACCCCTACATGCAATTGCACATGGGATCACCGATCTGAACCTAACAAAAGCACGATAGCAAAAAGAGTTATAATCTTTGAAAATTGTTACTCTTTTGCTACAGTGAAATCACTGTAGCTTTTTTTTTTTTGTAAAATCTTGCCTTTTTCTTTTACTACAGTGAAATCACTGAGCAAAAGAGTAACAATTTGTGCAGATTGAGTAACAATCTTATTGAGTAACATTTTTTACAAATTGTTACTCTTTTGCTACAATGAAATCACTGTAGTAAAATTTTATTTTTTTGAAAAATCTTGTCGAAAAAAAAAATACTATAGTGAAATTACTATAGCAAAAGAGTAACAAACTGCATAGATTGTTACTCTTTTGTTACAATGAAATCATTGTAGCAATTTTTTTTTCCATGAAATCGTGCCCTTTAAAAAAAATTGCTACAATGAAATCCGTGGATTGAGTATTGTAGCGATAAGGTCGGAGGGACAAGCTCTAAGAGGTAGTTTAGTCATTTAAAAGGGATAAAAGTCAGGTGTGGGACTTGCTCTAGTTGCACTCTTTTTCAGGAGGGACCCAGTGCAACACCATCTTGTTGGTTGTCCTTCCCCTTAAACCAATTTCTTGTTAGAAACCGTTCGCTAAGTCTTCCTTTATTTTATTAGGTAAATTACACTTTACCCCCCTAAGTTTAGCCCAAAGTCACTTAACCCTCTTACAGTTAAAAAAAGCTTCAAAACAAAATTTCATAGTCAATTCCTGTGCTCAGTGCAGCTGCATTAGTATCTCAGCATCAAGGCCTAAGCTTCATCTCCGCGGGAGTTATAGGTTTGATCTCCCGGTTTCTATCACCTTGACACTCGTTCGTGGTTGGCGAGTTCCGAATCTTTATTTATCTGACACCTAATGTAAGTGATGTATTGACTAGTATGGTCCTTTCCCAAAAAAAAAAATGAAAAAAAATCATGAGCTTAGTGAGAGAATTTTTCATAATCGTCATTGTTGGTCCTAAACCCAAATGAAAAAGGTTGAGGGTCGATGTCAGGTTAAAGGCCAGCCAATCGTAAAAAACCAATTCAAACTATGAAATGAAATGAAAAGTAAGATAGTTTATCACCCTAATACATATGGGTGGCGATTAGGGGTGGCAATGGGTCGGGTCGGATCGGTTCGTGTCGTGTCTAGTTTCAGGTCGTGTCCAAAATTCCTAGACCCGGACCCGACCTGTTTAACTAATCATGTCTAAATTCTAAATCCGTACCCGACCCGTTTATAAACGGGTAGACCCGTTTATCACACTGGTTTATTTAGTCGACCCAATCCGACTCAACCCGACATTACCCGATAGACCCGCTGATACTATATATTATAGTATCGGATTGCGGGTAGACCCGAACCGACCCGGCACGACCCGGTGAATTTTAAACAGGTCTTCCCGGGTCTACCGTGTCCAGACCCAAAACCCGGACCCGACCCGTTTATTAAACGGGTCTATCGTGTCGACCCGTTTACGACCCGAACCCGTTTAGCCTTGACCCAGACCCGTTAACTTTGTGTCGGGTCTGCCGTGTCGGGTCCGAAATTCCCAGCCCTAGTCGCCATAGCAGCATATTACCTTGGTAACATAATGTTTCTTTATGGTTGGATAGATTTGGTAGGTGATTGGATCGGGTATATTTCCCAAAAAGAACCCATACATTATTGGATACAAATCCGATACCCACATTGAATCCAAGTCCGATAATCGATATAGATTTAGGAGGTGGAACTAAGGCTATTGGGAAGTGATCGTTGCATAATAATATTAGACTTCATCTAAAAAAAGACAAACAAGAAATAATGTTAATAGCTTCTCATCAAATATATAGGAACTCAGAACATTCAGATTAAGAAGGAACTTGCAAGATGAATCACATGACATGGCTATATAAAGGCACGGGATCAGATAGGTTAAAGCCAAAACTGAATCAAAATCATCCGTTACACTCAGCCTGACTGGTGAAATATACTCAGCCCCAAATGGTGAGTTTTGATCCTTGGTTTGTCTTGTGTCACGAACAGGTGATGTACTGACCACTAATACTATGGTTGTCCCTTCCAAATTTTTTTTTTATAGAGTACATTACTTATATGTGTCAAAGCACAAGATTTGAATGATTAAAAATACTTTTTTTTTCTTTTACAAAAATGTTCGTGGGTTCAGTATAAATCAAAATTATGCTCTCTCCTTTTGACTTAGTATAGATAGTTTCCTCGGTAGTAGTAGAATCATGATCCCAACATATATCAATCACATTCTTATCACCAAAAACTTTATTATTATTATGTTTCTAGAGACTTCGGTCACTATATTGCCGGTTAGTGCTTAGAGCACAAAGTGTACCAAGTTTCGAATCATACCCTAACGCCACACAAAGAGCGCGGACAAAACCCGCCACAAAGGCGAGAGAGAAATACATCAAAAAAGATGGAGCAAGGCCCACAAGATTTGATTACACAACCAGCCAATAGAGGGTCAGGAGCTTGGCCCCACTGGAACGCGACTCAATCGCCTCATCGCCAAAAACTTCAAGAGCATTAGTAAACCCAATTATGCAATGCTTGTAAGTTTTCAACCATAAGGTAAACAGACACTAGTTTTAAACAGATAAGGCCCAGGCCCAGGCCCAGGGCAGAAATCTGCAAATGGGCCATGCTTGGGCCTGGTGGATCCAATTCTTTCAATAAATCCATCTCAAAAGCCTAAAACTAAGGTTGTAAACATTGTGCCCCAATGGGCCTCCATCTAAACCCCTACCTTGCCAGCCCAGCATATAATATAGACCTCAGAGGATCAGTTTCACATATTTAACAACCCAACCTGATCTTATTGTCAAAATAAATAGACAGGTAATTGTCAGAATAAAAGTGCAGATAACTGGTGCAATGAGACTGAAATATCTGAGTTTCAAAAAAAAAAAAATATGTTTTCAACCAATATTGCCACACATCGGCAGATAAAGGTTTTCATTGGGGGTTTAAATGCGATTGATAATTTATGACATCCCCCCATACTGAAATGGTGCTCTGCATACAAATCAGTACCGTCAGTTCAACCATGGAAACACGTCAGGAGACGACGGCAACCGTGCCGTCAGAACCTCGACACCTGTTTCAGTCACCTGCACAAGAAATCCGGTGCTTAGCACGGAGATATGATGATTCTCAACCTCACCAAAAAAAATGTCTGATGGAAGCAGGTCAATACATTAAGATTTAAGAGATGATATGGTTTGGCCCTTTCGATGCAGACGCTAGGGTTCAAGTAGTGCTCAATGTTCTCAAACCGGAACCACCACCACCAACCAATCTTGCTCATACGCATTGGCCTAAAGGTTGGAAAGATTTTTCTAACAGCTAGCATTTCAAGAATCTTGTTCACTGTGTCTTGTGTTCAAAACCCATACATATTTGTATATAAACTTTTAAAAACATATTTTTTATTATTAAAAAAACAGTTTGACCTGAGAACCGACCTGTTCAAGCATCAGACCGTGATCCATACCGGTTCGGGGCCAAACTGGTTCAACATGCCGGTGCGGTCTGATTTTTAAAATACCAACAGTGCTTGGACTCGGTTTCATGAGAATCAAAATAAGCACAACATAGTGCGTAGCTCAAGATGAAAGCAAAAGTGTACCTAGAGGCTGTCCTACTAGCTCTCTAGCAGGGGAATCCACAACAGCTCCTCGAAGTACATGGGAAAACATAAAGCCAGCACCACAGTGACCATATAATTTATAAGATTTAGTTAAGTTGGTCGCTGAGGTGCCAGTGTCTAGTTGAATCAATCATCCAACAGATGGTGAACTAGAAACTTTTTTCATACCTCAAAAGGCTGTGAGAAGGATGTATTTTGTAATATCATTGCAATGCAAGACTGTATGTGATGTCACTCGATTAGACAACACATACGGTACCAAATCTCCCTCCCTTCGTGTTCAGAGAGAGAGAGAGATAGAGAGAGAGAGAGATGAACATGTTTAATTATAGAGAAACATAAAAGGGGGGAGAAAAAGAAGGGAGAGAGGGGAATGGGGAGGCTGCCATGTGGCACCAAAGGCCTCCAGTTTATAGGTATTTATAGATTTCTATATATTAGCAAACCTAGAAAGCCTTTGGCATCCCAGATGTTTAAAACTAGTCCAAGTACCTGATTCAGCAAGGTACAAGCTAGTCATTGGTAACTGGGTGACCTTCGGCAACCCCCCAAAACAATGACAACTATTCAAGGAAGAAGATTGATCCCTAGCTCAATCGACATCTACATGGTGGCAAGCAACATATGGGGTTGGTCCCATAATACCCACTTGGGTTTGCCCATGTGGCCGTGTTGAGATTATTCGAAAGCTAAGTCCATTGAGTTTGGTGTTCCATAGCATAAATGCATTCATGTTGGCAGGCAGGCGAGTAGCTATGCTTGTGTGAGTATTATATTATTGTATGGGCTTCTAGTTATTATTTTGGGCTCAATTGGCTGGTCGAATCACTGTTATATCAAAAATTAATAACACACTCCTTGTCATTTGGCTCTCGAGGTGGGTCCTTAACTGATTTATAAAGAAATCAAGAGATGCACAGCTCCGAATCTCAAACCATACGCCTCCCCATTGCTTCCTCCATTTCCTTTTCATTGACACCAAGATGTTGCTAAGAGTTTTACTGTAAGGCTATATACCCAGTGAAGCCTTCACCTCAAGACCCATGAAGTGGCAAGGATCTAAGTCCTTAAAGCAAGCATCAGATTTTATGTTACATTCACACGAAATCAGAAAATAATTTCAAAACCTGAGGCAACCAATTTATTATTTGAATAAGACCTTGTCTTTGCCATTTCCCACCCCTCTAAGAAATTGTGGTGCTAGTTTGGATCAAAATCTACACTCAATCCTTTGGTGGGTTGTGGTCCATAGCCGGCCTCATTTGAAGAGAAGTTTGTTGTTTGCTAATCATGAGTTTGAGTTTGAGTATCCGGTGTCGTGTCATGCTGTTCGAGCCTCAGCACAAAATGGACGTATCATGTCGTACCATGCCAGCACCAATGTTTGACAACTCGGTTTCGTGTCCAGTTTTGACCTTTCCCTCGAAATTTTGGTTTTGACATTTTAAAAAGGAAAAAAAAAGTTCAAATTAAATTCAAGATATTATGCATTAGTTGACAATATTAAATATAACTTCACAATACTCTAAGAAATCAAATATAAGATGTGCCTTTAATATTAAGTGTATTCACTAAATATCTAACAACTCCAAGGGTTCAGGCATTCAACTATCAAGTATCACCAATTAACTATTGAGTAAACTCTATTCAAATATGAACCAAACAATTGATTAGTAACAAGTAATAATGAACATAATAATGTAGCATATATATCAAATTCTTATTCAATATAAAAATAAACCTCGTATACCACAAATGAACTCAAAATTCATTAGAGAGTAAAAAAAAAGTTAAAAAGTAAGGGATTTTTTATAAATCGACTCCTGAAATCTTCTTTATTTACATATAAACCCTTGTGCAACTAATATATATACATTAATGCTTAAATTATCCCAATCTTGAATATTGACCCCTTACTACAACAAAATCATCCTAATGCGGCGGTTAAAAAATGCCGAATTTGATCGTATTTGGCGGCCTAACAGACGCATTTGGTGGTCGCATTAATGTTCATCAAATTTGTAGAGAGGCATGTTTGTATTCCTCTATTGCAGAAGGTCGTTGATGATAATTTCACACGTCTAGGGTTTGCCTAACTTGGAATCTTGTTTGGGAAAGATGATAACATAGGAAAATGGATTTAAAAGATTAGAACTCATTATAATGGCTCTATAGCTCGATATAAAGTAGAACTATTGACATATTGATCCACATAGAAGAATGCCATTAATTTGGATGAGATCCTCGATCATTAGACCTATGCATGAGACAAATGATCATATTTTTATATCATAATCTCTTTGTGGTAGATAAGGTTAACATCAGTCATCCATCGATACTCACAGTTGCCACATTTATATGGCATCCCATTTGAGAAACGACTCAAATAAACACTTTAATACCAATGGTTAGGGATAAAAGATCTTAAATTAAGATCTATCAATAGCTTCACTAGAGTACGAAAATAAGAAGAAACGATAATCCAAATCAGAAGAAAAAGTTGAAATTCAGATATTTAAAATAAAACTATTTTTTTCTTAATAAAAGACACTTTTTTTTACATCTTTTTCCGTTTTATAGATGCAACATGCGTTGACTTACAAGAAAGAAAAGGGAAATAAAATAAATTAAAACATGAAATGATAATTTCTTTAAGTCGATCATACACCAAGAATGCATGGATTGAGATAGAAAGTGGAGGAAGCTGCTGGGGAGAGAGAGAGAGAGAGAGAGAGAGAGAGAGAGAGAGAGAGAGAGAGAAGGGAAATAAAATAAATTAAAACATGACATGATTATTTCTTTAAGTCAATCAGACACCAAGAATGCATGGGTTGAGATAGAAGAGTGGAGGAAGCTGTTGGGCTCGATTGATCGATCGATCGATCGATCGATTGAGAGAGAGAGAGAGAGAGAGAGAGAGAGAGAGAGAGAGAGAGAGAGAGAGTGCTGATTCCTCTCTCCTTTCTCCTCTATCTAGTTAAGGTGGGGGGCCAACAGATGCCCCAATCTTAGTATTCATACTTCAAAACTGTAAATCAATAGGACTTCAAATCTTAAATTTCAGAATCTCATCAAATTTGCAAATAAAGTGCAACAAGAGGTCTAGGATTGATATACATTACTATTTTTTTGGGAGATTATTGATGTGAGATATAGTGATGTTAAAGACTCCTAACCATCACACTAACCACATACGTATTTCATTTGGTGAAGACAGCTACTGCATTCACTAATATTCAAGAACTTTTGAAGTGGGATTTCCTATAACTAAAATGACAGCTGTTAAGTATGAGGTTACTCACCAAAAGAGTGTGTTCAAACTGTGCACTCCGTTTACCATCTGCAGTAACTGCGGTCCATCCATCAGGCCACAATCGGTCACGCCAAACTCCTACAGAAAATAGCTTCCTTAGAACACTGCTGGTCAAAGCAAGTAGGTACCGTATAATACAATAATTCCCTCCATCTTCTAAAACCTCAAATAATGACCTGCATTAATCATGGGTTCAATAGTGAATGTCTGCCCAGCTTTCATCACACCAACTGCTTTATTTCCTAAAACTCGGTGAAGGAAAGAACCAAGATTGGTAGAAGAATGTTACATGAGTGAAGAGTAGTTCAATGGTGGCAAATAACAGCCTCTCAGTGGAGCCCAGCAAAGTTCTATCCCCCTAAGTAATATGTAGAAATGAATGCAAAATAGACATCGAAAAAATTTCTAAAAGAAAATCTTGACAAGGATACTTCCATAATGAGGGATGTTAGGGGCACAGTGGAACAGCTCCCCAATACCATGGCCACAGTAGGATTTCACCTGCATTGATATATTTCACATAAGAAAGCAACGTAAAGATAGAAGAATTCAAAATCAGAATAAAAAAGTCATTTTTTATCATAATTACCACAGAGAGCCCTGACATTGATGCATGCCGATTAATGACTTCCCCAACCTCACGAAATCGAATTCCAGGTTTAACTGAAATTAAAAACATAAAATACTTGAGAATCAGTTTCCTTACCTACATGATTTTTAAACTCACCATATGAACTGAATCACCGAGCGTTTTTTTTCTCTTGAAACCAAATATACTAAGTTACAGACAAAGATAATTACTTCATGAAATTGGGCCAAAAGTCAGCAAATGAAGTAGGAGAGTAACCATATCTGATCTAGGAGCTTCAGGTGGTATTAGCATCGCTTGGAATGATGCCCCCTTTTCTTTGTTGTCTTCTCGTATTGGGCCTTTTTCCCTTAGTGGTTCTTAAAATTTTAAAACATGATGGATAAGGTTGATTGGGTGGTAACCTCAGTCCTGTGATCCTAATGATTCTGGCCTCAGACAGTCCTTTTGGGAGGATCTTGCTGACGTATGTCTCAATTCCAGGGACTGTGGGTGACTTTAATGTGACAAGATATTCCTTTGAAAGAATCGGAGGAATGGGCAACCACAGAGGAATGAAGGAATTCAGAATGTTTGCTCGAAACTTTGACATTGTAGATTTGTCAATGGCTGGTCGCAAGTCCATTTGGTCCAATAATAGAGACGTCCTTCAATGGCGATGTTGGCCCTTTTTCTTATATTGGATGATTGTGATAGTTCTTACCCAAGTACGATTCAGACAGCATTGGCAGCCATTAATTCTGAGTCTTCTAACCATATCCCGCTTCTCCTGGACAACTCTAAAATAGTGCCTCGTCCTCCCAAAGTGTGTTTGAGAAGACGTGGACACGAGACACAAACATTGATGGTTTCATCAAACTTTCATCATTTTTAAATAAAAAGAATTTTTTAAAAATTAAGGAGATACTGTGGGAGTTAATTAGTGAGTAGTTCTGTTGTAGGTGGCGTTCTGCAATGAAGGCAGCAATCAGGTGGTTATATGGCAAATAAAACCTCACAATGAAAACGCGATCATAAGATCTTGATTCTCTGCAACATTTTTAAGCAAACCCTATGCTTAGCCATAGTAACACATCTTATTTGACTATGGAGAAGATCTAAATATATTATGACATTTTATTTGATTGTTTACAAAAAACTCGCCTGATGAAAGAAACCGACCAGACTATAGTAAGCCATTAGTCATAGAATGACATTTTATTGGATTGTTGATTTAAACTTCCATTGATTTGATAATATATTTGATAGAAAGCAATACATGATACTTCCATCCAATGATAGAGCTAAGGAAATGACCAATCAATATTAAACAGTCTTCAAAGCTTTCACAGAGGACATGAACAAAGCTTTAAAGGGAATGTGGAATAATATCCATGAAGCAACAATACCAATATATGAAAAGCGATAATAGCACAGATACCATAATGAGAAACATTCTGCAATTCTATATGTACAGTATGCACAGCATGATATTGTATGGATTAGGCTCAATAGCTAGTAAGGATGTTACAACATCAAGACTGATTAAATATTTGATGTTATGCACTTCTAGAGTGGCTTCTCATCAACAGCGATGTAAGTGAAGGGAGAATATTACAAATTAGTTATATATTTGGTAATGCCATATGGATGGGAATGTTTCTCAACGTAGAGTTGTTGCACAAATTTCAGTAAAGAAGCAATACTAAGGATGTTAAACATGTCTACTGTAACATAAGCCTAGTAGTTTCTCTCATAAATAAAAGGTCATGGGTTGGAAAATAACACAACCACCAGTCCCATAAACATGTGGTCAGCTATACTCTATAGATCCCTATTCAAAAGTGAGAGTGCTCAGAAACATGAGGGGAAACCGATTCTTTATAATAGACATGGAAACTTGAAAAAGTATATGATAATGGGAGAAAAGGATTGAGAAAGCACTTAAAGAAGAGAATATGCCTTATACGACTGAATGGCAAGGAAGGATTGAGAAAGCACTTCAAGACGAGAATATGATTCCTTATAGGACTGAATGACAAGGAAGAATTCATAAAACCATTGTCAAAATGGAGATTGGGATTGTTGTGGTGAATCGGTGATGTTATGATCATAAGATGGTGCTTGAAGTGGTAGCCTATATAGTGAGGTTGGAAGGTTGCCAAACAATAATGGGTGGATACGTAGGAACCTGAAGATATTCAAATGGAAGATTTTCTTGATGAGTGTTCTTGGACTAGAGTTAAAATCTCTTGATAAAAAAATGCAAAAAAGGTTAAGATATGTCGGTGCCAATTCACACAATTAGAGCAGGACATTCTGAAAACTACTAATGAAACATGCTCAATCTTGAATTCGTTAAGTTACATGTAGGTTTGAAGCTTTAATTAGTAAAGAACTTGGTGATGTTGAAACAGAAGCCCATTGGAATTCCTGCTTCAAAGAAATGAGGAAAAGACGGGAATGTCGATTCTAAGCCAAAGGAACTTTTCAACTATACTTGTAATGAGTACGAAGTGGGTGACATTAGCAAAATAGCTTGAGGAAAAACGAACCCCATTGTTGTATCAGAGATTACTGTTTTAGAAAAAAGGATGAATACTAAATTACTAATGAATCAACGGATATCATGAATCTTGGATTCCATAACTACCATTGAAAAAAAAAGTTAAAATCTTAAAATGGAAGAAGTTTTCCTCATCTACTATTTTTCCTCTTCCATGAAAATGTCCTTGAATATATCCTGTAAATCAGCTAAATATATGTTACTATACTTGTTCTACGTGAATAGGATACACTAAATAGTATAGTGAATATGGGCATTATGTAGATATAACATGAATATACCAAGCATATGGCAATATGACAACTTCATCCCTGCATCCCATGCAACCAAATATTATGGCACAAAATATTTTGTTAGTAATACTATGCTACAATGTCCACATTTCTTAATAAAAAATTAGCAATTTATCTCTCTTTCTGATATAAAACCTACGTTGAGGTCAACATGATAGTAGAAGTGAATAAAAACTTATGAGCTTCCAAAATCAGAAAAATTAAAAGCAATAAAAATAAAAGGTCATAAACCAAGTCGAATACAACATTTACTACTGATTGATATTTGGAAACTCTAATGTCATCACAGGATGTCCTGAAACAAGAACCTTAAGTTTCAGCATCCCATTCAAGTACCATTATTACTACACACGCAACATAACTTCATCAAGTAACGTCAAGAATAGTCAAAATACATAAAGATGAAAAAAAATCTAACTTGCACCATGGGAAAACTCTAACAAATCATATTTTTCTAGAAATTTCAAATGCATCGGCAAAAGTAATTTTATTGTTCACCTTCTTCTGATAGAGAGAATATTTAATGCCTTGAATTTAGGTTTCGTTAAATACTAGTTGTGCATGAGCATTCATAGGAAATACAATATTTACCGTGGTCATATACACAGTTAGATACCCTCACGCCCCAAAACCTGGGTCGTAAGCAGGGTTTTAAATCTCGACCGATACCGGTACGTACCGGTTTTGACTGAGTTGACCGGTACTGCACCCGATCCCGATACCTGGCCCGTACCGGCCGGTACCGGTATGTACCGGTCCGTATTGGCCGGTTCAGGCCGGTACCGACCGGTACAGACCGGTACCGACATGTTAAAAAAAAATTAAATTTTTTTTTGGGTTTTTTTCCTCAACCAGTATCGGCTGGTACCGGTACGTACCAGTTCAGGACCGACCGATACCGTGATTTTAAACCTTGGTCGTAAGAGGAGGTCCACAGGGGGTATGGGTGCCTCCCTCACCAATGTGGAACTATTTGTCAACACTTCCCCTCACGCATAGCACGTGTGGCAAAGATCCTCCCACACGGAGCACGCGTGGCAAGGCACGATCGGTGGGTAGCATCCGGAGCGGGAGCAGGAGCAGGAGACGGGCCAGCTCCGATACCATATTAGATACCCTCACGCCCCAAAACCCGGGCCGTAAGGGGAGGTCCACAGGGAGTATATTAAGCGGGTGATGGGTGCCTCCCTCACCGATGTGGGACTATTCGTCAACACCCACTCACACGGCACACGTGACAAGGATCCTCCCATGCGGAGCATGTGTGGCAAGGCACGATCGGTAGGGAGCATCCGAAGCGGGAGCAGGAGCAAGAGACAGGCCAGCTCTAATACCATGTTAGATACCCTCACACCCCATAACCTGAGTCGTAAGGGAAGGTCCACAGAGGGTATATTAAGCGGGTGATGGGTGGCTCCCTCACTAATGTGGGACTATTCATCAACACTCTCCCTCACACAGAACATGCATGGCAAGGATGGTATAGAGCTGGTTGATAATACTTCTAGATGAACTATTAAAATAACTTCTTTTGGTGGTTAGAAATCAGTTCATCCAAAATAAAACCAGGGCATCCATAATTTAAGCTAATAACATGTTTAGTGTAAGAGGCTAGTAATGCAATATCAACAGTAAAAGGAACTAAATGCTAGTATAACAGCAAGTTAAAGAGATTCACTAGATACAAAATTCATAGCATAATGTTCTACCTAGAAAGTCAAGCTCCATAAATGAACAACTTAATTAGGGTTCTACCTTAAAAAGTCAAGCTCTATGGAAAAAACAACTAAATTAGATATAAAGCCCACCCATTTCACTACAATAAAACGCCTACCTATAGAAATAGCTTTTTCCAAACACTCATATGTACAACGAACAAGCTGTTGAGACGCTTCATCTGTTTTCCCAACGAAATATGTTTCATTAAGATCACCTGCACACGTGTTTGAAATATGACATTAAAATGTATTATGCAAAAACCAAGAAACAAACACTACAAGGATTGATGGTTTGTTACCATGGACACCTTTATAACATACAGTTACATCAACATTAACAATGTCACCTTCCTCTAGTCTCCTGCAACATGCATGAAGTATTTAGTGAATTAAACTAGAAAAGCAAGGATACATCAGCCAAGAACAACTAGAGCATAGTAAGTTAAATTTCAATTTAGACATCACTTTATTGTTCAATGCAAAAATGCAGCAAAATCAATCCTATTGTACGAACAATCACTATTGTATGAACAATCACTAACCAAGCTGAATAATTCTACATATAAAAACTAGTGAACTATTTTCCCACATGATAGCTAACTAAATAGGAATTTCACATGGGCTATGTTTAATTGAATTTCCGGATCCATTTATGGGAGTAGACAAGTAGAAAAAATACACTAAGAGCTATTCATGGTACCATATTCTTATGTCAAAACTTAAAAACTTAATGATGAGCCAAACATGAAAAAGATCTCCCTTTACACAGGATAAAACTATCATGTATCATGTCAATGTCGGTCAAAGTCCAGCATGGCATGTGTAAACACAAGGTGTAGAAAAATATGACATTTTTCAAAGACATGCATTTGGCATGCATAAGCTAGAAAATTCTTTTTCTTAATCTAATCTACATCTAGTTGCATAACTTACATTCTACTGGGAAGAAGCCATGATTCAAACAATCAAATACATATTCAACTCTTCCATGGAACTTTAGTCATATTAATTACATGACATGGTTGGTGATGAACAATTGAGCATAAATAACTGAATTACGTTATTTCAAAAAAATTAACAACAGACAAACTCTAACAAGCACTATATTGGTTGAATCCAACATAAAGAGAGGTAGCTTAGATTTAAATGAAAGCTCATATTTTCTATTCTAAAGAAAATTTTAAACAAAAACTAAATATGATCTTAATATCAAATGTGAAATTTACTATGCATTTTGGTTATGCTAAAGTTAGAGACGACAACGTACTGACCCATGTCATTCTGTATCATACTGTATCTTTGTGATACGTAAAGATAAGGCACATTACGGATAAATATCAATTGAAATGGTTGGTATCGCACCCTCTTGTCATGCTGGAAACTAAGCAGAACAACACGTATCACACAGAATGATACGTACAGACCGGCGCTTAAATATCTAGCTCTTACAATAGTAAATCATAATGATGTATATAATTTTCTTTCCCTATCCATAAATGTATGGTATTAGATCATGGTGCTCTAAATCTCAATGAGGAAAGACTTAAGCCTCTAGGCAAAAGCCTTCCTCCTTCAGAAGTGTAAAACAATGATATGTACAAAAAAATCATGTGAGGATGGAGTAAAAGATAATAACATTATTTCTGGACTTGGATAAGGAACTTTGGAAGACAAGGTCCTGACTTTGTATACTTCAGAATGGAGAGAATTGGATGAATTGCATTGTACAATGGTTACATGCAAATTTTTGAGGCTTTAAGTAAAATATTCCCCCAAGCCAAAGTTTAGGAGATGAGATAATTCCTTATATCAAACCTTGCCTTCTGCCCTCTTTGTCAAGGTCCTTTTGTAGTCTTAGGGAATATTGGAGTGTTGTTCACTAATTATAAGAGCTTCAATTGCATAACACATAATGTACGTCTCCCTACCAACCAACTCGCCTTTTAGCTTTGATGGGAGATCCCTCTCTTACACAAATTACCCTTGTACATAATTTAGCCACCAATTAGAGGGTTGATGTCAGATTGACCGCAATTAAATTCTGCTCAAAGCTTCTGTTAAGACTTCTTGGTTGGTGTTGTGATCTACAGTCAGACTAGTCTTAATGGGATAAGGTTTGTTTGATGATGATGATGATGATCAAAGTTGGGTATTTGAAATCACATTAAGTAGCAAAATACAATTGCAAGCAACACCTCTCTTTCTCAACATAAGCTTCGTCTACATTTCTCAACTTTTTTTCTTTTCACCACGGATGCAAAAAAAATGAGAAAAATAGAAAGAAATAAGGGAGAGACCCCCTCGTCCATATTTAAGTAAAGGGGAGAAATCATAAAAAACTTTTACCTTTCCTCTTCTTTTATTCCTCTTCACATAATATAGTTGGAAAAAAAAAATTGTTGCTTGAGGCTACAGCATTAATAAGCAATAGGGTTAATTCAGCTAGGTGCTATCTCCTTTTCTTCTTGATTCAAGAGCAACCTTCTATGAGATAGGGAAGAGATGAGGACGAGAAGGGAAGGGTAATGGGAGGTAGAGAAGCCCTCTGCTTTTGTTGACAATTTGTAGAGGCATGAGAGGCAGAGAAGCCCCCTAGCATTGCCATTGCTGAGAAAGTAAAGGAAGATGTGGATGCAAATGATCCGTTACATAGAATGATTATCCAAATCCATGCAAATTTATTTCCTTAATTATTATAGTACAATCATTTTCAGAATTTTTTCATTTTATTTTATTTATCAATGTAGTGTAGTTATCATTTCAGCCAAATCACCCCAGTGCCCGCCCACACTTTTAAACCATTGTTCACAAACTTTCAATTTATAACAGGTATTGCATTTGTGGGAGTACTTCAAAATGTTTCTCTTGAAGATTGCCATAACCAATTGTTTATTAAATCCATGATCCCTGTGGTCTCATTCGTGATGGTTATGTCAAAAGCATATATTATCATATTAATTTTCCAATGGAAATTGTGTACATGAAGAAGGGGCGTTTTGTAGAACTCTATCTACCAAGGGTTTACTATATCTTCATAATTTAGGCAGGTTGCTTTTTCATGTGGGCGGCGATAGTTACAGCATAACAGTAGCACAAATTTCCCTAGAGAAAAAACTTACTGGGAGACTTGTCCTAAGTTGGCCTAAATGGAATGTTTCTTTCCCACTCTTTACTGAAGAAACTTAACGCAGATCCTATACGAAGACCTAAGAGTAGAGAGAGAGAGAGTCTTAATGGATTCTTACAGGATTGATGCCAGCTTCCCATTACTTTTGCAGTATAAAGGACTCCAAGACATAAACCATGAATCTAAGATCCTTTACTGGAAATCATGTTACTAGGAATCTATCACCTATAGGATCATCACTTTCTGTGGACATTCATGCTATTATGTGCATCATGTAGATCACATGTTGAAAGCATGTATAGATAGAGTTCCATAATTGTTTCATAAAAATCAAGCAATAGACGGTCTGAACTTTTCGCTGGTATCGAGTAACATCATACTTTCCCAAAGCAAGTTTATATCTCCAACTACATAGGTATCTTTTCATCTTTCAATAAGACCTTGCGCATGGAAGTGAATTATATTTCCATGTCCACCCTATGAACACCACAACAAATTCCACCATTAACAAGGAAAGAATGGACCTTATACCCAACACGCAAATAAGATACAAGCATGTCTGTTCTTAGCTCTATTCAACCTACTGTAGCACCTTGTTGGCTTGATTTATGCTTTAAGCAGAAAGGAGCACTAGGTGGACAAGAAGCCCAGACCATGGTTTTAAATTTTCCTCAAAATGGAATGCTACGGATGCAATGTTTCAAATTTTCTACCTACCGAAACAAAATTTAATGCCTAAAAAGTCAAACAATCTTGGCCATTTATGGTTGAAATTGTTCGATATTTACATTAATAGGTTTTTTTACTTCCTCATCTATATGCATGTATAATTTGTTCCAATTTTTCCCCTAGTTCAAACATTAAATTTTATTCACTTAATTATGGCAGGTTTCTGTCGCATATTACATGAAACATAACACTACTCCCTAAAGTTGGATTGAAACCATGACAAAAAAAACTAAAATTTAGAACTTGGCCAACAGCCCATGCGCAAAGGAGCATTATGAATGATTGATGCCAATTGATGAAGCTATAATACTAGTTGATCGAACCTATGCTATCAAAATCGGGACTAGTCGGCGACTAGTCCCCGACTAGTCCCCAGGCGGCATTTTGCCGACTGATTAATTCCGATTCTGTCATTGCTGGGCAGAATCCCGACTAGACCCGACTAGTTCTCGACTAGCGACTGTCGACTAGTCCCCAGGCAGCATTTTGCAAGCAAATTTTTTTTTTGCAAGGAGTCTTTGCAAGCTATTTTGTTTGGATTTTTTTACATTGGCTCAAAGTCTTGAGTCGCAAGACTCACAACTATGGCTCTTCTCTATAATCATCTGTTGAGCACCTGAGAATCTCAGATAAAAACATAGACAAATAATTATTGTTTATTTGTTGATATCCATATAACCCTATAATCAAAATTGGGGTTGTTCACAGATTAAACATCATCAAACAAATATTGTGATGAATTCTTTTAGAGTCTTCTGACATGGGCATGAAGCCAATACAACTGTGTTCTGTTAGACTATTACTTATGTATTTATACCCATGCTGTAAAGTATGAAGGTATGTATTGTT
This sequence comes from Chamaelirium japonicum, assembly GCA_947650365.1. Lineage (NCBI taxonomy): Eukaryota > Viridiplantae > Streptophyta > Magnoliopsida > Liliales > Melanthiaceae > Chamaelirium > Chamaelirium japonicum. Next base: position 43,245,066 of record OX393549.1, on the reverse strand, counting down.
ATTAACCGACTAATATCATATACTTATTGACATTTATGCTAGTTCATATATCATATATGTTTAGGGAGGGGGGAGGGGTTAGAATAAGTTTTGGCCGACTAGTCCTGAATTAATCCCGACTAGTCCTAGTCGGCCGACTACCGACTTTGACTGCATAGGATCGAACATATGACACAGAAACGTGATCAATCAAAGCATTAGAATCAGCAATAACATATAAATAAATTTAGAAAAGGGCTAGAAATTAAAGCGTATTGTTATAGGAAAGATTCAACAAAGGCTGAAATCTTCAAATAATTCAAGAATAAATCGATTAGCACTGAATGGAGGTTATATAGGCTATTAGTTGATGAAGGATTGATATAAATAAATAAAAACGATATCAACAGATGCTAGATTGACGATCCAAAGAGATGAATCAAACAATAAGGCAATCACGAACGAGGAGGGGAAGGAATTACAAGCTTACAAACCTCCTCTATTTTTAATCATCATACCATGACTCTTATAACATGCCTAGAACTCAAATACTAAGTCATAGGAACTAGAAATCTAATAAAAATAGGTCTGCAAATCATGAAGTCTCTCTTTTTATGATTTTCTTTAAGTTTTCAGCATTTTCTGGGCAACATTCTACCTAATTCTAACGAAAGAGGAAGTCAACAACAACAAGAAGTAAACAGATTTAATCCACTTGGCATTTTTCTTCTAGAAGAGAGCCTTTCCTCAATAAAACAGAACTAATTAGTCACTCCCCTTAACATATGTCTATATAACCCTTGAAACCACCCAAATCCCAAATCCTATAAACCTAAAATTTCCCTAACCTTATGTGCTATCGAACTAGGACACTTTTAAACATTTTCTTTGCTAAACTTGACTTCTAAACCGACCTTAAATAACTGAATAAAAAAAAGTCCAAACTCCAAAATACAAACTAAGAAACTTAAATAATTCTAAAATGTTTTATTTAGTTTAAGAACTCTAGGAGGAAAAAGGGATTTGCATCTAAGTAACAATAATATAATTGCAGTACATTAGGGAATCCTATCCTAACTAGGAATCCTTAGGCACTACGGTATCCTTGTTTGAGTAGATATCCAAGATAAATCTAATTGAATTAGAAATCATATAAAACTAAGGAATTCTAATGGAAGTAGGAAACACATAACTCAAAAACCACCAAAAAATGACTGAATTAAGACTAAGGAAAGCAAATATATACTAAAAAATAACAAAAACTTACTCCAAAGGCCTAGTATTTGTATTGACCCTAACTAATAATTTGAATTATCTCTTTCTGCTCATGTACAAGGGGACAAAGGCGTGTTCAACTCAAAGATAATCAATAATGCAAAATATGTAAGTAAATCAATGGATAAAAAAAATAAAAGAAAATGGAGAGAGTCTATGATTCTTCAAATTAAAAAAAAAAAACCCTCGAAGAGTGGAACTGGGACAATAGGTCGAGACTCCAAACCCAAACCACCTGCCACTAAGAGCCTAAATCAATCTTTGGTTCACGAATTTGAAGGGCTAAGGCATGTTCTAAGCATGGTTTTCAAAATTTGACCGAAATTATGAAATTTCGAGGAAATATTTCGGTTACGGTAAAGACCGAGACAAAACGAGAGTCGAAACCAGGGAAACTGACCATTTCGGTCAAATTTCGATAAATTTTGATCAAAATTTTGGTCTAGGCTTGGACCAAAACCCGACACGAAACCAAAACTTAAAACCTTGAAGTGCTAGAGAGACGCTCCACCTAGGCATACTACTGCCCCACGTTTTTGGACACTCATTGACGGAAAGGTATAACAGATACTATCAAGAATTTCTTGATTGCATTAAAAATGAATCTACATAGGTTTTCATTCTTTTAGTCTTACATTTCTTTTCTCCTCCCTATCCTTCTTTTCCTTCATCTTACCTATTTTCTTGTTGCTTCCTACTCTTACAAGAGTCCGCGATTGAGCATGATTGCTAGCGACTACCATTATTACCATAGCATGAAGAGGAAGAACAATAAATTGAGAAAGAAAAGTAGAACAAGCCCTTTTCAGCCCTTGATGTTGCCAAAGTGGTGGCCTAAGGGATCCATATGGTTCGTGGGGCTAGGCAGGAGTCTAGGCAATTAACAATGGCTTTTTAGAACATTATACCCGATTATCAAGAGGGATAGGATATTGTTGTATTGTTAAGAAAATGTTGTGCGATAATGGTGGTGTTCCACTATCTGTTTAGAATAAAATTTGTTGGACATCATCCGAAGATGTTGCATATAGTTTTTCTTGTCAGGAACATTATGGATCGAAAGGCATTTGTCCCGAAAAGAAGGCTATGATTATCTATCATGCGGAAACTCGTGTTGATAATGACTTGGGGTAGGCATCTCAAGAATTTGTTCGAAAAGATGGCTTTAAGGAGTGAGGACTACAAGCTTTGATCGTCTGCATACTCAGGCAATAGTTAATTTTGAGTGTAGACTATAGAGGAAGAAAGGAAAACCACTGGTGGATAACTAGATACCGGTCCAGCTACTGACATTAAGGGAAGACAATTTGGTCCATTCCACGTCTGGATCCAAAGTTGCGCAACTAAGGGGTTGTTGTGAACCTTTCGTTATTTTAGGAGACTACTTTTTATCTTGTTATTTAATTTCCATCATGGGTGTATTATTTTGACAACTACTTTTTACCATAGTTGGGAATCAATGAAGCTTTTTTGATCAAATTATTCAAAAAAAACGGCAAAAAACTCATAGTGCCATTTCTAAAATAGTTCATTTGTGAGGGCATCAGCATAATCAGCTACACTTTCATGGTCAAGAAAGATTAGCAACTCTTCCAATAGATGATCTACCAATAAATCTAAAGAAAAGGCTGGCAGTCAAATATAGACCCCCAGCTCCAAAATAATATGCTGCCATGGCATCAATTCTTATTAGAGGCCAAATGAACAATCCTGTAGACATTGAAATATTGTCTAAAGCTAGAGAATCAGAAATTTGGCTAAGTCTGGAAGACTTTATTTCCCTGATGATCAGGGAAATTTTGCTTCCTTACATTCTGAAATTTGGCTAAGTCTGGAAGACTTTATTTCCCTGATGACCAGGGAAATTTTGCTTTCTTATACTTCATTTCCCTGATGACCAGGAAAATTTTTCTCTGCACTCAGAAATTTGGCTAAGTCTGGAAGACTTTATTTCCCTGATGACCAGGGAAATTTTGCTTTACACTAAAAAATTTGGCTAAGTCTGGAAGACTTTATTTCCCTGATGACCAGGGAAATTTTTACTTCCTTACACTTTATTTCCCTGATGACCAGGGAAATTTTTCTCTATACTCAGAAATTTGGCTAAGTCTGGAAGACTTTATTTCCCTGATGACCAGGGAAATTTTGCTTCCTTATACTTTATTTCCCTGATGACCAGGGAAATTTTTCTCTACACTCAGAAATTTGACTAAGTCTGGAAGACTTTATTTCCCCGATGACCAAGGAAATTTTGTTTTACACTCAAAAATTTGGCTAAGTCTGGAAGACTTTATTTTCCTGATGACCAGGGAAATTTTTGTTTCCTTACACTTTATTTCCCTGATGACTAGGGAAATTTTTGCCTACACTCAGAAATTTGGCTAAGTCTGGAAGACTTTATTTCCCTGATGACCAGGGAAATTTTGCTTTACACTCAATATTTGGCTAAGTCTGGAAGACTTTATTTCCCTGATGACCAGGGAAATTTTTGTTTCCTTACACTTTATTTCCCTGATAAACAGGGAAATTTTTGCCTACACTCAGAAATTTGGCTAAGTCTGGAAGACTTTATTTCCCTGATGACCAGGGAAATTTTGCTTTACACTCAAAATTTGGCTAAGTCTGGAAGACTTTATTTCCTTGATGACCAGGGAAATTTTTGTTTCCTTACACTTTATTTCCCTGATGACCAGGGAAATTTTTGCCTACACTCAGAAATTTGGCTAAGTCTGGAAGACTTTATTTCCCTGATGACTAGGGAAATTTTGCTTCCTTATACTTTATTTCCTTGATGACCAAGGAAATTTTTCTTGCTTCCTTACGCTCTGAAATTTGACCAAGTCTGAGAGTAAGGAAAGTACTATATCCCTATCGTCCAAAGGCTATATCTAAGTCAATAGAATGATACTTAGAGATGAGCATCCTTCGACAAGCCGATATACAAGGCCGAAGAATAATCAAGCTTAAGCTCCTACAAGTAAGCTTACGCTAGATTTCGACAAACTCATTGAACCTACCAAGTCAGAAAGGACCGGATCAAGAGTTAACTTGGTTAAAATCTAAGTCGCAGTAAGTCGATTCGGATTTAAGACCCGAACCACAAGTCGTTTTAATCAGACCGGTTCACTCAAGCTCAAAAGGATTAAGCTACCAGTGGAAGTTACAAAACCACTCGAATATGATCCTAACCATCAAGGAAGTTATGTAAACCACCTGGAAGTTTCTCTAACCATCCAAGAGAAGTTATAGAAACCACCAGGAGGTTGCTTCAACCACCCGAAGTAGTTATTCTCTACAATAACTACTTCGACCCTTATAAAAGGAGGGACAAGAAGAGAAGAAAGGATCTTTGGCCATAGTAACAAGATCCTACAAAGCTCCCGACTGAAGATACTTCAAAGCTCCAAGAAATCCCGGAGAAGAAGAATCGAAGATCGAAGCAAACCAAAGAAAATCGAAGACCAAAGATCGAAGAAGAAGATGGAAAATTGAAGAATCAAGTCCAAGCAAGTCGAAGAACAAGCGAAGAACAAGTGAAGATTCTAAGAGAAGAAGAGTAAAGCAAAGCCCCTAGCCGATCACGCGCAAAGCCCGGAAGGATCAAGCACCGCAACGCTCTTCTCTTTTCATTTTCTCACTTGTTGTAATCTTTGTACTTCGAAATCGAGTATCAAAGGATCTTAGACGGATTTCCCCGCAATCTCCTGATATACATTTTGTACTCCGCTCCCTCGAAGCGAGTCTTTGAAATTTGTACTTGAGTAAAAATCAAATATTTGCTCATACAAATATTTTGGCACGCCCGGTGGGACATCCGTCTCCTTTCATCCCTCCATTTCGTTGGTTCTCATACTCGAAGTTTTCTTCCTTACGAAGGATTCTTCTAATTCAAGTTTTCAACATGGTCGGTATCGGCGATGCTATGGTCGTTCCCGTCACTATGCCCGTTGTTGAGTCAAATACACTCCAACAAGGCAACCAGGAGAATGTCACCACGAATGCTAATGTTTCGGCATCCGAGGAGGCCCCTGCACTACGTGTCTACACTAGGCGCAAGAAGACTACTTCTTCAGTTCTACCTGAAGTCGAAACCGAGGGAGATATCCTATGCACTAAGGAACTCGGGGTGAGAGACGAAGTAATCTTCAATCCAGATGGTCATGTGGACGCTGTTGTTCATCATGACTATGTCTCGGAAGACGACGTTGAGACTCTCGAGGCACGCCAGGAAGTTCGCCCAAATTCTACTAACTCCACAATGACTAAACTTGAGGAGGAAGTACGACAAATGAGCCAACTCATGGCTCAGATGGTCCAGACAATGGCAGAAAAGGATCGTCAAATCAACAGTCTTCTCAAAAAAATGGATACTAAGGAAGAGGCTTTGGTTCCTGCAACAACCAAGGCCCTCCCCACGACTACTCGGACTTTGATGCCGCCGATAATCACTTCTCCAGAGATAGGTGCAATCATGCCTACATCTTCACCTATGACTGTTGAACAATTACAGTCTATGGTCGCGAGTATGATCCAAGCAAGGGGAGACGGATTTTCTAAGTCCACAGTAGGGTACACCAAGCCTTACTCCCAACGTATCCAAGACTTACGCTTTCCGGCAGGATACAACCCACCCAAGTTCCAGCAATTCGAAGGAAAAGGCAATCCAAAGCAACACATCGCCCACTTCATAGAAACTTGTAACAACGCCGGCACTTATGATGATGAAATGGTCAAACAATTCGTTCGGTCTATCAAAGGGACCGCATTCGAATGGTATGTAGACCTCACTCCGGGGTCTATCGATAGCTGGGAACAATTAGAACGGGAGTTCCTCACTCGGTTCTACAGCACTCGACGTGTGGTGAGTATGGTGGAACTTACTGCTGTCAAGCAACGCAAGGATGAGAAGGTCATAGACTATATCGATCGATGGAGAAACCTTGCTCTCAACTCACGAGATCGACTCTCCGAGTCTTCAGCAATAGAGATGTGCATTCAAGGAATGCATTGGGGATTACTCTATATTCTCCAGGGAATCAAACCCAGCTCCTTTGAAGAATTGGCCACACGAGCTCACGATATGGAGCTTAGCTTGGCTACTCACGGAGATTCCAAGCCAAGGGACTTTTCGAAGTCTAAGGCAGATGGCAAAGAAAAAATGTCAGCCCCAAAATCAAAACAAACAAATGTTGTAAACATCGCTTCTTCTTCAAAACCCTTGAAGATGAAAGATAGACCAGACAACACCAAGCCTACTCCTGAGTCTTCACAGCAAAGGCCACCCCGGATGACCTTAGAAGAGCTCCAAGCGAAGAAGTATCCCTTTCCAGACTCAGAAGTTTCAGCCATGTTTGACCAACTCTTGGAGGAGAAGATGATTGAAATACCTTTATCCAAGAGACCAGAAGAAGCAAATAAAGTTGATGATCCTTTATATTGCAAATATCATAGGGTCGTGAGTCACCCTATCGAAAAATGTTTCGTGTTCAAAGAGAAAATCATGTCGTTGGCACGTCAAGGAAAGATTGAGTTGCCTTCAGATGAGATAGTCGCAACTAACATGACATCCATTGTCTTCGGTTCTCTCCCACCAGTTCAAATTCCAGCAGCAAGGAAGAGGCTAGTTTTCAAAACTTCAGCCCTCCTCAACAAGCAACATTCTTCAGTAAGGAGGCATATGCATGTTACTCAGGTTGCAAGCTTGGGGGCACCAGAACTCAGAATCCAGATGCGCGAAAATCAGATCAAGAGTTGTGAAAGTCTACCAACGAAAGAAGCCCCCTTGCCTCCAAAAGAGAATGACTATTCCCTTGAAAAAGAGAATTCGGAACAGAAGGACGGATGGACCTTGGTGGTTCGAAATAAAAGAACCCCTCGAGCCCCTCTCCGTAAAGTCTCTCCCATAATCTCTGATAAGTCTAAGGGAAAGAGAGAAAAGACTTACGTCAAGAAGTCTTTAAAAAAGAAAGGCCAAAAGAAAAGTATGCCTAAAGTTCTTACAGTCAATGATGAAGAAATACTACATCAAGCCGTCCGGCGACCTCTTACACTAAAAGACTTCATTCCTGAAGATTTCTTCGAAAATGATTTATCCTCTTCGTCAACTTGCTATACGGCAGAAGTCCATGAGAAAGAATCAAATGAGGAACTAACTCTTCAGCCTCCAGAAATGTCAGATAATATACCTCCTGTTGAGCCGATCGAAGGAAACCTCGCAGCTACTTATGATGAAGCTATGTTACATTTGCCACTTATAGAGGCTTTCCATCTTTCGGAAGATGCACGCCACGCTATGGCTGCGGCATTAACTGACCCAGAAAGTCATCAAGTGAAGACTAATGAAGAAAAATCAGTCCAATGTGATATGACTATCTCCTTCTCTGACGAAGATTTGCAGCTGGGAGCACGGTTGCACAACCGACCTCTTTATGTTTCTGGTTATATCAATGAAAAACCAGTAACTCGCATATTGATAGATGGCGGATCGGCTGTCAATATCATGCCTAGTCAAACCATGAAGGACTTGGGCATAAAAAGTGATCAACTTTCCAGAAGCAAATTGGTCATTCAAGGCTTCAACCAAGGGGCACAGTCAGCTGTCGGCATCATACGCTTGAAGTTGTCAATCGGAGAACTTGACACTATGACTCTGTTCCATGTCATAGACTGTCAAACCTCTTATCGACTCTTACTTGGAAGACCTTGGCTACATATGAATAAAATAATGCCTTCAACATTACATCAATGTTTCAAATATCACCAAGGGGGCATTGAGAAGTGCGTTCTGGCATATGATAGACCATTTAATGAAGCAGAAGCTTATCTCGCCGACGCTAAATTCTACCACAGTAAAGGCTCCGTTATCAAGGAAACGTCACCCAACAAAGCTACAAATTCTCTCCAAGAAACAGAGGCAAAAGAAGTGACTCCATCAGTCAGGGTCTCTCCAAATCCTCCAACCCAACGTCATACGATGTTTGGTGATTGCGAATGTGACGAATGCCTTGAAGAGGCTCTGGAATTGGAATACGAAGATGATGAAGATCGGCGAAGGAAAAACAAGAAGTCATCACAACAATCTCTCAAACAAAGATATGAGAACGGTGACCCAGAAGTAGGTTTACTTGGCCAACCTTCAGGGAAATTCGATTTTTATGTCCTTTATCCGAAAAAATCAAACCAGCAAGCGGTGCCAGTTCAAATGAAGAGTATAAAAGGAAAACAGAAGGTTAATAAATATCCTACAAAAATGGCTGAATCTGCTCCGGTGTTAAGTTTCGTACCACAGAGAGGCCGAAAGATAGGACAGCCACCATTCACTCCTATGCATACAAAGCCATCCACCTCTTTTACAGATGCTAATTTGGTCACTTTAAAAGAAGACTTGGTATTGCCGCTGCACAGCCTAACATCAGCTACTAACTCAAGTAAGGGCAACTCTACATTCAAACCAGAAGGAACATGGGGAAGCGAAGCATCAAGTCTCCTGAGCAAAGCTGGATTCACTCCAAAAGATGTTGAACGTTTAGGTACATTACCACCGCGAACAGCCCCTTACGGTTTAACTAAAACCCAAGAGCGGCTCTTCTTGGCTGGAGAAAATATACCACAAACTCGACCTGGCATTGGAGCCAAGCAAATCCCTATTGTGCTCAAAACAAGCGCAAAAGAAACTATGTCCGCAAACTTCATTGAAGCCCAAGATGAAGAAGACTATACAAAAGCTTTATATGATGCAGATGATGACACAGTAGAAAAGAAGTATCTCGGTAACACAGATGAAGACTTTCAGACATTGTCTAAGTCAGCAAAAAGAAGGCGACGACGTGCAAAGAAGAAAGAAATACTCATGGCACAATATGAGATGCTCGATGTACATCACCAGTTAAAGCCAAATCAAACTTCAGTCTTTGAGAGGATAAAGAAACCAAGAATCAGATCTGAAATCGTCAAAAATAATCATCCACGACAATCAGTCTTTGACAGACTTGAACTTGGTTTCGCAAAGTCCTCCCGCCCACCCAGGTTTGCTCATTCTCGACATGCCAAAATCTCCTATGGTCACAGCGGGTCTTTTCAGCGACACAGTCTCACCTGGCATCGAGTTCCGCCTCTTCAGGATGCTCCTTTGACAATCAGTATCGATGCTACTTCTGACTCTACTACCAATTCAGCATGTTTGAACGCATCTTCTTCATCTGGGTCGAAAAAGAAAATCGTTGTATCTGTCAATCATATTTCTACTGAGTACATCGATTGCTCGTCTTCTTCTTCGGACAGTGACTTAGCTGATGCACCTCCAGTCCTTGAAGAAGGGGGGCAATCCACTGTGGATGATTTAAAAGAAATTAATCTCGGCACTGAAGAAGAACCACGACCGACATTCGTCAGTTCTCTCCTAACAACGAACGAAGAAGTCGAGTATGTCAAGCTTCTCCAAGAATACAAGGACGTCTTCGCTTGGTCTTATAAAGAAATGCCAGGTTTAGACCCCAAAATTGCTGTTCATCAGCTTGCCGTGAAACGTGGTGCTAATCCTATCAAGCAAGGCCAAAGAAGATACCGCCCAGAACTTATTCCACAAATTGAAGCCGAAGTGAACAAACTGATTGAAGCAGGGTTCATTAAAGAAGTTAAGTATCCTACTTGGATCTCTAGTGTTGTACCCGTGAAGAAGAAGAATGGGCAAATCAGAGTATGTGTCGACTTCAGAGACTTGAATAATGCATGCCCCAAAGACGATTTTCCTTTACCAATCACCGAACTTATGGTGGATGCTACAATGGGATATGAAGCTCTATCCTTCATGGATGGCTCTTCAGGATACAATCAAATCCGAATGGCACCGAAGGATGAAGAACTCACAGCTTTCCGCACACCTAAGGGCATCTTTTGTTATAAAGTAATGCCTTTTGGACTGAAGAACGCAGGAGCTACCTACCAACGAGCCATGCAGCGGATTTTTGATGACATTCTTCACCAAAATGTAGAATGCTATGTTGATGATCTAGTCGTGAAGTCCAAACAAAGGTCTTCACATCTGAATGATTTGCGTGCTATCTTTGATAGATTAAGAAGGTATCAACTACGAATGAATCCGCTTAAATGCGCCTTTGGAGTTACATCCGGAAAATTCCTCGGTTTCATCGTAAGGCATCGAGGCATTGAGATAGACCAATCTAAAATTGATGCTATTCTCAACATGCCCGACCCTAAGTCACTTCATGACCTTAGAAGCTTACAAGGTCACTTGGCTTATATCAGGCGATTTATCGCCAACCTCTCCGGGAGATGTCACCCTTTTCACCAGCTCATGAAAAAGGATGCTATTTTCAAATGGGATGAAGCATGTCAAAAGGATTTCCAAGATATTAAGGACTATCTCTTGAAACCACCAGTTCTGACAGCACCCATTCCAGGGATATCCTTGATACTTTACATAAGCGCACAAAAACACTCTCTGGGGGCATTGCTTGCACAAGAAAATGAATTCGGAAAGGAAGTGGCTTGTTACTATTTGAGTCGTACTCTTGTGGGGGCAGAATTACAGTATGCTCCTATAGAAAAGATATGCTTAGCCCTTATTTTTGCCACAAAAAAGTTAAGGCATTATATGTTGGCTCATACTATTAAACTTGTATCTAAAGCAGATCCCCTCAAATATATTATGTCAAGACCTGTTCTATCAGGAAGACTAGCAAAATGGGCTCTACTCCTGTCAGAATTTGATATCATCTTCACCCCCCAGAGAGCAGTCAAAGGGCAAGCCTTAGCAGATTTCTTGGCTCATCACTCTATTCCTGCGGATTGGGAGTTAACTGAGGAATTACCAGATGAGGAGGTCTTCTTTGTAAACATAATCCCTTCTTGGGAAATGTTCTTTGATGGAGCTGCAAAACGACAAGCTGCGGGGGCAGGGATTGTTTTCGTTTCGCCAAACTCCGAAACTCTCCCATACTCTTTCTCATTGGCAGAGCCTTGTTCAAACAACAAAGCCGAATACCAAGCATTAATTATTGGTCTTGAACTCGCTCGGGACATGAAACTTCAAGGGCTACGAATTTATGGTGACTCCAAACTCATCATTCATCAAGTCTTGGGAGATTATGAAGTCAATAAGGAAGACCTCAAGTCTTATCATGAATATGCTCTTACTTTATTCAACAGCATCGAAGCAGCAAGCATTCAACATGTACCAAGAAGTTCGAATCAACAAGCTGATGCATTGGCGAATCTAGCAGCATCGCTTGCTATTCAAGACCTTGACCAATTAAATATTCCGGTTTGTCGAAGGTGGATACTCACTCTGGAAGATCAATTCAATCAGGCTATAGGTCAGAAAAATGAAGATCATTCCTATGTCATAGAAGAACAAGACTGGAGACAACCCCTTATTGATTACCTCGAGAGTGGTAAACTCCCTAAAGAAGTTAAACACAGAACTGAGGTAAGAAGACGAGCCCCCAAGTTCTTGCATTTCAATGGCGAATTATATCGTCGAAGCTATGATGGTACACTTATGAGATGCTTGACCAGAGAAGACATCAAGTTTGCTCTCCAGGAGTCACATTCAGGTATATGTGGTACTCATCAGTCAGGGCCGAAACTTCACTTTCGTATCAAAAGAATGGGATACTACTGGCCTACCATGGTTAAAGATTGCTTAAACTTCTCCAAAAAGTGTCATGCATGCCAAATCCATGGTGATTATATTCGTCAGCCGCCAGAACCACTTCATCCTACAGTCGCTTTATGGCCATTTGACTCTTGGGGACTTGACATAGTCGGTCCATTACCCAAATCTTCTAAACAGCACCTTTATATTCTAGCGGCGACAGACTACTTTTCCAAATGGGCAAAGGCAGTCCCTCTCAGAGAAGTGAACCGAAATTCAGTCATGAATTTTATTCAAAATGATATCATCTTCCGATATGGAATTCCTCGTTGCATCGTTACTGATAATGGCAAGCAATTCAAAAACGCTGCTATGGATAATTTCTGTGCTAAGTATAAAATCAAACAGAGATGTTCTACAATGTATAATGCTCCCGCCAATGGTTTAGCAGAAGCTTTCAATAAGACCTTATGCAAACTCTTGGAGAAGATGGTTTCTAAATCTAAAAGAGACTGGCACGAGCGTATGCACGAGGCTCTATGGGCTTATCGAACATCGTTTCGCACTCCGACTCAAGCAACACCATATTCCCTTGTGTATGGAGTAGAGGCGATTCTACCTCTAGAACTTCAAATTCCTTCTCTAAGAATTGTCATCCAAGAAGGTCTTACTACTGATGAAAATGCTCAACTCCGACTTGTGGAATTGGAAGCTCTAGACGAGAAAAGACTTGAGGCTCAGCAACGACTTGAATGCTATCAAGCTCGTATTTCTCGAGCGTTCAATAAAAAAGTTAAGCCTCGCTCTTTCCAAGAAGGGGACTTGGTCCTAGCAGTGCGACGTCCCATCATCTTATCTCACAGAGCAGGAAAAAAATTTGATGCTAAGTGGGATGGCCCTCATGTCGTCAGAGAAGTCTATACTAATGGAGCATATCTACTTATGACACCAGAAGGAGGACAACTTGGCCCAATCAACGGCAAGTTCCTCAAGCGATATTATGCATGAAGAAAATCACTCTATATTGCAAATGATAGTCCTGATAGATGTGGGTGCCAACCTAGTTGGGATGCATATCGATCAGGGTGATGCAAAAAAAAAAAAAATCAAAGGGAACTACGTGTGACTTGATCCCTTGAAAAAGGGTACGTAGGCAGCCTGAGGAAACCCCTCAGGTTCAGTCCAAACAAAACAAATAATAACCCATATTCAGTAGAACAATCAAGAAGGAAATACCAGGAGAATTCATATTGCATAAATCTTAATGAAGTCTAAAAGGAAAAAGTACAAAGCTTAATAATCAATATATCGAGCTTAAGTCACGAAGACGTTGCATAAGTTCCTCTCGTGCGCCATCAATAGCTAAGACAGAAGATGCCCCAGCTTCCTCTTGACCCTTGAGTTCGGTCAGTTCTTTCTCTTTTTCAGTCTTTTGTGCCTTCAGGGAGTTGAGGTAATCATTCTGTAAAGTCAAGGCATCAGAAGCTGCAGCCAAACGCTTTTCGCAAGAAATAACCAACGCTTTAGCCTCCTCCAATGCTAAACGAGCAGAAGTTTCCTCTGACTTTGCTGTTGACAGTGCAGAATCACCCTCATCTAAGAACTGGGAGAACGACTTCAAAGTCTCTTCTATCTTCGTTATATGGTCCGGACTAACAACAGCCTTTTCCTTGACAAACGATGAACGTCGGTTATGATAAGTATGGCTGTCTTGAAGAAGCGATTCGATCTTTTCAACAAAGACAGAATCGTTCACTCCGAATTTTCGAAGACGATCACAAAAGATAACACCCATACTGGCCCACCACTTCTCTAGTGCTGAGAATCCCGCTTGATGAAAAGGCTTCAGTGAGCAGTCTATGAATGACCTGCAGGGAACCAGCATAATAGCAGCCAAAGAACGGTCCATCTCCTCAACTGAACCATGCACAAATCCAGTTGCCTCAGACATAGTTGGACCCATCCCAGCAATCGATCTCGGCTTCTTAAAAATAGGGACTTCTGCCTGAGCTTTCTGGCATACCAAAGAAGATTGAACTTCATGATCCACTGGTGTTGTGGAAGGACCTGCAAGCTCCTCAAACATAGAGTCACCCACTATTTCTTTTCTGGTCATCTCAACGGTTACTGATGCCTCGTGATTTTTTCCAACACCCTCATCTTGCAAATCCTGGAAAAATGGGTATGTCGCTTCAAAGGCATCATCCTCCAATAATCCTTTGCCAATCACTTCAGTTAGATCATCATTAGGAATACAAAGGCCGCCAGCAGAATATCCTATACAACAAAGCGATAGGATAAAACATACAGCAATCATTAATATTCAAAGGATTACAAAGGGGACAACTCATACCTGAAGTAGTAATATCAACACCTTGAGTTGCCATCTCAGCAGGGGAAGCTGCAACAAGAGCAGTCTCCAATATTTGATGCCTCGATCCAGTAGGGGACGTCGCAAGAGGATTAATGATCTCCCGAATAGAAGAACTATCCTCTGATGTTCTCGCCCTCTTCCTGGTACCTCTTTCATCTCCCTGTCGCTCAGAAGGCACGGATGGAGGAACAGGACGCTCAGAAGTGCCAGAACAAGAAGACTCAACTTCTCTGTCAGATTCTGTTCGGCGATGGCTCGCTCGTGAAGAACCAGGACGAGAGTTCTTTTGGAATCGAATCTCCGTCCTATCTCTCATGCCTTCATCTTTTTTAAACTCAAACGAGCTTTTCTCACTCGATTTCAGCATAGAAGAAGGATACATAGCCAATTGATTCTTGATTCTCCCTCTTACTAAACTTGAATATGCTGAAGATACGCAGTCTCTGAGGTTTACTCCTTGTAACGGAAGAGCGAAACTAACTCCAGTATGTCTCTCACTGAATGCTAACCAATAGCCAAACGCCAACTTTGGAGACACTTCTTCCTTAAAAGGGATAGGTGTTCCAGGTATCGTTTGCATAAACCCTTGTTGACGAGAAAACCGATGAGGGCTATACTGTGCTATCTGAACCGTATTACCCCGACGGAATACAAGAAACCCTGGTTTACAGCTCAACATTGAGAGGAAGATAGGGTATGGCATCTTGCCATTATCATAAAAAATGCCCTTTTCTCTATCAGGGATCGGCTTCCAAGCTTCATGAGCAAAACGAAAATCAGCTTCTCCCATAGTACGAAGAATCATTCTAGCGTCTTGAGCTGACCCTTCCCAAGGCTGATAAGCTGCCAGAGCACCAGATACTGCTATGAGGAAAGGAAATCTCTTTTGCCGAAGATTCTTGGCAAATATCCCTCTTGGAAAGTGAAGTCCAATCCACCCATATAAGTAGTGAAGGGGACAAAAGGAACTAGCCCGACCTAGCTCACCACTGAACTTGGGGCTTGTAGACAGGCTGCTGTAAGTCCGCGTCAGACCATTGTAGAGTAAGCATAATATGGGAACAGCCAAATTGTATTCGGTACCTTTCACCATATTTACAGCTGGGATGAAAGTACCTGGACGAATCAAGTCACCACTCCAAGGCAGGGCGAACTTACAAAGAAAAAGAACAATCGCCGCAGACCTATAGACAATCTTCCCCAGAGTGCTATTGGCTGACAATCCTAGCAAAACGTAAGGACTGGGTTTCGAGCCAGAAGGTCGTTTCTCTGGAGGCATAAGACTGATCGGCCTATCAATATCTCCTGATTGGTCAAGTTTAGCTTTGGCTTTCCTTATGATATCGGTTTTCTGAGAATTAATAGCTCGAGGGTACCCACGAAACCAAAAATCAATCCAGTCACAATGCCGAACTCGGTCACTACGGCAAGATGCAGCAATAATTGCAAAAGCTTTGAAAAGATAGGAAAGTGCTGAAGGAGTATATACACAGTCGAAAAGCTCAAAGAGATTAGGGACTCTCTCTTGGTAATATTCTCCACTCATGAGACAACCTGATATCTGGAAGAAGAAAAATGAAGAAAGTAAGTCACACGTATGAATGTCGCTCAAATTCAATTTCAAATATGAATATACCTGATAGATCTCCGACAAGGAAATCCCTATTTCCCCAATAGAAGTGAGGAATGTATTCGTTTCCGGACACCAGAGCTCACACAAAGCTCTATACATTCCATCAAGCCTACAATATTCATAACAAGCAGGTTCCAGCATAACAGATATGTTTCTAGTAGCCTCTCGGCCGCGCAAGGCTTCGAAGACTTCGTGCATCCATTCACCGAAACCATTGAGATACTGAACATCGCCACGACCTCGTATTTCGTCCCCCCATCGAGTGAATCTTGAAGCAATTTTTGAAGCAATTTGAGGAATGGGTACCATTTCAGCCGTTGTATGATGATACGGAAAAGAAAGAATCGGAGCCTTTTCGAAACGGCTAATGGGTCCAGCGCTCTTCTCAGCTCCATGACTATCGTTGTCACAACTCTCGTGCTCAACGATTCTCAAGGTAGTCAAAGAGTTTGGGCCATTCTTTTTCAGAGTTGCCCCATGCTGCTTGACTTTCGCATGAGGAAAAACAAGATAAGTGACCCCTCGTTCTTCTTCTTCTTCTAACCAACCATCTTCTGGCATAGCAATGCATTTCTCTGAAGTACTCATACCTACACACAGAAGATTGAGTTAAAAGTTAGAATACATTTTGCAAAAGTTGACCATCGAAAAAACATCAAAGATCGAAGATCATTGCAAAGGAAGGAAAGAAGATCAAGTAACAAGCAAAATAAAGAAAAGAATCCCGTTTTATGTAAAAGGGGAGTCAAAGGACGAGCTGTACCGTCATAAGTACCGCTGTCCTTAAAAATAAAAAATAAAAAAAAAAAAAAAATTTTGGCCGACCCTGGGGATTGCCTGGCCGGCCCTGGTCAAACCTGGCCGGCCCTGGCACAAAAAAAAAAAAAAAAAAAAATTGACCTGGTCAAACCTGGTCAATTCGGGTAGATGAATAGTCAAAGATTATTTAACATCATGCACGAGATATACAAGAGCATATAAAAAAAAAAAGGGTAAAAATGAGAGCAAAAAAAAAAATCGTTCTTACGAAATCTTGAACTAGGGTTTCTAAAAAAACCTAGTCGATTCAAGTAGATGGGTAGTCAAAGATCATCTAGATGCATGAAAGATGATCCAAGAATCAAATATCATATGATTCAAAAAGGTAAAAGAGGAGATCAAAGATCATTCTTGCAAAACCTTGAACTAGGGTTTCGTTTTTTTTAAAAAAAAAGGGGCCCACAAAGATCATTGCAAAAGGAGAAACGAAGATCAAAGAGAAAGCAAAGCAAAGGAAAAGATCAAGATTATGATTACCTTGGATGATTTGATCGTCTACTTGCCGAAGGAATCAAGTTTGCGAGATGGTTTTTGCAAAATACCTTGAAGTAGGGTTTTTAGACCTAGCTCCAAGAAATACCGAAAAATAAGTTAGAAAAGGAGAGGAGACCCCTTTTTATAGACAAAGGGGGGTCAAAGGACGAGCTGTACCGCCGTCCTAAAAAAAAAAAAAAAAAAAAAATTTTTTTTTTTTTTGGCCGGCCCTGGAGGTTTCTGGCCGGCCCTAATCAAACCTGGCCGGCCCTGGCAAAAAAAAAAAAAAAAAAAATCAAAGATTGACCTTTTTCGCTTTTTGCTTGAAACGTCAATCCTTGAGGGGGCAATTTGTAGACATTGAAATATTGTCTAAAGCTAGAGAATCAGAAATTTGGCTAAGTCTGGAAGACTTTATTTCCCTGATGATCAGGGAAATTTTGCTTCCTTACATTCTGAAATTTGGCTAAGTCTGGAAGACTTTATTTCCCTGATGACCAGGGAAATTTTGCTTTCTTATACTTCATTTCCCTGATGACCAGGGAAATTTTTCTCTGCACTCAGAAATTTGGCTAAGTCTGGAAGACTTTATTTCCCTGATGACCAGGGAAATTTTGCTTTACACTCAAAAATTTGGCTAAGTCTGGAAGACTTTATTTCCCTGATGACCAGGGAAATTTTTACTTCCTTACACTTTATTTCCCTGATGACCAGGGAAATTTTTCTCTATACTCAGAAATTTGGCTAAGTCTGGAAGACTTTATTTCCCTGATGACCAGGGAAATTTTGCTTCCTTATACTTTATTTCCCTGATGACCAGGGAAATTTTTCTCTACACTCAGAAATTTGACTAAGTCTGGAAGACTTTATTTCCCCGATGACCAAGGAAATTTTGTTTTACACTCAAAAATTTGGCTAAGTCTGGAAGACTTTATTTTCCTGATGACCAGGGAAATTTTTGTTTCCTTACACTTTATTTCCCTGATGACTAGGGAAATTTTTGCCTACACTCAGAAATTTGGCTAAGTCTGGAAGACTTTATTTCCCTGATGACCAGGGAAATTTTGCTTTACACTCAATATTTGGCTAAGTCTGGAAGACTTTATTTCCCTGATGACCAGGGAAATTTTTGTTTCCTTACACTTTATTTCCCTGATAAACAGGGAAATTTTTGCCTACACTCAGAAATTTGGCTAAGTCTGGAAGACTTTATTTCCCTGATGACCAGGGAAATTTTGCTTTACACTCAAAATTTGGCTAAGTCTGGAAGACTTTATTTCCTTGATGACCAGGGAAATTTTTGTTTCCTTACACTTTATTTCCCTGATGACCAGGGAAATTTTTGCCTACACTCAGAAATTTGGCTAAGTCTGGAAGACTTTATTTCCCTGATGACTAGGGAAATTTTGCTTCCTTATACTTTATTTCCTTGATGACCAAGGAAATTTTTCTTGCTTCCTTACGCTCTGAAATTTGACCAAGTCTGAGAGTAAGGAAAGTACTATATCCCTATCGTCCAAAGGCTATATCTAAGTCAATAGAATGATACTTAGAGATGAGCATCCTTCGACAAGCCGATATACAAGGCCGAAGAATAATCAAGCTTAAGCTCCTACAAGTAAGCTTACGCTAGATTTCGACAAACTCATTGAACCTACCAAGTCAGAAAGGACCGGATCAAGAGTTAACTTGGTTAAAATCTAAGTCGCAGTAAGTCGATTCGGATTTAAGACCCGAACCACAAGTCGTTTTAATCAGACCGGTTCACTCAAGCTCAAAAGGATTAAGCTACCAGTGGAAGTTACAAAACCACTCGAATATGATCCTAACCATCAAGGAAGTTATGTAAACCACCTGGAAGTTTCTCTAACCATCCAAGAGAAGTTATAGAAACCACCAGGAGGTTGCTTCAACCACCCGAAGTAGTTATTCTCTACAATAACTACTTCGACCCTTATAAAAGGAGGGACAAGAAGAGAAGAAAGGATCTTTGGCCATAGCAACAAGATCCTACAAAGCTCCCGACTGAAGATACTTCAAAGCTCCAAGAAATCCCGGAGAAGAAGAATCGAAGATCGAAGCAAACCAAAGAAAATCGAAGACCAAAGATCGAAGAAGAAGATGGAAAATTGAAGAATCAAGTCCAAGCAAGTCGAAGAACAAGCGAAGAACAAGTGAAGATTCTAAGAGAAGAAGAGTAAAGCAAAGCCCCTAGCCGATCACGCGCAAAGCCCGGAAGGATCAAGCACCGCAACGCTCTTCTCTTTTCATTTTCTCACTTGTTGTAATCTTTGTACTTCGAAATCGAGTATCAAAGGATCTTAGACGGATTTCCCCGCAATCTCCTGATATACATTTTGTACTCCGCTCCCTCGAAGCGAGTCTTTGAAATTTGTACTTGAGTAAAAATCAAATATTTGCTCATACAAATCCAGGACAAAGATGACATGGGGATATATCATTACACAGATACCCCCACTCCAACAAAAAAAAGGAAAATAAGGAAATGCCTGAATAATGAAAAGGACTGGGGCCTTTCTAGATGAGCTAATACAAGACAATTGGTACGTGGATCATCCGTGAGATTTCTATAGCCAATGATTCGAGACCACATCGTATTCATTGTATTCATCCAATATTTCTTTCAAGACAAACCATGTTCAACCAAATGTTCCAGATTGTCTATACAAAATGAAAATTTGACATGGAAACAGGGATAATGATGCGATCTGATATCAACTAAATGCGATGCGGAATGCTTAAATGAATCCAAGTGCAGAATTTAACAATAAAAATCAGATTTCAGCATGTATCAATAAATTTCAGCAATGCTTATAATCACGTTTCATCGACCATTCATTCCCAAACAAATTTAACTCAACGAGATAATAAAATTGACAAGAAGAGACTTAATTTCAGATTAATATAACTGAATTCCAGCAATGAAACAATAACATCATCTCAAATAATAAGCCATTGTATCAAAGAACAACCACAAACCTAAACGATAAAATCCTAATGGATGAGACTCTCGGGAAAACAGAAATTTAGTATTCTAACATAAAATCAGCAACAAGGCCGGTTAATGGAAAGGAAAATATCACATGAAAAATCAGAGGACAATCCAAACCGTGCTGAGGTCAATGCCGGCAGCTTTCCGATGCTCCGATGTTGCAGAAGAATGGCGCGGAAGGGGGAGGTGTGGTCCAGAAGACGGGGTGAAGAAGCCGAGACGATGATCTTGAAGAAGAAGACACTCCACGTCGATCTTCCGTGAAGCCGAGGATGAATAGCGATGCGACGGGGTAGAAGCGTGCGGAGGAAGAAAAGGTTGAGAAGCAAGGAGGAATTCGTCGGAAAAGATAAACCGAACAAGCGAGCCGCTTCTCCGTTTCTAGGGTTTCAATTCATATTTCATCTCCCCTTGCAATTAGGGTTTTTAGAATAAATAGGGAAACAACTAAAGAAAACAAGAAAGGAAAGAAGAGAGAGGAGGACCGATCGGCTAGAGAGAGAGAGAGAACCGCACGGATGAGAGAGGGTGTCCGCGGGAGAGAGAGAGAAGGGCCGGCCGGTTGGGGATTGTGGGCTAGGGTTTGGGTTTTTGCTCTCCATCGAATCTCATCCATTGAGATCTATCCCTAACTTAAGATCCTATGGCTAAAAAGTAAACATAGAAATGAGTCAGTTCGGCATCTGTGGCTCGAACCGGATGCGAACATGGCTCGCACCTACCCAAACCAGAAATAAAAACTAAAATAACTAACGATCCGCTGGTCGGATCGAAATAAAGTAAAAACCAAAACTGTGGGGCTTCAATTAAGCTTTCCACTGATGCAGACGGATCGACGATCGGGTTCCTGGATCTCCGGCGCGGATGAAAATACGCCATCAGCTGTAGAAAAACTGCACGTAGTAGGCTCGTCTGCATCAAGTCCCCCGGACTCAAAAGAACTCGACTCCTGTCGAGCCAGGTCCTGGGTCCGGCGGGGGCTCTCCTGGCAGCAACTGCAGCCGCTGCCTCTGATCGGACTGCTCTCCCGGGTCCGGTGGCCAAGTGATCCGCCTCAGGTACACGGCAACTCCATCTCGTAGCCTCTGCCCCTCGCCGCCAAGCGAAGACCTGAAAGTCAACACCAACATCCTCCGCGGCACGATAAGATCATCAAAAGACTCAGATAATTTCATGTGATAATAGGAATGTGGGTTGACATGAAATTCAAGTGACATGTGAAAAGAAAGGCCGCGGGAGCATAATGTGCTGCGGGTCATCGGCTTGCGCGATTGGCAATGGTATATTTGAAAGGCCGTGGGTTGCGGGTGCATAATGTGTTGCTCAAAATGGCCTGCGCACGGTGCAAAGCAAGGGGATTCTAAACCAGGAAGATATGTCATGTCATCATCGTCCGGATGCAGTGAATAAAATAAGAAATTAAAGAACTCATCATGCCACATGTTATGATTTCGAAAAATTAAAGACGATGGGTTGTCTGAAATCTGAAAACATGATTCATAGATATTCTGCCTCGAAAAATGATCAAACATGCCAAAATCTTCATTATTGCTTAATTCAACACTTGGATGACAATAGGGATGCACATATGAATGATCTATGAATGAATGGAAGTCAGGCAAATGATGAATGCAAGTGTCATGAATGCCTACCGACTCTAAATGCGATGTGCATGCAATGGAATTCAAAATGTTCTCTAATCCCTTATCAATCTTCAGTAAAGCAGATGGACATCCAACTAAGTTTTCAGCGAATGGTGGTATGGACGGACTCTGACTCAGAAGGGCTTGAGGTGCATGGGATCGGTGTTTCCTAAAACATGTGGGCCAAAGGGTGACATTGATGCCATCCTTAAGGAAGGTATAGGTGTTGGCTCTTCCATGATGTTGGACGTCGCGGTCGAACTGCCATGGACGCCCTAAGATAACATCAGCAACCTCTAGCGGAATGATATCGCACCAGATCTCATCTCTATATTGCAGCCCAACGGATAACTTTGCCAAACAACAGTGAGTTACCAGCTGACTCGTGGTGTTGTCTAGCCAGGATGTCTTGTAAGGGTGAGCTAACGGTTTAACCTTCCATTTCTTGCTCCTAACTACCCTTTCATTTATCAGATTGGTGGTACAACCTTCATCGATCAAGAGACAAATGTCCATTCCATTGACAGTGCAGACTGTTCGGAATAATTCGAACCTCTGGTTCTTGCAGTGTGGCTTAGGGGGTCCTCCACAGAGCTCGTGGGGTAACAATGCTTTGGGTGTTTGGGGTAATGGCGACTGGTGAATGACCAACAGTGGTGCCGTCACATCATCCCCCTCCAAGACTAATTCATTGAAGTGTTCCCCATCAGATTCGTGACTATCCTCGTCATTATCCGCAAGATGTGTCTGTGGATGGAATTGACGGCGAGGACAGTCGGCGGACTTATGACCCGGCTGGTTGCATTTAAAGCACTTTATCTGACTCGGGTTGGGTCCTAAGACTCCTTTACCCTTCTCAGTGGGTGCAGGAACTGTGCCAGCTACGGGTGAAGGTCCAGGGGGTGGTCTACTAACGGATCCGGATGGTGCCCTAGTGATGTCATATCGTCGGGACACAGATCGTGATTGGTGAGACTCGACTTTCTTGGCCCGACGGTGTGCATCACTGACCTGATACAAGTCGTGAAGGGACACCACCTCCTGAATGGAAGGCTTGAGACCGTTGACATACCTAGCGACGCTCTGCTCTTCATCTTCGTGCAGATCGTTCCGAGCTTGGAGCTTGTAGAATTCATTAGTGTAGTCGTCTACAGATTTATGCTCCTGTCGCAGGTTCTGAAATTTCTGGAACACGTTCTGCTTGAAATCAGAAGGGAGGAACTTCTGTTGCATTTTTCCTCGCATATGTGTCCAGGTGGAAATCTTTTCTTTCCCTTTCCTACCCCTAGCGGTCTGCAACTGTTTCCACCAAATCAGTGCATGACCTTTCAATTTAAGGCTGACAAACTTGACTTGTTTGTCGCGGGGAATTTCTTTCCACTCGAAATACTGGTCGATTCTCTCGGCCCATTCTAGGAACTCCTCGGGGTCCATCCTACCCTCGAACTCAGGAATTTCTATCTTAATGCCCTGATCCCAGCCCCAATGAGATTTCGATCTCCTATGACTTTGCCTACTTTGCCGCTCAGATCCATCAGAGGAACTGACGCTGTCACCTCCTGACCCTAGGTCTAACTCACTACGCCCGGGTGACGCTCTAATCCTGTGTTCGCGACGGGGTCGCGGTGGATTCTGGGAATTATTGAAGGCTAAGGTCAAGGTTTCTATTTGGGTCTGAAGCCTCTCAATGTTATCTTGTTGCCTCATGAAGGCATCCTGCCAAGTACGGGGCGGAGACGATCCAGCCATTCTAGATTGTTTAGTAGATGCTATCGATTCAATCACGAGAGAAAGGGATGACCCTAATATGGATGCGACACGCGAAGCGTGTGACTAGCTAATGCAAGATACAAACTAAAATGAAAGAAAGCAAATAAAAAAAAAAATTCAGCAAACAGGCAATGATGCGAATGATGGAGAGGACCGGCCGTTGCGTAAGAACGCGACGACTAGTGCGCTCTGATACCAACTTGATGCGATCTGATATCAACTAAATGCGATGCGGAATGCTTAAATGAATCCAAGTGCAGAGTTTAACAATAAAAATCAGATTTCAGCATGTATCAATAAATTTCAGCAATGCTTATAATCACGTTTCATCGACCATTCATTCCCAAACAAATTTAACTCAACAAGATAATAAAATTGACAAGAAGAGACTTAATTTCAGATTAATATAACTGAATTCCAGCAATGAAACAATAACATCATCTCAAATAATAAGCCATTGTATCAAAGAACAACCACAAACCTAAACGATAAAATCCTAATGGATAAGACTCTCGGGAAAACAGAAATTTAGTATTCTAACATAAAATCAGCAACAAGGCCGGTTAATGGAAAGGAAAATATCACATGAAAAATCAGAGGACAATCCAAACCGTGCTGAGGTCAATGCCGGCAGCTTTCCGATGCTCCGATGTTGCAGAAGAATGGCGCGGAAGGGGGAGGTGTGGTCCAGAAGACGGGGTGAAGAAGCCGAGACGATGATCTTGAAGAAGAAGACACTCCACGTCGATCTTCCGTGAAGCCGAGGATGAATAGCGATGCGACGGGGTAGAAGCGTGCGGAGGAAGAAAAGGTTGAGAAGCAAGGAGGAATTCGTCGGAAAAGATAAACCGAACAAGCGAGCCGCTTCTCCGTTTCTAGGGTTTCAATTCATATTTCATCTCCCCTTGCAATTAGGGTTTTTAGAATAAATAGGGAAACAACTAAAGAAAACAAGAAAGGAAAGAAGAGAGAGGAGGACCGATCGGCTAGAGAGAGAGAGAGAACCACACGGATGAGAGAGGGTGTCCGCGGGAGAGAGAGAGAAGGGCCGGCCGGTTGGGGATTGTGGGCTAGGGTTTGGGTTTTTGCTCTCCATCGAATCTCATCCATTGAGATCTATCCCTAACTTAAGATCCTATGGCTAAAAAGTAAACATAGAAATGAGTCAGTTCGGCATCTGTGGCTCGAACCGGATGCAAACATGGCTCGCACCTACCCAAACCAGAAATAAAAACTAAAATAACTAACGATCCGCTGGTCGGATCGAAATAAAGTAAAAACCAAAACTGTGGGGCTTCAATTAAGCTTTCCACTGATGCAGACGGATCGACGATCGGGTTCCTGGATCTCCGGCGCGGATGAAAATACGCCATCAGCTGTAGAAAAACTGCACGTAGTAGGCTCGTCTGCATCAGATAAGAAGTTTCAACAGGGTTTCTTCAGTTTCAAGTTAAACATTAAATGTTTATTCCAAAAGAAAATCTAGTTTCCAACAGTAGTTTTGTATGTTCCTTCCAAGGCTGCTTGAGTTGCCGCATCATGTAACCTCTCATTCAGCTTCTCTATATCTGTTTCTTCTCGCTTATCAAAGGACAATCAGCTTAACCATCTACACCAGGTATGGGACCATGATTATATTTAAAATAGAAGATGTCAAACTTAAAAGGAGGCAAGATTAACAGACCTCTGGTGGAACCTAAAAATTGAAGAGATGTGTAAGGATAAAGAAGGTATTAACATAAATTATGGAAGACACAGGCACCTGAATAAAAAATCAAACACTTGTATGAAAATGAATATCACCTGGCATCTGGAATTCCATGACAAATGACCTCGTTGACAGAACTGTTGATCAATGAAAGCACGTAACTTTAACAAAATGAATTAAAAACCATTCTGATATATGACATATTGGAAAACAACCTACGTGCAGCAAGACTTCGGAAAGAAATGGTAGTTTAATGGAGATGGATAACCTCCTGAAAAAGGTAGAACAAGATGTTCCAAAATATGTTTATCAATACGCCAATAAAAGTAGAAAAAGAAATTGGAGTATAGCATGTACAAAAGAGGTGATAATTAATTGTAGACAAAACAAGGATGATGTTTTAAAATTTCAACATTGTAGATTATTTAGTAAAATAAACCAAAATTATATATAGCTATAAAGGAAAATAACTTGCTATTAACTACCAACGCAATTAAAGGCATCCCTTTTACACCCATCTTGTACACCAAAATATGAGCCCCACTCCCACATTTTGTAATCACGTGACATAAGCCATCAAGGAGTGCTCTGTTCAATGCATAAAGAACTTTCTGAACTTGAACTTAAAAATAAATATATGCATATTAATTTACTCTTGGGTGTAGTTATGCAAGGCATAAAAGAAAGATGTATAGGTGTAAAACCAAAATATAACAGAAGTACATTCGATCACATCATGATCAATTGACCGAGTGCGTAAAAATACTTGATCGGACCTTTGGCACATTAATGTGGTTAGACATACACGTGCATATATGCAAAACACTATTATATGGTGGTGCTTTCAAAGTAAAAAAGAAAGTGTGTATTATAGTCATTAAGCACAAAGCATTAAAGGCCGAAAATTAAATTAACACTCAACAACCGTGATAAGCACATATGCTTCTCCACTTATAATTTGATGGAAACTTATGCACAGTCAAGGGATCAGAGATTCATATTTGAGGGAAGTACAGTCACTAAGCACAAAATATTGAAGGCTGAAAAGAAAGTCACACACCAGTGCAAAGAAGCTCACATGCACACATGTTTCTTCACCTATAATTTGACGGAGACTCGTGTCACTGTCATGTCATCAAATATTCATATTTGATGTCTATATGTGCTGTTAAGGCATCAATTAAGCCCAAGTGTGCATGCTATTCAAGGTTCACATTTAATGAGAGGTGATATCTACAGATGCAACCATAAAAGTTTTGAGTTATACAAAGATGCATAAGTGCATAACCTAGAACGGACTATGCCCAGGTACTTATTTTCATCCAATATTGGTTCATATGCAATGAGAGCTGATACCTACAGTCTACAGATAACCATAGAAGAATTAAGATACAATACTCAAAGAGGAATAAGCTACAGTGATGACAGTGATATCTCAGTTAGTGATATATATGGCCACAAAGGATAATCAATGTGATTTTATCTTCCTGTGCTTCCACATATGATACAATGAGTAATTAATAAGCAAGGTTCAAAATCAGTTGTATCGGTCGCAATATCGGTCGGCCCCCGATGTACCGACCGGTACAAACTGATACCAGTTGAGGCCTTGATTTAAAAAAAAAACAAAAAAAATCATTTTAAAACTGGAAAAAAAGACCTTTAAATTATTGTTATTTCTTTTTTTTATTTGAATCGTATAGATTTTATGCTCAGCTACTATGATATATGGTTCATTACTTTTGGTTTTTTAGCTTGGACTAGTAGAGACGTCATAATTATAATTTATAATTAGGAGTCTATGCTTTACAATAGGGGTGTGCAGGATCCAAACCAAACCAACCCGACCAATTTTGATCGGTTTCGACACACTCAATGGATCGGATCGGATTGGGTTTTTAAAAAACCGACATGATTGGATCGGTTGACGGATTTGTAAATTCAAAACCAACCTAAACCGAGCCGAACCGACATATGTATATACATATAATATTTTCTTAAATATACCATATGTCCTCATATACCCTTGCTACCAACCATTGCAATACTGTAGGATGACTCAAAATCAGTTAAAAATCTTATCTAGGCCTAATGATTTGATAACAATTATTATTTTCTAAGTTTGAACTAGGTCCTAATAGAAGGAGTTCAATAAGAACATGGTCCAAAGCCTAAACCGACCATCCAATACAATCCAATCCAATCCAAACCGACTTTAATTGGATTGGATTGGATTGGATTTCAATCTTAGTTCGGTTTGGATCGGATTGAAAATCCTCAAAACCGACCAAGGTTGGATCGGTTTGGGTTTTGCCTAAATAGGTCGATTTCGAACCGATGCACACCCCTACTTTCAACCTTCTCTGATGAAATCCCCTACATGGAAGATACTCTAAAATCTTAAGGTTGCCAAGTCTCACGAATCTAATTGGCGAAGGTGAGAATGTACTAGTTCAGTACTCCCCATGGTTGTCTGGCTGACGCCACAAAAAAGGAAGAATATTCAATCACTTTTTGGCTAACCATGTTCGTAAGCCAAGTATATCCTTACTTTATTGGCTTCTAGCCTTGCCACATTTTTTAGAGGGAGGTTATTTTGTTGCAATGGCATATGTAATGTACATAGAGTTACATGCAACAATAATTGCATGTGATTTGGAAGGGTGAGATTACTCCTTTATCCGCTTGTTACTTGCTCAGCAACTACTGTTGTCGCCCACCATTAGTGTTCGTCACGACCAAGCTAGAGCCACTATACTTTTGACAAAAAAAATTGTTCGAGGTACGCCCAGGGCTCACCCTAGGGCAATGTGCAGCCAAAATGCCCTGGGGCGAGCCAATTGGGGCAAGACTCCATATGAACTTACGCCTATATGGCTAGGCACATATCCTGGTGCCTAAGGTGCGTCTTTTGTGTCTCAGCTGGTTGGGTATACTCCCAGATGAAGCGAAGTATATAAAAACACTAAACATTGCCCCTAAAACTATCCCTAGTTTGTGTCTCATAATTCTAAATCCCAACCCTATATTTACGTATAAGTAAAGATAGAGGTGAAGGCAAGCCAGTCAAATTGAACCCCATCGAAGAAGATGTGGAGGAAGTCTGTGTGTGTGTGTGTGTGCCAGGGGGGGGGGGGGGGGGGGGGGTCATGGTGGAAGCTTTCCCGGATAGACCCATTAGATGAAGAAGATGATATTGATGAGAATGAATTGATGTGATCGTGTGATATTTTAAAGCCTTTGAGAAAGGTTTTCTAACTATAGTAATTTTCTTGAATTTGGGTTGTATGGATATTAGATACTATATCTTTTGGATTTGGTTTAAACCTATATGTATCATGAAAGACAATGACAAAGTTGTTTCAAATTATCCTTTTTTACAATGCTTAGTACTTTGTATGGATATTTGATACTTATATATGTGTGGATTTTATTTGTTATTCACTATTTTTAAAACTTATATATTTTTTAATTAAAATTCAAAAATTCGTGAGGCCCTAGGGCATACGCCCTGCCTCACGGCGGACTCTCCGTCTTATGCCTTCGCCTCTGACAACATGGAGAGCCACTACGACCCATAACCGCACCTACCACCATCGTTGTCGTTACCCCCTTCCCCACCACCACCACCACTTCCACTGCTAGGCACAACATCCACTATCGTCGCCCATGGACACGACGAAAGTCGGACCAATCATCACCCACTACCATTGTCAACATCCACCACCACCACCACCATGTTGTCGGACCCATTACCACCAACATTGTAACCACCGCTGCCCATTGTCGTCCCCACTGTCATCACCACAGTTGTTATCAGATCCACACCAACGAATGTTGAATCCACCACCATTCACCACCGCCTTGACTCTCCACCGCATAGGAGATAACACAAGGAAGAGATGGGTCACCCTAAACAAGGAGGAAGCCCTTGCTACATCTCAACTTACAGCTAAAATCAGCAACTAACAAGGTTTTGGCTATTTTAATTACGTGAAGCCCACACATTCAACAATGTACCCTTCCCACTAGCAGCAACTAAAGTTACAAGTGGGCCAAATTACAACTTACTACAAAACACCTATAAATTGGTTTTTGTTCAACCTAAAGAGAAATCGGAAACAGAAGAGACATCGGCAAAAAGATACAAACAATAATAACCACCAGCAAACATGTAATTATACAAGCAGATGGGTCCAAAAGCACATCCATACCTAGAAGACTCCCAAAATGAACCTAACCTGCACTTCACTAGCAGCAATCAAACATACTTACCAAGTGTACATGGCTCCACCTCCGCAAGGTTATTACAATCACATGAAGCAAGTAAAATGTTACAAAATAGCATCTAACTAAAAGCAGGCACAAAAAAGAAAATATCTATGAGCACCAGCGTAGGGATAGGTTAGCAGACTCACAAATCCATAAACTTTGTCACCAGCAAAACCAAAGAACTAGCATGCTAAGGTAACATGTGAATCTCATCCCACTTCATACATAAATCATCAAAGGAGTAGCCCTTCAATCGATTGCTAACCCAAGCTTTCAAGTGATATAATTCAATCAGCAAAATATGGTGAGAGCAAATGTGTCCACATCGACAGACATTCTACCATTGTTTTCTAAATTGCCACCAGATATTAGATGGCCTAGAATTCCATAAAAAAAAAATACCCCACGCTGAAATGACACTAAGAACCAAATGCCCACGAAACAAGCGACGACAATGTAGTCTTATCATCAAATGAGGCCATCTAAGGAGCTCAATTATAAATGAAGAAGGCTCCACCAAAGAATTAAGCAAGAGGCTTTGAGATCTAGTTCAGGCCACTTTTTTACATTTATCCCATTTTTCTTTTTCAATAGCATACTTTACAATAGGTTAGCTTTGGGGATGGTTATTCTATTCTTTTAGTTCAGGATGTACTTTCCTATATTTTATCACTTCATTGAATGATCTAGAGGTGATCATTACATATAACGAGGGGGTGGGTGGTCCACATCCTTCTTTTAAGTATTCATAATTTCATATGACCTGCACATGATGACTTAACATGGGAATTGGGAAGCATTGGAGCATAATTGGTAGATGATTGATTAAAGGACAAATGGGGGAATTGATTACACTTAGAAGAGATTTTAGATCCAAATGAGCCCACATCTCCCATCTATACGGCCAACTACATGTGTAAAATGAAACTCCATCTCTATCCTCTAGTGTGTGCTTCCTCACTCTTCTCAGCTTCTTCCTATTTACTTTTTTTTCTAACTTTTCCTGAGTTGCACGCCATATAGGTGCTTATTTGGGATTATGTAAGGTCCCAAGATTCCACAAGATATAAAGTATTGGTCGGTTTCCCCCTAAGAAGCACGGACACGGGACACGGACACGACATTTTTCAAAAAATTAGGACACGGACACATTGGGGGACAAGCTAAATTATATATATATATATATATATATATATATATATATATATATATATATAGGGGTGTTAGGATGCGGCGTGCGGTGCATGCGGCGCACCGCAGCAGCCGTCTGATGCACTGCTGCGTGCATCGCACGCACAGCAGCAGTGCATCAGACGGCTGCGGTGCGGCGCCGCACGCACCGCACGCCGCATCCTAACATTCCTCTATATATATATACTAGTAATGCCCGTGCCTGTCGGCACGCAAAAGATTTCGAGGGCGGGGACAATATTTTGAGGAAGTGACAATATTTCAAAGGTGGCAATAAAATATTTTGAGAGCGATGACAATATTTAGAGGGATATAACAATATTTAGAGGGTGACAATATTTAGAGGGTGGCAACATAGATATCAGCCGCCACTATTTACAACGGTGATCCAACAAATAAAAACTACACCAACAGACCATTGTTGTTCTGAAATCTTAATGATGATCCAACAAATAAAAAAAAAGGTTTTAGATTTTTTATGATCAAAACCTTGAAAAGAAGAAGGCTGATGAAAGTGATAATGATAGCATTAAAAATCAGTGATCAAATCCATCAAAAACCTTTAGGTTTAACCCATCATCCTAAACAATTTACCCAAAAAACTAAATCTAAGCACTCATTAGCCAAATATTGGAGAGCAAGTTGAAGTTGGAGTTGGGGTTGGGGGGAAAAAAAATTTGCTATTGGAGTTGGGGAAAAAAGAAAAACTGTCACATATCCTTAATAATTTACCCAAAAAATTCATCCCAGAGAAAGTTGGAGTTAGGGGGAAAAAAAAAGAAGTATCCCTTCTTCTCCCTCTAGGTCTCTCTCTCTCTCCAAAGCTGTCGAAGGCGCTTCTCCCCCACCGAAGTGTTTGTCCCGATTGGTCAGCCCGATTGACATGGCTTTCGATCACTGTGTCACTTGGCCTGCAGGTCCAGATTGAATGCGATTCACTGGCCAGAATGGGTTGAAACGGAGTAACGGACAGCTGTGATCAGGACACGCCAACTGGGCTGACCATTCAGGTCTAATAGCATTTTGGGCTTTTTTGAATTTATACCCCCTCTTTGTGTCGAAGGGATCCCAGCTGGTTTCGGTAACGTATTCAGCCCACTTCTTAGAAATTTCTTGGGGCAACATCTGCTGCAATTCCGGTGATAGGCTGCCGACATGCTCCTGCATGATGTGCTGATCGAGGGTCTCGCTGTCCGATAACTTGTCGCTGCAGAGGCCACAGACCCAGAACATGAAAGTGGCGTTGGCCGCCGCAAAGGAGACGACTTCCTGCAACAGACCATCCAATGCTCGGTGGTCGTCAAAAGATGAAAGGTGGTACGCCGAGAGGTCCGAGACACTCACAGAGAGAAGGCGCTGCCAGCTAGTAATGCTCAAAGATTGCAGATAGGAAAGCACATGTACCTTCCGGTGGGCTGGGAAGGAGGTGGGAGGCAGCGGCTCCACCGATGGGCTGCCGTCCTCGGCAATGCAAGCTCAGGTCGCCGTCGCTGTTGCACACGCAAAACACCCCGTCGAAGCGGACACCACCAGCAACGGCGACCTGGATCTCAGGCGACGGAGTTGGCAGCGCTGGGGATCTGCCGTCGTTGCCACTACCTTGGACGACCGTAAAGAGATCTGCGATTTTCTCCCTCTCTCCTTGGACGACCGTAAAGAGATCTGCCGTCGGTGCCACTACCTTGGACGACCATAAAAAGATCTGCGATTTTCTCCCTCTCTCCTCTCTTCTCTGTTTGGTAAAGATCTGTCGTCGTTGCCACTACCCAACATGTCCGATCAATACCAAACAGAGAAGAGAGGAGAGAGGGAGAAAATCGCAGAAGGAGAGAGAAGGATCGCGGGAGAGCAGAGAGAGAGAGAGAGAGGATCGCGGGAGAGCAGAGAGAGAGAGAGAAGGATCGCGGGAGAGCAGAGAGAGAGAGAGAGAGAGAGAGAGAGGAAGATCGCGGGAGAGAGAGAGAGAGGGTAGATCGGGTAACTGACGGCTGTGATGCTGACGATCAATTTCGGAAAGTAATTACAGAGGAGGGGACCACGTACAGGTGGCAGGCGTGAGCAATGGGATTAATACCAAATATGTCCTTAATTTTTTACATAAAAGTCCTTCAAACGATTATAAATAATTTTTTTTTACAATCAGGTCCTTGCCGTATTTATTATTTCCTCCACTTAATTTCATCCCCACATTTCAACTCGATTCAATCTTAGCCGTTCCCCTCTCCCTAGATGAATCTCACTTGCCCTAACACCAATTTATCTCATCCCCTCATTCTATCCCTCTCTCAAAGACAAATCCTGACCGTTGTTTGTACCCCCCACAAAACTGTAGCTTATTATATAGATATATATATGAAACTAACATCTCTAAAATTATGATTTAATGTTCATTGCGTAGGATAAGAGAGGCATGTAAATAAAGGATTTGTCACTCTTTTTCCTTCTTTTAGACAAACAATAATGATCCTTTGACATTACTTCACTGATTTTACTTTAGCGATTACTATAAGCCTACTAACAAAGAAATGCAATGCATGCTTAGGCTTTAAATCAGTGAAAGCTTTCAATTAGTTGATCTAAGATGACCTTCGAGAATTCAATCATTTACCAATCGGGCTTACCATTCAGGCTAAACGTTTCAGGGTAAATCCAAATCATAGTCGTGTGTTGCACCCAACCCTTTTAATGAATTGCGCCCAACCTTATCTACAACGTGTCCGGAACGTGTTCGCTGCATGTGCGTGTCCGAAACGTGTCCGGAACCTCTGTTATCAAAAACTCTGATTTTTTGAATAAGTCTCGATTAGAACACAACTTATTTAGTACACGTTCTGTACGCGACTCTTTCCCGATTTTTTGAAAAAGTCGCGATTTTATGAAAAAGTCATGATTTTTCACGTTTTAATCCCGATTTATGCATTTTAATCCCGATTAATTGCGTTTTAATCTCGTCATGTATTGCTCAAAAAACCCATTGTAACATCTATTATCTATATATAAACATGTTCCAAAATTCTACCGTTTGTTTCCCGACTCTTTTCCGATCTTTCCAACTTTTCCCGATTTTTCCGACTTCTCCCCTAGACGATTTTTTTAACTATGTCCGGAACGTGTTCGCACTCCGCAGCGTATCCGGAACGTGTCTGCAGCATGTCCGTGTCCGAAACGTGTCCGTAGCGTGTCCGGAACATGTCTGTGACCTAAACAGTATTAAAACTAAAAAAAACATAGTCTGACACGTGTTTGGCACGTGTCCGTGTCCGGCACGGATACGGGGCCTTCGGAAGAGTGTCCGTGCTTCTTAGGTTTCCCCATTAGTCTTGGTTTTGGGTTTTGATTCAATCTAAAGGTTCAGGTGCCCGAAATGTTACCACGCTCCTTCCTTGGCTTGGTCACGGTTGATTCCAAACGTTCATGTTCTTGTCACGTCTCCTTTGCATCAAGAGGATGAAAGTCTGTTAATTGTGTCCTTTCTTCTGAAGATCCGAGTTGTGATTTTTCTGTTATGCATGCATCTTCCACCTTCAAACCTTTTACTTCACTGCATAAGATACACATCACTCCATCATCTTCACCAATTATTTCAGTTACCATTGGTTTACCACTTTCATAGCCATGTTATGCTCCCTAAATCTAGTGCCTAGCTTAGGATGATCCCAATACGAAATTTGAAAGCTACTGGTTTCTCCATTTCTTTAATGTAAAACTTCTGTTGTTGTTTGTCAGTTTGGAAAGACTCACAATAGATGTCTAGGTTATATTGACTACATTTTGGCATGCCTAATACTTTAGTATGAAACCTATATTGTCCACGAATTTATTATCAATACTCACTTCAATTTGGGGCTGATTTCATACTAAAACTAAAACCTGATTTAAAATCAAATTTAGTTCACCAACAATCATTTAAAATATCCCTAGAATCTTAGGATGAATCATTACAAGTATGATCACCTCTATGCTCATCGTTCTTAATCAGCAACCAAGAAAATTGTCTTATAACGATAATTTAAACCCCATATTGCATCAGAAAACCTAGGATGTGGACTTACAGAGACAACGGAAAGTGACCAAACACAAAGATCCATAAAAAAAACAGAACTCAAACCATCTTATCAATTCTCCACCTCGAAGTACGACCATCATAAACTTGAAAACTATAATAACTTTGCAACTTTCACAACCCCATCATCCTCGAGACTCCTACTACATGTAGTACGCTAGACCAAATCTCAAAACACCCATTCATAGACGCCAACCACATACACAATATCCACTACCAAAATATACAACCTAAGATACAAGACCTTTCTCATAGAAAACTGTAACATAATTTGCACAAGCCCTAACCATAGAGCCCTTTTAGAAGCACAAGACCTCTAACGGACTTTCCGCTCCAAAAATAAAAAAAACCAACCAACCCTACCCAATAGACTCTCAAGATCCCATCATTAAGCAGTTCTTACACTCTTCATTGTCATCCGCAAGGAATTATTCAAAATGTGAGGCCACAGCCATTAGAAACTTGGCAAGGAATGCCCCTATTGAAGAACCTACCAAATAACTAAAAATAGCTCTACGTATACGCCAGAAAACTCCTTTTCACCTCTAAGTGAAACCATCTAAACCGTGCCCTTCTGAATGCCCCGTGCACAGTGGAATCTCAAGAAAATGCCCTCCAACCTATCCCACAAAATTTGCTATTGGCTCATCTCCTCCTCCAATGCACACTGCAGAATGTTTATCCAACTTACCATTTTGGCCTTCAACTACATCAAACCAGAATAATGTGACCACCAAGTCAACCTTCAAGTTTTCTTGTTCGCTAATCCTTAAGCCACAACTAAGCCTATGTACACCATCTCATTCATCATGCGCCCAACATCTCCCCACAGTAAGATAAAAAAACTGGAGAACATTCCCCTTCCTGAACCTGCAATGGATAACATCGAAGGAGTGAATTACTAAGAACCAAGAACAAACAGAAAACATGACCCCCTTAACCCAACTTCTCCATTTATTACCAAACATATCTTCAAAGATAATTAAGAAACCATATTCATGTCCATCCTAAGAACAATTTAACTAAATCTTAAGAAATGGAGAGTTAGACTATAAGCCACAAGAACTACTTGATCCTTGGAAGTACTTTAATAAGGCACCTACGTTATTTGATTAGCCAGTACAGCTTACAATTCCAACGGGTTCAGAATCCAGCACCCCTCATTTTAAGACTAAGCACAAAAAATTAGCAGAAAAGTCAACTATTAAACTTGGCATTTTGACCAGACTCTAAAAAACTAGCATAGGATCATCGGTAACGGGAAGCTCACACATGTTTCTTAATAATTCCATCGAGTATATTTCTTGGATTATCTTCCTAATCCAATGAATAAAGTTCCTTTCCACACACTGCATCAACAGATCCACCTAGCTATCAAGACACAAACATGAGAAGTGGAATACCGCAATAAATTGGAGAATGAGATCACCTACCACTAACTTAGTAGCCCTCATATCAATAGTTACTATTATCTTCTTCCGTCATCTCCATATTGGATTCAAATTGTATATTGTAATAGGTCACAAAACAGAAAGATGCCCCCAAACTCGTATACAAATAGAAGGATTTTAAAATTACAACGTGTCCACATGAAATCATTTTTTTCCCCAATAATCATCACTCAAGCATTTTGCGCCTGATATACATTGAGGGTTGGGACCTTTCTAATGTTGCAAGTACTGTTTTCCCCTTCCACTAAAACACTAAACATACTTCTAATGCTAGGTCTATATTATTTAAATCTACTACCTATTTCTGCAGCATATTTACTTAAAATGTGACATAAAGCGTGATGAGTACCAAACCTTTATAAGATCCGTACCATAGCATCAACGACACTATGATCCCATCGCTCAGATCGCAACAAGGTATATAGGTAAAATTTTCAACCAATTATTCAGCCGCCCTCCGGAGATCTTGCCTTCAACTCAACCTCATCTTTCGGGATTAGCCTTTTTTTTTGTTAGTCTTTCGAATGGAGTGCTAATTGACAAGCCTGAGGCTAGTAAACAAGTAAATGATGAAGACAACTTACCAGCAGCAATTGTTACTTCATGGACCACTTCATCAATTTCATCAGTTGTGACTCCTGGTCGAATGAAACGAGCAGCTGCATCTAAAACCTCCCTGGCAATCTGAACATTGTGGAGTTATTATAAAGAGACAAAGATTCATGACAAAATTTGAGATAAGAAAGCAGATGACACCCTCAGAGTAACACATCTCATAAAAAAGCAAGTCAGATTCTTTTTCCTGATTAGATAAATTAGTGAATATATCCAACATGGATACATATAACACCAAACTAACAAAATTAACTAAACCATGATAGAAACCAAAATAGAAAGAAGACAAATAGAAAGAAGACATAACCTCAAACCCTTGGCCGCTTATGATTAAGGACTAAAAAGGCCAGCTTTTGCAGAATACCATCCACTGTCACATGTAACTCTTACAACAATCTCAAAATAAACATTATAAGTATTTCACTAAAATAGGTAAAGTAACTTATTTGATGAGGTCACCTAGCCCGATGACTAAAATCTTCAAAGACTAATTTAAACAGATGTGATCTACAAAGGTACCAGATATCATAGAATTTAAACAGTGGACATGGTTCAAACCTTCCTTAGAACTGAACTAATGAGGACTAGATTAATAAAGAAAGAAATACTTTTCTATGCAGGAATAGCACATTTTCATCCATCACTGTGTCGCCATTGATGAAAGCTAGATCTATCTTCAGCCAAACAGCAATACAAGATTACAAGCTCCGCATCAACTTCCATCTTAGCATAATGATTTGCTCTATTGTTTGATAACTGGGATCCTAGCTTCCATGGAATACAAGCTCCGCATCAACTTCCATCTTAGCATAATGATTTACTCTATGGTTTGATAACTGGGATCCTAGCTTCCATGGATATGCATCTCTGTTTCTGGGTTTTTTGTTTTTTGATAATGCGGATAATCTTAAATCTGCTGTCATGACTCAAATTTCCATTGAAGCATCATCAGATATCAGTCAAGAAGAGTTTACAGAACTTCATCTCCGTGTGCACGTGTCTAGTTTAATTTACTTTGCCTAGCATGTTTCTTTCCAACATCAACTTTGTGAAGAGTACTTTGCAATCTTCAATCGTCACCTAATACTCCAAATAGTTTGCTATGCTTGTTTAAATGAACTACTGCTGACAGTGAACCATAATGCTAAACCAAACAGTCAATAGGTTTGTTTTCAATTGTTCAAATACATAAGATCCAAGTGACAAACAGTGTGATTGTCTTCCAAATCTCTACAAATGGTATCACATGTTTTCTACCAGCCAAAATTGCTCAATCATCCACCCAACCCCACACATTCTCCTTATTCGGCTTGATTCAACCATAGGAGGTGAAATTCTTGGCTGCCATGCTTCGTGCTTTGGCTCTGAGCCTTTGAGTACCCAACATGATCAGGCTCAACCGCAAAGTTAACAAAATCAACAAAAGAAATGGCAAGAGAAATCAGTGCAAAATCCAGAAAAATGACAGCAATTTTTGCTATTGTACGGTTAAATTAAGGCGCTGAAATCTTGAACAAGAACATCTCTTCAATAAAAATAGATAGGAGTGTATATATTTAAGGAGGTCAGCCGCATTGTTATCTATAACATTCTTTGACTTAATATGGACTTCTGAAATAGTTTTCTAATCCAAAACAGCAAAGTAACTTATCAAGCTGTTGTCCCTCAGGAACAGGAGTAGCCTTAAGAATTTCAAGCTGACTGAACATTATATAGCCCACAAAACTGTGGGATTGCACATAACTAGAATCCAGGAAAGACTAACCTTAAAAAGGTGCACAACTTTTCCCACTTGAATTACGCTCCAATAGAAGCTAGTCAAACTATGACTCAGCATCTGAAATAGACCCTAAATCACACCTTTATACTCTTTATTAATAAAATCAATTTATAATCCATGCAATGATGGCAGGAATAGAAGAGAACCCGTCTCACATTTCTTTTCACATGGCTTACTGCTGAAAATATTTTAAGCAACATGTACACTGCAATTAATAATACTTGTTGATTACATAAAATACTTTCAAGGACTAATTCTAAATTTCAATAGATAATGTTACATTATATTTTCTGTGATATATGAACCTAAGAGTATATATTATTATGCAAACTTACAGAACTCATAATTATTTATACAGAAATGTCAGTGGATTGATCTTTCATAAATTCACCATGTCTAGCAGTGTCCGATAGGTCATAAATACACTTGTTTCAGAATGAATTATTTTGAAGCACTTTCATCAAAATGAACTTGGCAGGAAAAGAATTATAGTAGTCATGAACTGAGAAACCTAGTAGGCCTATCAAACTGCAAGCACTTCAAATAGATCCATGCATCTAAGATGAATGCTCTGCAACCACTTAAAATTTGAAATTGCAATTTCATGAACACACATATAGATATAACATGCCTACAGGACAGATTACAATCAATGTCAATGAACCCAAATTCAGTCAGAAAAGGAAAACAACAAAAAGCACAGAGAAAAAAATTAGTAACATATAGCAATCAGAATCCAGCATCTGACCACTCCTTTATGCAACTGTACTACCGGTAAAAGAAGAGAAATGGGAAGGTCGTGCGCCTTAACTAGTTTGGCATAAGTTTTCACGATTATCCATATTCATAAAAAACAAAGGAGCATATAAGAACAAGAAATTTGTATGAAACACTACACATTATATCAGGTACTTACTCGACATGTTTCTCTCATTCTCTCAATCTGCTCCGGGGTCTTGATCTTTAAACCAACCATGCAAAAGTAATTTTAAACACATTTTCCATGCAGTGTTCTTTGACAAACTCAACAAAAGATTCCTAAGCCATGCTTACCTCCACTATATTCTGCAAATCGC
The DNA here is from genome assembly GCA_947650365.1 of Chamaelirium japonicum. Classification (NCBI taxonomy): domain Eukaryota; kingdom Viridiplantae; phylum Streptophyta; class Magnoliopsida; order Liliales; family Melanthiaceae; genus Chamaelirium; species Chamaelirium japonicum. The sequence goes on along the minus strand of OX393549.1, from coordinate 43,205,315 downwards.
TGCTGGGTTCAATCTTGGGGATGCCCTGCCAGTGCATCATTGGGAAAAGGTAAGACATTTCAAAACTATATCATCTATTTCCAAACTGAAGGGGGGAAAATTAAAATAGTGCATGTGTAAGTTAGATGTCAAAATTTGGCACATGCTACTTTTTATCTTACTCAACAGGGGAAGTGCGTACACAATTGCATGGATAGATATTGCACAATTTCAATTTCGAGTATGGATTGAGCTGGGTAAAGTAGCAGCTATCAGAGTTAAAGATGGGTCATGTCATCCATCTGCAAGTATACATGCTAGGAATCAAGAGATGAATGCTATGAGACACAAATGTTCAGATCATGCATAGTGACATGATACATGCATTATGAGAAGCATAACACATGGTTCATTTTGAACCATGTAAAATGAACAGCTGCTCAAGCTCACAAACCCTGTATAGTGTGTGGAAGGTTGCACATAGAACTAGGTGAAGTATCTTAGGTGCAGTGAGCCTAGATATGTGTAGAGCACACTAGATTAAATGATGATTGACACAGATTACATGCACAGAGACTTAAAAATTGATCCTTAAACATCCACCTTTTCTATATGTTAATGTATAGAGATGGGTCGGGTTACATGTACAGTCGGGTCGGGTTGTATGGTCATACATGTACATATATATTGGGCTTGAGTCCCTCAATAGAGAGCATTCCATTCCTCTCCAAACCCTAGCAGTCATCTCCTAACATGGTATCAGAGCTCTAGGGTTCTCCCGCGCGGCGACGACGACGACGACGACGGTCTCCCCCTTCGGTAGCCCCTCCCCTCCGGCCTCCCTTCACCCGATCGGCAGCCCCCCCCCCCCCCCCCTTCTTCCACCCGGCAGCCCCGCCCCCTCCCTCCACCCCCCCGACCCCCCTCCTCCACCCGCCCGACCCCACTCCTCCTCTCCCGATAGCCCCCCGCCCCCTCCCTCCACCCGCCCGACCCCCCTCCTCCACCCGACCACCCCCCCTCCTCCGCCCGACAACCCCCCGGCCCCCCTCCTCCACCCCCCGACCCCCCTCCTCCACCCCCCAACCCCCCTTCCTCCACCCGACCGGCACCCCCACCCCTTCCCTCAGCCCACCCGCCCCCTTCCCTTCGCCCGATAACCTCTCCCGGTTCCCCCCTCTGTTGAGCCTCCTCCATGGCATCTCCTGCCGTGCCGTCCGTCATTGCGATCTCTCTACCGCTGAAGGCGGTCGCCTTTCAGTTGTCATCGGCCAGCGACTGGCCTGATTGGTCACCCACCGTCGCGGCCGCGCTCTCCAGTCGTGATCTGTGGGGTCACATCACTGGCGATGATCTTCCTCCAGCTGTCCTCTCTGGCTCCTCCTCTGTCACCAGCAGTGTCATGTCCTCTGCTGCGACTGCTACTGTTCCGACTACTCCCACAGCAGCCACGGCTGCTGCTCTCACGTGGCGACATCACGATCAGACCATCCGGGTCTATCTCCTGGACTCTGTTGCTCGTCCGCTCCTTGCTCCCATTGGCCATCTTCCTACAGCGCACGCGATGTGGGAGTATCTCCGGAACCGGTTTCTCCCGCGCGGCGGCGCACGCCGGCATCAGCTTATTTGTGAGTTGTGACTCGCAGTCTGCACGTCAGGGGGAGCGCACAATTCAGGACTTCTTCAGTCTGATGAGTGCATACTGGCATGAGATGGACTCCCTGATCCCGGAGCGGTGTGCTTGCCCTCGCTCTCGGGATTTCCAGCGCTACCTCGATGAGGGCCACTTGCATCAGTTCCTGGCAGCGCTTCGGCCGGACTTTGCTCTCATCGCTGCTCAGCTCCTGCACCGTGAGACTCCCTCGGCTAGAGGATGCTCTACTCGCCTTGGTCGATGAGGAGACCCGCCTTCAGACTCAGGGCGCTCGTCCTCCTCCACTTGCTCCTAGCTCCGACACTGTCCTGGCGGCCGGGTTCTCCGATGAGGCTGTCTTCTGTCACTACTGCAAGGAGCTCGGACACATGAAGCGCGAATGCCCTACACGTCCTCCACGCAACCCCCGCTGGGGTCCGGATGAGAGAGCCTCACGCTGGGCTTCGGCTTCCCACGACGATCGATGCGGCGGTCGAGATGGACGGAGCCGTGGACGTGGTTCGTCCTCCTTCCGCCACTTTGGTGGTACAGCGGCTACTGTAGAGGCCTCGACGCTCCCCACTGCTACCACAGCACCTTCTCAGCCTGAGCCGGACCATCTTCAGCGCCTCGAGGAGCTCCTTCTTCGCCACCTAGCCTCCACCGGCTCCGCGACTGCTCACGGCTTGTCTGCCACCTGTGGTACTACTGCTCCATGGATCTTCGATTCGGGTGCCTCCTGTCACCTCACCTTTGACTCCACTGTCCTCACTGACTGTTCTCTCACTACCACCCACCAAGAGGTTCGCACTGCGGATGGGACTCTCGTCCCTATTCCGCAATGTGGATCCATCACTACTACCTCTGACCCTTCTGGTAGTCTGACCCTACCCCATGTCCATCATGCCCCCCGTCTTAACATTAATCTGATCTCTATCAGTTCTCTTTGCGACTCTGACCTGACTGTCACCTTCACCCCTTCTGTTTGTGTTGTGCAGGATTCGCAGACGGGTCAGAGGATTGGGCTGGGCCGTAGAGCAGGAGGACTTTACCAGCTGGACCATCTACATGTGTCTTCCGTTCCTGTTGCTTCTGTTATGTTTGTTACCTCTGATGCCGACCTGTGGCACAGAAGGTTAGGTCATATATCGAGTGATCGACTCAAAAGCGTATTCCGTTCGAGCGCTTTGAGTCGAGCGTCCTTCTCCCCCCTCTCTGTTTGTACGGGTTGTAGACTGGCAAAGCATCTAACTCTTCCATTCTCTGCTAATGCTTCCCAATCTGATGCTTTATTTGATTTAGTACATTCGGACATTTGGGGTCCTGCTCCTGTTGCATCTATTTCGGGTTTCATGTATTATGTGTGTTTTATCGATGACTACTCTAGGTGCACCTAGGTTTATCTTATGCGTCATCGGTCTGAAGTCCCTCACATCTTTAGGAGATTCACCACTATGATACACACTCAGTTTGGTCGGCGTATCAAGATCTTTCGGTCTGATTGTGCCAAGGAGTATCTCTCCTCTGAGATGCGTGAGATTCTTCAGTCTCACGGCACTCTTCACCAGCAGTCTTGTCCCCACACCCATGAGCAGAACGGCGTTGCCGAACGCAAGCATCGTCATGTCCTTGAGACCGCACGAGCCTTGCTTCTCTCTGCATCTGTTCCTCACTTCTACTGGGCTGAAGCTGTCATGACGGCTGTCCACCTTATCAATATCACTCCGTCGTCTGCTCTGTCCGGTGCCACCGTGCCACCCCATATGAGCGCCTCCACTCCAGCCCACCTGACTACTCTCTTCTTCGCACGTTTGGCCGCATGTGCTTCGTTTTTCTTCCTCCCCATGAGCGCACCAAACTCTCTGCGAGGTCTGTTAGGTGTGTTTACTTTGGGCTCAGTTGGGAGCAGGTATCGTTGTTACGATCCCTTAGCTCGCCAGATCCGTGTCTCCCGTCACGTTTCCTTTATTGAGGATGTCCCGTACTTCCTCCTGAGTCTCGGGATCTTTCCTTGCCTCCTGCGTCACCCTCCTCGCCTTCATCACATCTCCACATCCCCGTTCTACCCCTGTTTTCTGTTGCCCCATCCACGCCTACTCCACCTCCATCTTCCCCGCCACCTTCACCACCACCTGTTACTCGTGTCTATGTTCGTCGGTCTGCAGCTCCTCCTCCAGAGTCGGTTCACACTAGTACTCCCTCGCCTGATGCTGCTGCCCCCTCCTCCCCAGTCGTGGATCCTGCTCCTGTTCGGCGCTACCCAGCGCGCGAACATCACCCTCCTGACAGATATGACTACTCTCCGGACAGGTTTGGCTACTCTGCCTTTCCCTCTGACTCTCTAGACTCCTCTGGCTACTTTGTCATTGCCTCCTATTCGCCATCTTATCAGGCTTTTCTTACTGCTCTACACACCCCCCGGGAGCCCCAATCGTACCGTGAGGCAGCTTTACATCCAGAGTGGCGGCAAGCCATGTCAGTTGAGCTTGAGGTTCAGCGGACCCAGACATGGGATTTGGTGCCCTGTCCCTCAGGTGTGATGCCTGTTAGGTGCAAGTGGATATTCAAGATCAAGACTCGACCTGACGGATCCATTGAGCGGCACAAGGCCCGCCTCGTTGCTCGTGGCTTCTCCCAGGAGTATGGGATTGATTACTAGGAGACGTTTGCTCCAGTGGCTCGGATGACTACTGTGCGCACCCTCTTAGCTGTGGCAGCTGCTCGAGGGTGGTCTCTCCATCAGATGGATGTCACCAATGCGTTCCTCCATGGTGACCTCTCCGAGGAAGTCTACATGGCTCTTCCTCCGGGCGTTTCAGTTCCTCCAGGGCACGTGTGTCGCTTGCGCCGAGCCATCTATGGGCTCAAGCAGGCCCCTCGTGCCTGGTTTGAGCGATTCCGCAGTGCAGTCCTGGCCGCCGGGTTTGTTGAGCGTCACTCCGACTATGCCCTGTTCACTCGCTTCTCCAGTCAGGGTATTGCAGTTCTTCTTCTCTATGTGGATGATATGATCATCACCGGGGATGACAGTGCCACCATACCATTCCTTTAGCGTCACCTCCAGAGTCAGTTTAAGATAAAAGATCTGGGCTCTCTTCGCTATTTTTTGGGCCTCGAGATTGCCCGGTTAGCTCGTGGTCTGTTGGTCTCCTAGCAAAAGTACATCTCCGACATCTTTGCTGATGCTGCTCTTACTGACTCTCGCACTGCTGACACACTCATGGAGCTCAATTTGAAGCTTCTAGCTACAGATGGTGAGCCGCTCCAGGATGTCTCCCGCTACCAGAGGCTGGTTGGGATGCTCGTCTACCTCATTATGACCCGGCCAGACATTGCCCATGCTGTTGGCATTGTCAGTCAGTTTGTTCAGGCTCCACGTTCAGTTCACTATGCAGCTGTCCTTCGGATTATCCGCTACCTCCGAGGCACCGTCACCCGTTCACTACTGTTTCCCTCCACCTCTCCGTTGGTGTTGCGTGCCTACTCTGATGCAAATTGGGCAGGAGATGTAGCCACTCGCCGCTCTACTACAGGATATTGTGTGTTTCTTGGTGATTCTCTTATTTTGTGGCGCAGCAAGAAACAGGAGTCTGTTGCTCGCTCCAGCACCGAAGCCGAATACAGGGCTATGGCTTCCACCACCGCAGAGATTGTCTGGCTTCGCCGCCCTCTGCTCGACTTGGGAGTTGTGATATCCAGGCCCACGTCTCTCTTCTGTGACAACCGGAGTGCTATTCAGATTGCTCGCAACCCGGTCTTCCATGAGCGAACAAAACACATTGAGGTTGATTGTCACTACGTTCGCCAAGAGTTTCTCGACCATACCATCTCCTTGCCATTCATTCATCATCGGAGCAGACTGCTGATTTTCGGACGAAGCCCCTTACGATTGCTCGCTTCCGGCACTTTATCGGCAAACTCTCGGTTTATGATCCACCGTGAGTTTGAGGGGGAGTGTTAATGTATAGAGATGGGTCGGGTTACATGTACAGTCGGGTCGGGTTGTATGGTCATACATGTACATATATATTGGGCTTGAGTCCCTCAATAGAGAGCATTCCATTCCTCTCCAAACCCTAGCCGTCATCTCCTAACACTATAGCATGTCCCATCTGTCGGAAGGTAGTCTCGAGTCTCGTTAGCTTGTAGAAAGAGCAAAGCAAAAAAATCAATCCCTCTTTTCTTCTATGGTACAGACAAATTAAATTTGTAGGGTCATTGGCCTTCTAATTTGGACTCTTTGGATGGCCCGCTCCTTTGTCTTCTTCCAATATGGCTGCCTGCACGACCACAATGCACGTGAGTTCTTCTATTCTCATACTTTGCATGCATGAGAGATCCTCCGTAGGGAGTTCCACTTCCTTGATTCTGATGTATACCATCCTTTCATGAAGAAAATGTAGTATTTCTCGGTCTGTGTATTATAATAGGAGGGATCATATTCGTTATGAGCCCAAATCCAGATAAAAGTGCTAAATTTCACTTCTGCTTGGACCACAAATATTCAACAGGGGTAGTTCAGTTTGGATAGGATTCCAAGAGCCATGATAAGTGAAAGGGCGGTCGGACTCCTTGCCCAAGTTAATAAGAGGGTTGGTCCCCATGTGGACTTCATTCACTTAGACTACTAAGTAGTCCAAGCGAAAAGGGGGGACATGTCATCTTTTTACCAAGCATACGGAAATCGTCCCCACCTAACACCATAGTGTTATTTTCACTTGGACTACTACACTAGTCCGAGTGAAACTACTGAGCATTAGTCAAACTCGGTGGAGAATACTCGTACTATATGTGATTGCCTTCATGAGATGCTTAGAAGTTAGAAGTGAAACACTTCCAATATTTATCTTTTGCCCATTTTTATCATGATTTTCTACACCTCAATTTCTGCATCTATAATAGTTAATCTTGGTTGACTTCATCATCTTGAAATGCATACCTTTGTTGTGATTGTCTATATGAGTTGCTTAGAAGAGAAACTCTTCTAATATTTGTCTTTTGCCCATCTTTTATCATGAATTTCTACACCTACATTCTACACCATAATTTCTGCATCAATAATAATCAGAAACTAAGATCTACAACCCTTCACTGCACTAATAATCAATTAATCATAAACTTCGGATGCTGATGATCTATTTGAGCAAGAAAACATCATAACAGAAAAAAGATACAAGTAATGTGGCCAACACTAGCTGCCTAAGTTCAATTCACTACATCACCACTTAAGCCCAGAATTTACATTTCTTCGAAAGCTCCATATTCCTGCGTAATTAATGGTGTGCAAGAAATAAGGAATGGTATGGTCATCAATAGGATTCTCCTCAATGAGAGAGAAGGTATGTATAAGAACAAGAAGAAAGGTCAGCAGAAATCTCTTCCTTATTTTTTAACTACCTAACTACTATATGCGAGAAAAATATGGAATCCAAAGAGGCAATAAAGAGGACTCACATCGATGGCCCAATCAGGCTTTTCAATCCCCTCAGATACCAAACGCCGCCTTGATATTGGGTAGGGTCTTAATGGCCTGTAAGAAGGCGAAACATGTCCAAATTTCAGTACAATATGATGTTAACAATTTATTTCCACAGAAATATGAATGCTTAGTGAAATTGATCCGGTTGAATTAGGGTTTAGTCAATAAAACAAGCCACCAGTGCCAAGAAAAAGATTCAGAACAGAAAAAACAATAGGGAATTAAAGTGACACATTTCCCTATGAATTAAAGTATGGGCATAAATGTATGAATTCCCCACCGGCAAGTTTAAATGGGCAAACAAGACAAGAAAAATCAACATTTTAAGCATATGATTGCATTGTATAGTATAACTACTATATCTCAAAACGAGTATAATATCTCTACCAACTATGTTATGAAATATCTGTTGCAAATTATTTCCCCGGGCACTTTATGAGTAGTAATATATTAGAAGGAACACTATAGAAGCAGGTCAGCAAAAGCATTGTTTTAAAACTCGGTAAAACTCGGCCGAGTCAGACCGAGTTGATTCAACTCGGCCAGATGTCGAGTCAAGTTATTTGACCGAGTCGGGCCGAGTTGAGATAAAATTAGACCGAGTTGGACCAAGTTTACTCGACTCGGCTAGCTTTCTAGTCGAGTCCGAGTTTAGAGTTTTTTGAACACTGAGCAAAAGGATTCCAGACAGAAGGAAAAGTTAACAATACGAAAGATGACAATAAAACAGCTCGCCTCCAAGATTTTCATTTAGGACATCAAGAACACAACTGTATTCTGCAGTCTTCGGTACAAGTGCTCTGGATTATAAGTAGTTTGACCATATGTTGAACGATCTCCACCATAGTTTTCATTTCTGAAATTTATAATCCTATAAGATAATTTGTTGTGACAAAGTGAGACAAATATTACAAATGGATCTATTGGCATAAAATGAATCTCTACCCACTCAAAATCTCTCTAGTGAATCCTTAAATATGAACCTCCTATGAGGATCAACATCCTTTATCTTCCATCAATGAATTGCAAGGTTTCAATGATTTTCATCCACTTATTCCATTAGAAGTCACATTTATCATGACTCGGACTACGTCACTATTGAGGCCCACGCCAGAGGCTCAATAAGGAGCATCCACGCTCATCAAGCAAGCATCAATAAGATGGGTCTAGACATCAAGATGGGTCAACATTTTCTCGATCTTGAAGGCCTTATTCCCTTAAGGATACTAGTTATCGCAGTTGGAAATAATCCTCCAATGTAAACAGCTTATCAATTATATGAAACTTGAAATGTTCATGCTCTAACGGAGTTTCTTATGAAGTACGGTCACACACACCAACGATAGGTCTCTGTAAGGCTAGTAACAATTTTCCCTGAATTTTTAAAAAATTCATGAATAATTTGTGAACTTAAAGGTAAACAAATTGTTCTCCTAATTATTCAATGCCCTAAGGTTTGCCCGGATAACACCCGAATTATTCACGAATTTTATGAATACTTCACGATTTGGCTATTTTTATATGATATTTATTTCATTTTAATTATAAATATATGTTTAGATATCCACTTATGCAAAAAAGCTAGTGTAATATAAGATTTTTTTTCGGACTTCAAATTTTGTTCCCTTCGCCGAATTATTCCCGAACGACGAATTTTGTTGTTGTCTGTAACTCTGTAAGATCCTATAGGAACTGCCAGTTGATGGTCCTTTTTACCTAGCCATCTCACACGCTAACATTCTGCACACTATCAATGTGGTGAGCCAAATCAATGTCGATTGCTTTGATCACTATGCTTCGCACCTCCTGATGCATCCTCTGATACAGGGATACCTCCATAGCACCACCATTCGCTTGCTTCTCTTCTCTTTCTCCCAAACACCATGAGTTAACCAAAGTTGATAAGGATGGTTAATTTATATATGGAGGTTCTACCACAGCTCGTGTCACTTCTTTGGAGACTCGCCTACTTAAAGAGCACGAAGAAGGATACTATGTCTCACTCTGGCATTGAGTCAAGTAATATACAATGGCTCACATATCTCCAAGTTGGTGGCTACATATATCATGTTCTTACCCTTCTCTACGAAGAAACTAGTGTGTTAACCCGAGAGCTACTAATCCATTTTTTCAAAAGTGAAAAGTTATAGGCGAGTGGAAATGAGACAATACTAACTAGATAAATTGCAATAGGAACTCCGTTACTCCCACGAGGATTGCCTAGGTACGGAGATCAATCCGCACCGTTGAAGCGTGAGCGTCGCGCATCCGAGGTCACGAGGCCCAATAAGCCCCATTTGTTATGTCACTATCTTTTCCTTCGATGATACCAAAGGCTTCCGAACCATACTTCTCTTGTACTCGACCCTGCATTTCTGTCACAACTTAACACATCGGAATTGACTAGGACTTCATTTACTCCCCCTAATACGATAAGTTGGGTAGTCAAGGATTCTCCACAAAGACTTGCTACCTTGTGCTTCCAACATATAAAGCAGAACTGCTAATCCCAGGTAATAGTATGTGAAAGCTATTTGTGTAGGTCTATGTTCAATTTTGGCCACTTGCCATCAATAGTGGATTTAGTTCATTAGTACCGTGTTCCAACAATTGGATGTTGATTCATAGGACTAGAAGAATTATATAAGCAGTGGAGAATGGAATATGGAACAAATATGTCGCCGCAAATGTCGAAAATTGGAAGCCATAGCTTTGGTGAAATGGCGAGGATACGAGGCAAGGTTTTTCATTCCATAAATATATTAATGAAACTTAATTTTATGGCTATCATTATGCATGCCCAAGAAGAGAAAACTACTCGGGCCATTAAGCAATAACCTGACAGTCTGACACTATCGCAACAGCTAGACATTATCACCACAGACACGACACATGTTTATAAAGAGGGAACAAGTTGTTAGAGTGGCCCACAACCTATATAAATAACATACAAACACTAGGGGTGCAATAGTTATTATCTTCTATGATGACTCTACAAAAAAATAAATCCACCATGATCACTACATATAACAATAGCGCCAAGGGCTTTCCACCAAAATAGATTAATGAATAAAGAATAGAACAATGAAATCAAGATCTACTTGCAAGATTTAGCAAGTGCATGTACCTTTTCTTTTTCTGGAATGTTGTTATACAACGAAGCTTTTACTTATAATTTGTGTCAGAGATGACTGTGTAGATCCTATATCAAATGTTTTCATTTACCTTCTTCGTCTAGACTAATACCTAATCTATGGAACTTTTGAGGGTTACTCTCTGATCGAACGAGCTTAAATAGCATAGGAAGGTTATCAAAAAAATTGCATGTGCGGTATAATGAGATTTGGGTTCCCAGTCGCACATGCGGTCGAATATGCACATGCTTTTTCCAAACATATTAAAAATTTATAAAATTCCAAACAAATACCGGCAATCTTTATGTGAAAAAGAGAACAAACAAATTATTTATCTGATTGTAAAAAATTACTAGCATCATAAATACAACCAATTCAAGTACAAGTAATTAAATAAAAAGTGAAGTTTATAAATGAAAGTCTAAAAACATAGAAGTGGACAGGTCTAGAAAAAGTAAAATAATTTCTACATGTATCTAGAACCCACGTTGTTACCATCACAGTCTGAATTGTGGGCGAGCCCACCAACATCATAGATGTTTCTTTCCACGTATTATTCTTCTTCTGTCTCCTCATCATCTTTTTTCACGAGCACCCGCTCACACCGTTGGTGTCATTTCATATTGCTCTACTATATCATCATCGCAATCCCACCACTCTCCATTGATTCAAGTTCCAGCTGACTACAAGAGTGGTCTAGAGGTCCACAAGCCCGGTCTCTTTTGTGGTGGAGGTGGCGGTCTTGAGTATCCCATGTATATAGGGGTAACCTTCTTATTTACAGAAGGTTTCTCCATGTACTTCATAATTTCTTTTCGGATTTTAGGTATAACCTGAGGCCGCTATCTTGCATTAGCCTCGAGTGCAAGGGCCAAGTGTTGTTTGTGTACAATGCCATCAGTACTGATAAAGTTGTACAATTAACGCTATAAGAATTTTTTTTGTTGGACTCTTATAATGCCCATACTTCCAACCCAAATCCTTACATCATTCGGATTTCGGAGTAAAAGAGCCCTTAGAACATATGGAGATTGTGGTGTATGAGCCTAACTATAAATACATAAGAAAAAGGTAAGGGCAAAATACTAGTCTAGTTGAATGTAAGTGGTGCGCGGATGCTGGTCGTTTTGACCTTGTCGCCTCAATACACAATATGCATTCGTCGTTTTGCTTGGATGGTATTAGTGGAGTGGGGGGCAATAGTGAGTTAGCGAGCAAAAAAGTGTATTTATAACTAGACTACTTGTAGTAGTAGAATTATAGACTGTAGGAAGAGTTAAAAAGCATGGTGAGAATTAGAAATGGATTAGAGTAGTTGTACGCAACGTACAAAATCTCGAGAAATTTCGCGAAATATCGTGAAATATCTTGGTTTTCCCAGACCTCGGCACGAAATTTCTATTGCGATATCGAACAAAATGGAAATCATAATAATATCGCGATATTTCGCACGATATATTTGTCGGCACGAAATATCGTGATATTTCGTGGAAATTTCGAGATATTTCGTGTAAATTTCGAGATATTTCGTGAAAATTTCGAGATATTTCGGGATTTTGGACCGAAATATTGGGACTGACTGGTTATAAAAGGGGACTGGGGGTTTCGTTCTCAACAGCTTATTTACATATAACATTTAAGTAAATGTCGTCTTACTTAATTTTTATTTTCTCCGTTTACTTTAAGTTATGATATGTAAATAAGCAAATACCCCCCCCCCCCATTTTATTTCAATAAAAATATCAAAAAAAAATAAAAACCAAGTGAATCAAAAAATATGCTTTCAGTTTTAGACTTTTAGTAGGAGAAAACAGTTTTTCATAAAATTTGTATGTTGAGAAAAGTTGTTAAATCAACTCATTTTTAGCTCAAAAAATTCCACAAGATGTAGAACTACAAGTACATCTAAAAAACCATGGTCCGTCAAAAAAAAGTTTGAATGTATAAAAACTTTTCTTTATAAAAACTCATTTTTGCAGACTTAATAAAAAAACAGTGCTTTGCATTTCAGCATAATTTTTGCATGATTTCAAACTTGCACGACTTTCTGTTTTAAGTCTGTTTTCAAAGTCGTTTGAATCATTATTTTAACAATCAACTAATTTTTATTTTGGAAACATTTTTATCCACAAAAAAGATTAAAAACATAGATCAAAACAGGACCAAACAAGACTGCACAAGACTCACAGACTCAAATACAGAATACATGCTTTGTGATGCTCTACACCCGTAGATAGGGTATAAATATAATCTGAGTGTTCCAATTGTGTATATATATTTGGTTTATGACAATGCAAAGATTCACTGAAAAATTCCATTAAAAATCAATATTTTCATCATTTCTATAAAATCACAATATTTCCACTCTGTCGAAATATTTCCACGAAATATTTCCATATCCAGAGGGGTCGAAATATTGACCGAAATGGAAATTTCGAACCTTGGTTGTAGGATGAAAAGAGGGGGTAGATGGGTATAGATAGCGTTGAAGAGTGATTTCTTTGCACCTAAGACCATTATGTCAATTTATTATTCCTAGAGCCAATTGAATTGATATGTTATTAAATCAGTATTATATTATGTACCAAAATGTAACAACTTATGCGTACATCTTTTTACATATGCAGAATATATCATGTGATATACGTATAATATATCATTAACTAATTCTGAATTTTGGATACATATGTATCCTTGACATACGGAAACGACTATTGCTATTGGTATCAAACCAATAGTGACTCATACAAGCTAAATCTTCTGATTGATATTGGGACAAAGAAGCTTGTTCCTATTGAAAAAATTGTCCACAGTTTCTTATCTTGTTTTATTTGAAAATAGTGGATTTATATCCACAATACTAATATTCCAAATCCAGGAATTCAACAAATTAGAATTCTCAATTCTCTATTACATCTATGAGATAAATATTTTATAGAACAAGAAAATAATAACAATTTTTTTTCGTTCACAAGCGTATTGCTATGTTCTCTAATGGATCTGTCAAAATTCTTTTTATCAACACATCTTTTTATAGATTTTATATTAGTTTCAGTTCCTTCATTACTCTTATCGACCAATGAAATACTTATAGTTCGATAGATAATAAATTATCCATCCCTTTTTATAAAAAAACAAATTGGGAAGGGGATGCATACATAAAAAATTTGCTATGCAATTGGAATGAGAATGAGATAGATTGTTTTCAATTAGTAATTGAGGATACACAAGTTGGGGGAAGAAAAAAAAAAGGTGGGGTTTAACTTGAAAAGTACTCTGTTTTGTCAAGATAATTATGTTAAGTTCATTGTGTATCGTGCAGCCATACTGCAAAGGAATACAATTTGTGAATGCAGTATTGATAAAAATATGGGCACTGCATTTCATTTCATTGATCAAGAACAATCAAAAAAGAAAATCAGACGAGTATGGTACTTCTCAAAATACTAAATAGAATATTGCCGAATGTACCAATCTGCATACGTCGCTCCCCTATCAATCAATACTAGTAGAAGAAACCATAACCATCAAGACATGTCCCATTACTCTCATCTACTTGGAATCGGCTTTATGAATCCTTCTTCGCCATTCATTTCTATTTAGAGCTATAATTGTTCTCAAAGATAGTTTTTTCATATTTTTTCTAGCAAATTCCATCAATGTTATTCTAGATCCCCCCCCCCCAATCTGGTACCTCTCCTTATCTTTTTTTTTTAAGCAATTCCTCTCCAAGAAGGAGAGGATGAGGTTGAGCATACCCCAAGCTTTATTAAAAAAGAGACGTTTTACAAGCTACATAGGAAAGGGTTGATCAGCCCTGAGAGCTTAACAGAGAAACCTGTCGACCAGCTGCCAACCATAGCTACATAGTTGTTCCAGATAATCTCAATAGAGAGTTCTTTGCTCGAGAAGACTCTCGCGTTGCGTTCTCGCCATATGCTCCAGCAAAGACCGATGGTAAGAAGGTCCCAAGCTAGACGAAACTCCTTAACTCTTCGAGCTCTCCAAATAGTCCAAAGAGAACGCAAGGAGCCAGGGTGACCCTGGATTCCGAATCTGTGCTTCAACCTGAACCAGAGATCTCTAGAGAACGGACAACGGAGAAACAGGTGATTGACATCTTCCCTGTGAGAATGGCAGAGGAAGCAAGACAAGTCTGGCACATTGGGGTTATTCCTTCGTCTCAGATTCACTCTAGTTAACAGCTTCTCCCGAATGGCTAGCCACATGAAGACCCTGGTCTTGAGGGGCGCTGGCGTCTTCCACAAGTGACTAGCTATGGGGCAAATGAGACCTCTATTATTGAAGAATCTGTAGAAGCATTTGACCGAGAAAACCTCTGAATTCTCCCACTTCCAACTAGAAGAGTCTCTGCCTTCCCCGAGGTTGAAAGCTTCTATAATCTGGCAAAGACCACTAAGCTGGCTCTGCAGGTTACTCGAGATCGTCCTCCTGAACTTAACCGACCAGCTGCGACCGTCCGGTGTCTCTGTAGTCTGCGAGCGGACTGAAGCTTGGTTGTCCCAGGCCAGATTGTAAAGATCAGGGAACAGGGAAGCCAGGCTAATATCATCTACCCACTGGTCCATCCAGAATTTAATGTGTTTGCCATCTCCTAGCACCAACCTTGTGCTGCTACGGAAAGATGGCCCCACTTTGCAAATACCCTTCCAGAAAGGTGATAGTTTCCCTGTCTTTCTGCTTCTAGCATAAATAGAAGAGAAGCGTTTGAAGTATCTGTCCCTGATGATAGACGACCAGTGATCCCCTGATCATTCTGTAACCGCCACCACCATTTGCCCAGCAGAGCTCGGTTAAAATCTTTCAGATTAGTGACCCCTAGGCCTCCCTGGTCTCTAGATTTGCACGTGAGACCCCAATTAGCTAGATGATAAGAACCGCTTGAGCCGTCGGCTCCTTTCCAGAGGAAAGCACTCCGAATCATGTCTATTCTCTTAATAACCCAGGCTGGAATGAAGTAGAAAGCTAAATAGTAAGACGGTATGGAGGATAGAGCTGAATTAACAAGGGTCAGACGTCCTCCTAGCGAGAGAAACTTCCCTTTCCAGTTGGATAATCAGCCATCCACCTTCTCCACCACCTTGAGCCAATCTGATTTGCTAAGGTGTTTGTTGCTAATAGGGATTCCCAAGTATTTCATCGGAAAAGATTTCAGCTTGCAATTCAACAGGGAGGAGGCTAATAGTCCCTTCTCCTGAGAAGGCCCCACGTAATACATCGAGCTCTTTGAAAAGTTAATACGGAGACCAGAGCAAAATTCAAGCGCGTACAAAATAATCTTCAGTACCGCCACCTATTCTAGCTCCGCTTCACAGAATAAAATGGTATCATCAGCAAAATGAAGGTTGGAAATGCACCAGAAGTTACCTCGGATCCCGCGGATCATATTCTTCGAGTTGGCTCTTTGAAGAATAGCGTCAAAAGTGTCAATTGTCAGAATGAAAAGAAAAGGGGAAAGTGGGCATCCTTGCTTCAGGCCTTTCTTCATACGGAAATGCCCCCCTGAAACACCATCTATCGAGCAGGAAAGCTTGGAGGAGGTCAAACAGTTTGAAACCCAACGAATCCACCGTTGGGAGGGACCTTTCCTTATCGAGGGGTCGTCTCTACTCTACGTTAATTGAAGCCACTCCAACACTTTCCCCAATACATTCATTCCTCACTTTATCCCTCCTAGTTTTTTTTCACACATCCACCTCAACATCTTCATCTCTGCCACGTCCATCTTATGAGCATGAGCTCTCTTGAAGGGCCAACATTCTGAACCATATAACATTGCGGGTCTAATTGTTGTCTTATAAAATTAACCCTTGAGTCTTAAAGGCATGTGCCGATCACATAGCACTCCCGAGGCCCATGTCCACTTCATCTAACCCGCTCCAATCCTAGTAGAAGAAAGTAAGTTGAAATTCCCTATTGATCCAGTGATAAATACAAAACAAAAAAATAAAAATAAAATAAAGATCCCCCACTGGGGATTAGATCTTGCTTCATGTCCCCATTTTCCTTAAAAGGAGATGAATTGATAAATTGGTAGGATCCTAGCTCAGGATTGACGAGGCTCGAACCCGTAGCTTCCGCCTTGACAAAGTGGTACTTTGACCGATTGAATTACAATCACAGCGAGGTGTATGGAGTACATATCCTTATGGTTTCATAGAATAAACATCTTATTCATCGTGTTGTAGCAGATACAAATGATATATCGAGATTGACATAGATATAGACTATAGTTAGAATGATACTAGCGGAAGAGTTGTTAGGTGTGAAATGCCACTCGAACCCATAGCAAGCTAGTTCTCCTTAAAATGCATTAAATCGCAGCAATTAATTGGACATCTAAGGGTAAAGCATTGTTTTGGTAAGGGCCGCAAGAACAAAACCAAATTGAAGGAAGCTTTGAATATTAGATATGACCCAAAAATAATAAGGTCAAGGCCGACCAGTGAAACGATGGGGGATAAGCTTCATTGTCGAGAGGGAAACAACCCGACCGCTCAGTGATAAAGGAAGTAGAGGTGAAAAGATAGTCACGAGGTTTGCCTAGAAGAAACCGCCCCTTGAAAAAGTGCATAATAGCTCATTGATCGAGCGATCATGCGCCGTAGATGAACGGGGATACGCGATATGCCGGCTAGAGTGCATAGTTTGTGCATATGTGGTCACACTTCACTACATTGCTAATAAAGCAGGTCCCTTTACCCACCAACTGAACTTCTATGTATCATCGCAAGTACATCTCTTACCAGGTTGCATTGGTCAAGTTTTCGACACCAAACTTACAGGCTTACATGGGGTAAGATTGAGGCAGGTCAGAAAATTTTGGTCAAACTTTTCATGGAATCTTCTTAATTAGAGTTGTGTTGTATGAATGTCCCCACCTTAACAAAATGAGGTCAAAAGATGGTGCTGACAATGACGCACCATTCTTTTATATTGGAGGCACATTTTTGTTTGAAATTTATGTTTTCAAGGTTGAACTTTATGTTTCCTTGTTAGTTGTTATATGAAAGAATACATTAGTAATATATAGTCTAATATTAGTTAATTGAACAGGAGTGTTAAAGGTAAGGCAGTATCACATCTGCCCAACTTGTCCCAGTGTTCTTATTTCAGATACTAATACAAAATAGAAATCTGTGACGCAGAGGCAAACAAATGGTATATGCCTATGCACTTTCAACAGCAGCACATAACAAATTTAATCATATAAATGAGAAAGAATTCATATAATTTAGAATAATACCCTGTCCAATCAAAATGAGGAAGCGCAGATGTCCGAGCCTGGCCTTTCTTTATGCAATATAGCCAACCCTCCTGGACTTGTTCAGAATCTTCAGATGTAGTAGTTTCCCTAGCAGTTGCTAACTTTGACTTCACATGCACAGACTTATGAGAGCTCCAAGATGTCTTGAAACAATCTTGTGTGCTGCATGCAAATACTGCATGTAAGCATATCAAATAATGCAGCATCAGATCCTATAAATTCAAGTGGAATTTAAAACAATGACATATGATACAAACTGAGTCAAGAACACAAAAAAACAAACGGAAGAGCATTAAACATCAAGCTAATGATCCAATTCAACTATATACATATCTATTACCCCAAAAAAGTTTCTGAAAACAATACATAGTAGCGGCCGAGCATTACTCAAGTTCAATGGCTTGATTGCTGATGAAAGTCTCGCATTAAAGTTTTCTTAACATGACAAAATTAATATATCAGTTTATGGTCAGCTTAATTAATGATGAGCGGAAACTGTGATAAATAACTGGAAATGTGAGGATCAACAGAGGATAGCATTTTCCCTGTGAATGAATTGCAAATATAATGTTTCCTTCCCAATTTTATATGCTCTTAAAGATAACTGCCACCGCCGTGGCATTTGCTAGTTTCAAAAAGCTTTCCTATAAGCGTATCTTGATGGCAACAAATAAATTATACAAAGAATAGATCTTTTTTATTAATAAAAAAAAATAGCTCTAGCACTTAGCAGCGTGCTCATATGCCACTTGTTCATTCTTGAGACAATCCTGTCACAGATTAGCACTAGATGGGACAGAAGGTACAATCAGCAGAGAACGTATTTAAGTATCTTAAATCGAAAGATATATTTGTTCTTTATTTATTTCATGCTGGCAAACAGTGGATGCATATAATTGTTTTCAGAGAGGTAATATAGCCTTTTACCACTCTAAAATGTCTATGTTACTATGTTATGCTAAGTCAGTGATTGTGTTTCTAAGCCCATCTCTCTCTCTCTCCTGCCCTTTTCGTTTTTATAACATCAAAAGAATGAAAAGATTGATTCCACAACTTGTTCATTATAATAATCTTGAAGGTCTTTCATAGATGCTAGACTCTACACCTTAATTATGAAGGAAATATGACCTATTATTTTGTTTAATATCGTCCTCATTTAGATTTGCCAATATTACATTATTATTTATAGTTGCACGTTAATCCTCAAAGCTTTAAACAAAAGTAATGTAGCTAAATTACCTAGCCAGTCATAAATGTCATCCTTAATGGATGATTAAAATTGTGTTCTATAGATAAAAAGGTGATCTAATTTTTCAAGTTCAAAAGATAACAATTACTGTTATAAGAACAGGTATAGAATGTTCAATTATTTCATAAAAGATAAAGTATCTCATAAGTCCTGTAAAAACAGTGAAGCTAGCAGTAATGTCAAATGAATAATCAAGAAATAACTTGTGGAAGTCAATATTTCTTGTCTCAGCACTAAAATAATGTTATTTTCAGATATATACAAAAGATGAAATCTTCAACATATGATAGAATCAAAAGTAACGAACCAGAAAGCAGCACCTTCACGAGGTAGCTTTAATTCTACACATTTGGGGCATCTGCATACAAGAAGAAGAAAACATGAATCATAATCAACACATAAGAAACATTTCTCCTTTTATTTTTAGGGAATGAAATATATGCATTAAACAACTAAGAAAGAAAATTCTCTATGACGGATCAACAAGGACACTGGCCATGAATCATAGGGCTGCAACTTGGGTGGGTTGGATCCGACCCAACCCGACTCTAGATTGGGTTTGGGCTCATTTTATTAAAGGACGGATTGGGTTCGGATTGAAAAACTCAATCCGAACTAAATTTGGGTTGAGCTTGAGACAAGAGGACGGGCAACCCAAACCCAACTTAAGTATAATATGTCATCTTATAGGCCCCATAAATCTTGTTCCTAAACATGCATGGATCATATTTCCAACCTAAAGAGCAACAAACTTTGGTAAGGATTAGGGGTATTTGGGTTTTTTGGGGGTGTATTTGAATCTTTGGATGAATCGGTGAAAATGGGGTCTTCATGTATGAAATTTTTTGTTGGATTTTTGAATATGTGAGAATAGGTTTTGGGGTTTTCGAATCTGTGTGAAATGGGTTTTCAAAATGGATTTTTTTGGGGTTTTCAAAAGGCGTATAATTCTATCTTAAAAAAAAAAGACACAAATTGTCCCTGAAATAGAGGCAATAAGAAGTTGTTACCAAACGCTCTATTTAAAATAGACTCTGTTTCAAATAGAGTTACCAAACAGGTTCAGAATTACCACATCTATTTCAAACAGACATCTTTTTCAAACAGTTAAACTCTATTTGAAGTAGCCACTTTTTCAAATAGATAAGGGTTGCCAAACGGCCCCCTAGTTTTCGACTAGGTAGGGTGCATTGAAGTTTATAGAAGGCAAACGGTATTTTTATACTTCGCAAGGCTAGCTTAGGGCAATTGTGCAGTATGGAAGGCCTTAGGTGTTCTAGCCTTTTAGGCAAGTTAGATGGTTCATTGTTAACCTACACATATACCGCAAATGGTTCACCTAACTTCATAACGGCCCATATCGACACCATTTAGAACAATCTAGACCAGTAATATGACTCGTGGGTAAAGTACGGGTCCTAGTCCCATACTAGAATCGTGGCATTGATATTATATGGCTTCGAGAAATTTTGGAATCAACTCAATTGAATCTGGCACCGTGTTAGATTTAGCCCGTGAATCCAAAAATAACCCGAATATGGACCCAACTAACCTGATTCTTTAATTCCAAGACCTCAAGACAATACAACTTGATTACAATCATGTTAAAAGTGTGCCTCTGGATTTGGGCGAGGAGTTGGTGATAGATGGCTTGAAGGTGTTAGAAGTGGGGTAAAAAATTTGCTTGATTACAATGCTCAAGGTTTTCCTTTGGGTGTGGAGGCTTCACATAACATGAATAGAATCCACTTGTTGAAAATCCAACACGCATAGTCCAATGTTAGTGGAACATCGATATTTAACAAGGTTTGTTCTCCCAACTTTATGGCATATGGTTCCAAGTTTTAAGGTTGTCTACAAAATAGGGAGATAAAGTGAAAATAAGAGGAGCTACCACTTGGGAATATGAGAATTGTGTAAGATAGGAAAGAGAAAAGGCGGAGATAATAGCTTTATGGGGATGAAAATTGTTGTTGTTGGGTAATCAAATGTAGAGGCTTCCAATACGGAGAAGGTTAAGGGTTGACATAGAGAAGCTAAGTTTACTAGTTTATTGCAGGCACCTTGATTAGTAAATCGATCTAATGAAATTGTGTGTGGACAACAATTTAAAGGTTGGAGTGCGGCGGAATATGAAGACTAGTTTCGAAAGTATAGATGTGTGGGGCTATCCCATTGAAAGGTTGCTTTTCCTGATCTTTACTATATAAGGAGGAGGCAACTAAAAGTTCCTTTAGGGTAGGAGTAAATTGGTTCGCTCCCTAACATTGGGACAAACTCAAGTCATGTGAAACTTATAGACGTTGTAATCTATTTGATGTTATCCATTCTACTCTCTCTCTCTCTCTCTCTCTCTCTCTCTCTCTCTCTCTCTCTCTCTCTCTCTCTCTCTCTCTCTCTCTCTCTCTCTCTCTCTCTCTCTCTCTCTCTCTCTCTCTCTCTCTCTCTCTCTCTCTCTCTCTCTCTCTCTCTCTCTCTCTCTCTCTCTAATATAAGATCATAAGATATGTTAACAAGAGTCCTATTACTCCTATAGGGATTTCATGTAACACTGGTAGATTCCTTTCTTGTGCTATATCTCACTTACCTAGATCATTAGACTCTTTGAAGTAAGAATAACTATAGGCGCTGCATTTAAGACCGTTGCACGAAAGACTTGAACAAAATTTTACATCGGTTGCTTAAAATGCTCCCCCAAAGAAATGAAAATTACATAAATGCATTAAAATACAAGAAATCCCAAGCCGCACAAAACAACTTTTCTAAACAAGTTAGGTCCCTTGGTCTAAAAAAAGATGTTACATAGTAAGAGATCCTAGTATCGAAAAACATTAAAGCCATATTGCCCCTAACAAGACACAAACAATTCACCCATGTTGTGTCCAATCTTCCAATCGATTATTATCCTTAAACAAATTATTATCTATGAAATCATAAATAGTCTTGTCGATGCACGCCCTTATGCTACCAACTACATAAGCCATTTGTCACATTTTTATGTTTCCCTTTTTGCAATTTTTAGGGCATTGAACGTTTTCTCTTCTTTGACCTTCTTGAACCTTGGAAGCAAAAATGTTTTCCAAAATAAAGACACCATTTAGAATTTACCAAATGTTTTTTGTGTGTGTGTGTATGGGGAGAGAACATAATAGTTTCTATGAAAAGAAGGAAGATAGAGAATATAACATGAGATCCGAATTGTTCTGATGAATGAAGCAATATAAATGGTTGGTTGTTATTTCAGGTAATTTTGAAAAAATGTCGGGTGTTATCGAGGCTTGGGCATGGAAAGGATGTGTTGTAGTTGGATATTTGCCTTGCAATTAGCATACTAGAGAAAATACATTTCCCATATCATGTCTATAATTTTTCCTCTTGGTCTAGACTATATCTATGTCTACAAGTAATTAGAGACTTGCTCCATAGTTGCATGAGCTAAAACTTAGTGTTCCAACGAGGTATGTTTCCCTATTCCAACAGGTATTACGCGTATTGTAGATAACAACTGGCAAAGAGTTGGCATCATAACTTGATCAATATAGTCGGCCTCTAACATGGGATAAGGCTTGTTAACTATTGTCAAGCTACTACGCAATGTCCCCTTGGGTTCTTCTATATAGGGCTTGTATTATTTTCCATGAATCTCATCTTGTCGTACATACTTATGTACTACATCTACCCCTCTTTGCTATTGCGTGCAACATTTTCCACACTATAGATCACTTTAGCGTAAATACAATATTTTTTATAGATCCTCCTGGTGCCTGGTGGTACGAGGGAGGATTTGGCGTACATCCCTACCGATTTATTATTAGCCTATTAGGTGAAAGCGGGATTCGATCCCAGGTCTATGGTACAACCACCAAGAAACTTTGCCAACTAAGCTAGCCGGCACCCTCGCAAATACAATAATTTAGGAGCTAAAATCATCACCTCCTCCTCCCATCAAGATGGGGTCAACAACAATGAAGACTGACTTGAATTTTCCAATCGTTCATCAACCTCACGTCAATCATCTAACCGTTCCGAAAACTTGACCAAGGCAACTTGACAAGAGAGTATCAAGCCAATAAACTTAAAAGGTCAGTTGGCGAGCAGGGAGACCTATCTTGTTAAACACAAAGTTTAAGCTCGTGCAACCAGGGAGCAACCCTCCAATGATACCAATACTAGGGAAGTCTAGACGAACCGGGTAGAAGACCAGGTTTGATATAAAGAATCGCATTCATCTGTGCGGCACAAATTATAAGCCAGAGAACTAAAATGAAATCAAACAGGATACTCCATAAAACTAATTTGATTAAGGATAAAATGAAGTAGTAAAGTGAAGTAATCATAACGATCAATATGATGCGCATTTGCAATATTACATTCACATACATACACAAAAAAAATAATCTATGCAAACATGGAGGGAGGGTGTCAAGGGAGTTACTGAAGGTGAGCGGGCTTGCCGCAATGAGCACAAGACAGAATCAACTCTGATGGCGTGCTTGACCCGTCCATCGAACAAACTCCGACAGAAACTGCATTAGCAATTCATTGAGCATTAAGTCGAAGCACAAGACAGGAGATCCATGTTGCTCATGTTCGGATTATTAAAAAGAAAAATAAAAAATCGTGGCGAATGTTATAAGGCGGCGAGAAATGAATCAAATACAGTAGAAAGGAAATTTTCTAAGGATCGAAGGTTACAAAAAAAAAAAAAAAAAAGGAGACAAAATGAGAGCCTTGTTGGACTTGCAAACCTGGATGAAATGGAGAATTCCTCTGCGACTAGTTGAAGAGGTCGGTCAGGTTTTCCTTTTTATAGGGATTTGATCTTTGAAGCCTGCGGGGTGGAGTGGGGGGCTAGGGTTGAAGAGAGACGGTGAGAGGAGGGAGAAAAACCCTTTAAAGACTGAAAAAAGACTAATAATATAATAATAAAAGAAAAAAATTTACACAACCAAAAAATCCGTCAACACATCCAAATGGACCAAGTAAACCTTTCTTTATTTTTTTCATATACGAGCAACCTTATAAGTCTTCCTTTTTCTTTTTTTTTGGGAAATTTTATTCATACCCCAAAAATCTGTAATTAGCCCCCCGTATCCCTAGCGTTTCTCAGTAACTTACTCAACAATCCTTTAATACCAACAATGCCCTTTTTTTTGTACCCCAAACCCCAAAGCCGCTGCTGAGCGTCTTTTGTACCCCCAACCCAACCCAATGTTTGTTTAAACTTAGCCCAAGCCCAACCCGTCGGGTTGGCCGGGTTGTGCGGGGTGGTTTCGGGTTAACCCGCCCAAAGTCGGGTTGGGTTTGGGTTGGCCCGCCCAAGTTGCAGCTAGGGATGGCACTGAGTCGTGTCGTGTCGGGTTCGTGTCGTGTCCAAAACCCCTAGACCCGGACCCGACCCGTTCTCTCTCTCTCTCTCTCTCTCAACCCCCCCCCCCCCCCCCCCTCGAGTACACCACCACGAGCAGTAAAAACAAAAAAACAAATTAAAACCAGTTCAAATCTTCTCCAGTCGGTCGGTGGGCCCTTGCGCATCACAATCACACGATGGCTGATGATCCGTAAATGAATCGTACTTAGCCAATTGCATGTGGCTATGATGCGTGTCGAGCCCAGTGACCGAGGCCAACCGCCTGGAGGAGATCCGAACTCACTTAAAACACTGAAATTTCTTTTTCCTTTAATGGCGAACATGATTATAAGCAATGAAGTTGTTGGGCTTAGTCAAGTATAATAATTATAGAGGTGAGAGTTTTTATCATTGTTTAAGTTCAAACAAAGGGAATGGTTTTATCATACTATCCGGGGTATGGTAAATCCCCCCGGGATTTACCAAAACCCCTGATATTCTCAAACCTCTATAAATAGTAGATCCAACAAATATCCCTAGATCCCGGATCCCCGATCCAGATCCAATTCTATTATCCGACATCCCACTTTTTGTTTTTCAGAACTCTTTTGAGTCCTCTGGTATTCAGACTCTAGTCAAGCCTACTCCACCCTCTGTCTACTTGTATTAGCACTCCTCGGCCTGTCGAGAGTAGCTCTACCTCTTCAGAGATAGTGGATTCAAAGGTTGCGTCTTACTTCACGGAGACGTAGGCTTCAGCCGAACTTCGTCACCATATCCTGTGTCAACTCTCTTTCTCTTTCTCTCTACTTTGTAGTGGTTGTGTGATAGCTAAGCACGCGTCAGCTCAGCATCTCACAGTGCCACTTCTCAAAGGTCAACAACGTCCACCGACTGTTGAAGGGAGATCGTACGACGGCCATAATCCTCCCCCACAGGAATGTTATGCTCTAATCTTGTCCAACGTAGGTGTTCTAATTGAACGACACAATACGAGCTCTGATAGCAATTGTTGGGTTTCGTGAATAAAACCATAAAGTTGAATCTAGCCCGCTAACAATATTGTTTGGCATATATCATCATATTATCTAAATATCATGTAACCTCTAAGAATGAAAAGTCTGTCTTGAACATTCTGGTTGGTGAATCTTTTCGACGAGATCGTCGCTCGGGGAAGTATTATCCTCTCGTTTGATCGGACCGTGGGGATCAAAGGCGTGAGAACAAGGAGGGATGTCTCCCTCATTTTTTGTAGATAACAAGTAGCCACCTATTTGTCCCAGAAAGGCTTACCTATTATCAGGACCTATGGACTAAAAGGAATCACCACATCTGCTTTGGGCAGTAGGTAGTGGTAATGTGCCTAATGCGCATTCTCTTGGGTTCGATACCTAATCTTCGCTCGTGGTGGTGTTCTTGTTCGATAGTGTGGCGATTTCCTAGGGGTCAGGTGTGGACCCCTTCTCTGCTCGGTGTGGTGGCTCCCAGCCTCGTCACGCGGCTTCGCGTGCGTCACGTGGACCCATCCTCTGCTCGGGGTGGCGACTCTAAAGTGCTTGTGCGGTACTTCCTATGGGCCCAGTGGTGGCTCTTTCCTGGAGTGTAGTGGGCTCTGGTTCCACCTTTCTGATGGTCTAGTGACCATCCCTAGCTCATGTACCCAAAAAAAAAAAGGACTAAAAGGAATCACACTAAGATACAATGGTTGCCATCCCAAACCACATTAGATAACATAAAAGGTCATATGTATCCTTTGTTGTAGCTCGTGTGTCCTTAGCGTGGAATTTCTTAATGAACATTAATAAAGATGACTTTGGTTATTGCTTTAATTAGAATACTACTCTGGTATATGATAATACTCATATAATAAAGGACCCTAGGGAACACAGTAGGCCACTGAGGCGCATGGAGGATCCATGCTTGGGAGACCCAGTGGACCAGTTCTGTGTAGACCTAGAACTAGTTCACAGCTTAGGTGATGTCGGTCGCTTCACCGATAACAAGTTGTTGGCAGGTAGAGGATGTGGTGAAGTCTCCACCACGGGAACGTAGGATTCCCATTCACCTGACCAAGCACGATGATCGTGTTGAACAGGAACCAAGATGGTGCACAGTTCAGTAATTCAGACACTGGTGCAGAAACCGTCTTACTACTATAGATAATCCGTCCTTAACCCTGAGAGACCATGTACACTGGGCCAACCAGTTGTGTGGTGCTTTGATGTGCCAACGTGTGCGGACCTTCCATAGTCTAATACTACGGTACGTTGGGTTATCCGGCTGGCGCTTGAGTGACATGTAATCCCTACAGGTTATCCGACGTCCAGTGTTGGATGGGTGCGTTTTGATGAGTCAATCTGTCCACACAGTTAACCCATACCTGATGGTTGTCAGTATGACTGACGATGTTCCAGATGCTAGGCATAACACCGGAAGGTGTGTGGTGTTATAGATGACAAGTCATCAAACCCTAGTCAGATGATCGATCGGGATCTGACGGTGCGCCCCACCGCCCGAGTCGTATCATGGCACCAGTAATAGGAGGGACTAAGGATTATCGGAGTATAGTAGAGAACAGGGTTACGAGGGAGTAACATAAGTTTAGGATCACTAGAGTTCAACTCGCGTCGCACTCTGGGTGGCTACGCGGGTTAATCGGATTAGGGCTGATTAACGGAACTTTCGGTGTGTCACCGGAATAGTTAATCAGGGATCCGGTTGGAGCTAGAGATCACAAACCCTGAAGTTTCCACCCTATCATTGCGTATAGGAATTGTTCCCCGACCTAGTTGGATACGTTGGATGCAAAGTAGCGCGATGGAGCGCAAGCCCGGAGCCATAGAACCTAATTCACATGTGTTACGGGCAGTAGGGGTATTTTGGTAAATACTGAAGTATGGCTCAGAACACATTGAATATGGATCTTAGATTGAGCGGAATAATTCCAGGAGCTCATAGACGCTGACGGAACTCGATTCCGAGTAGCGCACCTCACTCAGTCTCTCTTTCAGTTTTTCGCTTTTCATAAAGGGCGTTTTCGTCCAGGGTTCACGATAGACACCCGGAATCCCTAAAAACCGCCCCCCCTTATCCCTATCCACCTAGGGGCCGGCCCAAGCCTCCTTGGATCCATGGAAGACCGACCCTATATAGGAATAGGGGGAGGGAGGGGCCGGCCTAATGGTTCCTCTCATCTAGAAAATCTGAACCCCCCTACTAGCCTCCTCCTTTGTGGTTTCGGCCAAGGAAAAGAGAGGAAGAAGAAGGAAGAAGGAAGAGAAAGGAAGGAGAAGGAAGAAAGGAGAAAGAGAAGGAGAAAATCTCGTGGCTCGCCATCGTCTTCGCAATGGATTCCTCCGTCGGCTCGTAATCCCTGCACTCGGAGACGGGATTTCGAGGATTCTTCAATTCGCAAAGGACAAGGTGCTATCCGACAGTTTCCCTTGCGATTCAAGTGCGGTTCTTTATCATTCCGTCGTCTCCGGATCATAGATCCATAAGGTATGATGATTCTAAACACCTAACTAGATGCATACATGTCTTCCGTAGATCGTAGTATGCCTCTAGGGTGTCCGCACATATGCTAAGATCATAGATTTGCATGTAGATTGTTTTGTAGAATTAATTGTAATGAAACATACACCGTATGATCTTCGGATATTTCTTTTGCTTCCGCTGCGTCTCTGATTAGCGGATCCAATTCCAACAATTGGTATCAGAGCCAGGTTTGGTGTATGTTTCATGCATGAATCCGTGAAAACATCATGTGAATATATGATGGCCTATGTTTTTGTCGAAGTTCGACATAGATCATGCATATGGATTGTGCTATGTATCGTCTTTCTGCAGGTGCCGCGCTGAATAGTAATATGTGATTGCATGCATCCGGGGGTCGGACCTTGGATTTAATTTTGCATTGATTATTATTGTATGTGGATTTTAAGGCTCTAGATGGGCGAGGGTGGGGGTTGACCATCCTCGGTTCCCTGGCTAGTTTTCTAGGATTGTTTCTTTTTTCTTTCTAGCGAAATTGTACACGAACGAGCACTTGCTCGGAGCGTGTTTGTTTTTCGGTCACAGGAAGAAGGAGATGATGCTTCATCCACGGTTCGGGCAAGCGGTACCATGGCATGCAAAGACCCGGCGAAAGCGTGCACGTTGGTGATGATGGGGATCGTCGTCAGAGATCGTGCAGAACAGAAAATCATGATATCTTGGCTGTGCAATTCAGGTTCAGGGGTCAGACTCTGGACTTGATTCAGTTTGGATGTGTTTTTCTGTTGATTCTCTTTACTTTTTGTTTAGAGAACCCCGATGATAATTTTATTATCTTGCTTGTGAGTTTGTCTCTAGATCAGGCTTAGGGTTAGTACTAAGTTTATGGATTCATCGGTGTCTCTAGATGTTTCTAACACGTGCAAATCCGGTGGCTAGCTAAAAGGAAAGGCGGTAACCGCCCTCGTGGTAATTCAGGTAGCCAAGTAATATGCACCGAGATAGACGCAGTGTTAGATTTGTTTAGAGATAATTAACTAATGTCTCCATAAGAAGTATGATAACCCTAGTGGGATGCTATTTCCCCACGTGGTCCTAGCGACCAAGTTAGGTTAGGATTTCACTGTGTGATATCCGTTTCTAGATGATGTTTGATGGTAGTATGAACTCATCACGATTTGGTTATGCCACCATTAGGTTGAGGTCCGGCGGAGGTTGTCGGATGTCCCTATTTGGCCAGCATCGAAACCTGTAATGAGATAAGGTCTACTATGACATCAGGCATCAAATTGTGAACGAGGCGTCATCGTAGTGGGAGTCCTTTCCACGTTGACCTTAGGCTAGGCTCCAGATCTTAGGATTATAGGCAAACTAGTAAAGTATTGGGATCCTTGGAATCTATGTAATATGATCCTTGCAAGAAAGGCGAAAGCTGAGTATTCAAGGTAGGGACTATGATATTTTCCGAGGATACTAATGCTTTGCGGGAGGGTTTGTAATCCTAGTAGGAGCACGGTAGACCAGTGTCTAAGTCTAGGAGGTCGTGAAATTTCTAGATATGCATAAAACCTCATAAAGAAGGGATGTGTAAGAGGTTCTCTCCATGCTGGTTTGTCGTGAGAGCTGTGTTTCCTTCCATGCTGGTTTGCCTAGTGGTTTCCTTCAGGACATGGAGGATGCCGGTGGCAGTGGGTGACGGTTTTTCCTGCACCGCGGGAGCCTATGAACCCCCCTGCCGACACTACCTAGATTTGTGGGAAGCATCCGAAAGCTTGTGTGAAGCCGCTGTTGCTGCGCACGCGGGTCACATAAAGCTGGCCAAAAGGAGACTGGGAGGTCTTTCAGTTTACCATGGGTAACTCTGATGAAGACTGGGCCGTAAAAGCCCCGTTGGCAGAAGCGATTGCATGCTCTCACCGAGATACTGTCTCCAATTCAAGGCCGATAGTCTCAGAGCTCGAGCCCAGGGAATTTACATTATCTATTTCTAAATTCCACTTGAGGTAGTGAAGACATAGCGGCTGGAGTATACATTATCTATTTCTAAATTCCCTGAAATAGATTGTAGTAAACCCTAATTTTGCTTTGAACCATTGTTTACAGAATCATGACCAAGCTCGACCCCCTTGCCTCCATACTTAATGATAACAAACTTACGGGACCAAACTACGAGGACTGGAAGCGTAACTTGATGCTCGTTCTAAGGGTTGGCAAACATACAATTGCCCTAAGTACCCCTCAACCGGCCATGCCGGGACCAAGTGCAACTGAGGCCCAATTAAAGGAATGGAAAGACTGGCTAGATGCTGATGTGCAAGTGCTACATAGTGGCATCTTTGCAGACCGTCCTTCAGAAGCAAGTCGAAGACATGGCCTTTGCTTCAGACATAATGCTCTACCTAAAGGAAATGTTCGAGGGTCGTAGTCGGGTAACTCGTTACCTGACCATCAAGAAATTGGTGTCCACGAAGATGGCATAGGGGACTTTAGTTCGGGACCATATGCTGAAATTGTTTGGCTATGTGAACGAGCTTGGTTCCTTCGATGACATCTTGGATGCAGATATCCAGACCGATATTTTCCTCGCGTCTCTGTTATGAGCGTTTGAGGGCTTCGTTACCAACTTCAACCTTAACCAGTTGGAGATGTCTAACACAGAGCTCCTAGCGGCGCTCCGGGCGGCAGCAGACGGGATAAAGACAGGAGCCCAATCCCTGAATATAGAGCAGAATTATTTTCTGAAAGCCAAGGGCAAGTTTCAGAAAAGAAAGTCAAAGAAGCCCGTGAAGATGGGCCAGATGCAGTTGCAGGTTTCTAAGCAGAATGGTCCGGCGAAGCCCAAAGGAAAATATTTCCGATGCGGCAAGAAGGGGCACTGGAAGGGTGACTGTCGCGCGGCTCCCAAGATGGCTGAGATAGGTATATCTCAAATCCACGTAGTGGAATCCCTTGTAGCATCTAGTTGTTATCCAGTTTCATGGATTGTGGATTCTGGTTCCACTAACCATGCTTGCAATAATTTGCAGGGATTCAAGGAGACAAGAAAACTGGGTGATGGGGAGATAATCCTAAGCATGGGAACTGAGGCCGTGGCAGAGGCTGAAGCAGTTGGAGATGTCGTCTTGTAGTTCCTTGATGGAAGAAGTTTATTACTTAGAGACATACTTTATGTACCGTTCTTGAGACGAAATTTAATTTATGTTTCCTTATTGAATAATGAAGGTTTTTCAGTTTTATTTGATACTTCTGGTGTGTCAATTAAATTGAATGGTTCCTTTGTTTGTAAGGGAAAGACACAGAATGGTCTCTATGTAATTAACTCCAATCATAAACAGGATAACATAACTGAAGCTTGTGTGATTAATTCATTTAAAAGGAAAAATCCCTTAGATAATCCAACACTCCTTTGGCATCTAAGGCTTGGACATATAGCCTCAGATATGATTCACAGGTTGGTTAAGGTAGGACTTTTAAGTCCAGATGTTTCAGAAAGCCTACCGACGTGTGAGTCTTGCCTTGAAGGCAAGATGACTAAAAGATCTTTCCGAGCCAAAGGTTGCAGATCTAAGGAGGTATTAGAGTTGGTACACACGGATGTATATGGGCCCATAAGTGTCCGTGTCATAGGAGGCTTCGAGTATTTCATCACCTTCACGGATGATCACTCGAGGTTTGGATACATATACCTAATGCGGCAGAAATCTGAATCCTTTGATAAGTTTAAGGAGTTCAGAGCTGAAGCAAAAAAGTAGACGGGTAAACGTATCAAGTCTCTTCGATCGGATCTAGAAGGTGAATACCTATCGGATGAATTTATTGGGTACCTGCGTGAGCATGGGATCATATCCCAATTGACTGCACCAGGGACACCACAACAAAATAGTGTATCTGAGAGGAGAAACCAAACTTTGTTAGACATGGTTCGGACTATGATGAGTTATGCAACATTGTCACCTAGTTTTTGGGGATATGCCCTAGAGACGGCAGCATCTACTTTGAACTTTGTTCCATCAAAGTCAGTACCCCTAACTCCTTGGGAGTTGTGGTTGAAGCGAAAGTCAAGCCTACAGCACTTTAGGATTTGGGGTTGTCCAACACATGTGCGGAAGGACAAGCGAGATAAGATGGAGTTAAAAACTAAGGTATGTCTATTCGTTGGGTATCCAAAAGGGACAAATGGTGGTTTATTTTATGATCCTGAGGATAGAAAGGTTGTCGTCTCGACGAACGTCGTATTCCTAGAGCAGAATTATTTAATAGACCATAAGCCCACCAGTAAAGTAGTTCTTGAAGAATTGCTTGGTACTAATGGGAGTACGCAGACAGAAAACGTAGTGGGAGCTGATACCACTAAGATTAACGATACTGTAGAATCGACTCCTATGGAACCACCGCAGGTTCGTCGCAGTGGGAGGACCACAAGTGCTCCTGATAGATACATTGGAGAAACCTTTATGGTAGATCCAGAGTTTCAGGAGGATGATCCTTTGAACTATGACGAAGCGATGGTATCCTCTGACCATGCAGCATGACAGGAAGCCATGGAGGCAGAACTGACATCGATGTCCCAAAATTCGGTCTGGACACTTGTAACACCACCTCACAACATTAAACCTATTGGGTGTAAGTGGGTATACAAAAGAAAAAGAGGTCCGGATGGTACCGTTGAGACTTACAAAGCTAGACTAGTCGCTAAGGGTTATACCCAGCGAAAATGGATCGACTATGACGAAACCTTTTCGTCAGTGGCTATGCTTAAGTCTATCCGGATTCTCTTATCCATTGCAGCCCAATATGATTGGGAGATCTGGCAAATGAGCGTCAAGACCACATTCCTCAACGGGGATTTGGAAGAAGACATCTACATGTCTCAACCTTCAGGATTTGTCGCAAAAGGCCAGGAAGGTCTGGTGTGCAAGTTGCAAAGGTCCATTTATGGACTGAAGCAAGCATCCAGAAGTTGGAACATGCGCTTTGATCAGGCTATCCAGTCTTATGGATTTGAGCAGAACGTGGATGAACCATGTGTTTATAAAAGGAGCGATAAGACTAAAGTAGTTTTTCTAGTGCTTTACGTAGACGATATCCTGCTCATTGGAAACGATGTTGGAACGTTGTCTACAGTGAAGGTGTGGCTATCCTCTCAATTTGACATGAAAGACCTGGGTGAAGCGAGTTATGTTTTGGGGATCAAGGTAACTCGAGATCGCCATAACAAGACTCTCTCGTTGTCACAATCAGCCTACATAGATACTATCTTGGTCAGATTCAGTATGTACAACTCCAAGAAGAGACTAGTTCCATTCAGACATGGAATGAAATTGTTCAAGGATCAGGGTCCTAAGACTCCTGAGGAGAGGACAGAGATACAGAAGATACCTTATGCTTTGGCTGTAGAGAGTCTAATGTATGCTATGCAGTGCACGAGACCAGATATATGCTATGCAGTAGGCATGATGGGCAGGTATCAGTCAAATCCGGGTCCAGGGCACTGGACTGCTGTGAAAAGTATACTCAAGTATCTCCGTAGGATGAGAGATTATGAGTTAGTTTACTCTTCACAGGAACTGATGCCGATTGGGTATACAGATTCTGACTTTGCGTCAGATCCGGAATCCAGAAGATCGACGTCAGGGTTTGTGTTTTCATTAGGAGGAGGAGCTATCAGTTGGAGGAGCGTGAAGCAGGGATGCATCGCGGATTCGACGATAGAGGCTGAGTACGTTGCGGCATGCGAAGCAGCTAAGGAGGCGGTGTGGCTCAAGAAGTTCCTCACGGACTTAGGATACGTACCGGGAGCTCAATATCCTATTGTCCTTTATTGTGACAATAGTGAAGCGGTAGCACAATCCAAGGAGCCAAGATATCACTAGAAGAGCAAGCATATTGAGCGGAAATACTATATTATCCGGGACTTGCAGAAGCGAGGGGAGGTAGCAGTGACTCAGATGGCGTCTGCAGATAACATGACAGACTCTTTCACAAAGGCGTTACTGACCAAGGCTTTTAAGAAGCACGTGGATGCTATGGGAGTTAAGACTGTTGTTCCCCTCTAGGCCAAGTGGGAGATTATTGTAGCTCGTGTGTCCTTAGCGTGGAATTTTTGTATTAACATTAATAAAGATGACTTCAGTTATTGCTTTAATTAGAATACTACTCTGGTATATGATAATACTCATATAATAAAAGGACCCTAGGGAACACAGTAGGCTACTGAGGCGCATGGAGGATCCATGCTTGGGAGACCCAGTGGACCAGTTCTGTGTAGACCTAGAACTAGTTCACAGCTTAGGTAATGTCGGTCGCTTCACCGAGAACAAGCTGTTGGCAGGTTGAGGATGTGGTGAAGTCTCCACCACGGGAACGTGAGATTCCCATTTACCTGGCCAAACACGATGATCGTGTTGAATAGGAACCAAGATGGTGCACAGTTCAGTGATTCAGACACTGGTGCAGAAACCGTCTTACTACTATAGATAATCCGTCCTTAACCCTGAGGGACCATGTACACTGGGCCAACCAATTGTGTGGTGCTTTGATGTGCCAACGTGTGCGGACCTTCCATAGTCTAATACCATGGTACGTTGGGTTACCCGGCTGGCGCTTGAGTGACATGTAATCCCTACAGGTTATCCGATGTCCAGTGTTGGATGGGTGCGTTTTGATGAGTCAATCTGTCCACACAGTTAACCCAGGCCTGATGGTTGTCAGTATGACTGACGATGTTCCGGATGCTAGGCATAGCACCAGAAGGTGTGTGGTGTTATAGATGACAAGTCATTAAACCCTAGTCAGATGATCGATCGGGATCTGACGGTGCTCCCCACCGCCCGAGTCGTATCATGGCACCAGTAATAGGAGGGACTAAGGATTATCGGAGTATAGTAGAGAACAGGGTTACGAGGGAGTAACATAAGTTTAGGATCACTAGAGTTCAACTCGCGTCGCACTCTGGGTGGCTACGCGGGTTAATCGGATTAGGGCTGATTAATGGAACTTTCAGTGTGTCATCGGAATAGTTAATCAGGGATCCGGTTGGAGCTAGAGATCCCGAACCCTGAAGGTTCCACCCTGTCGTTGCGTATAGGAATTGTTTCCCGACCTAGTTGGATACATTGGATGTGAAGTAGCGCGATGGAGCGCAAGCCCGGAGCCAAAGAACCTAATTCACATGTGTTACGGGCAATAGGGGTATTTTGGTAAATACTGAAATATGGCTCAGAACATATTGAATATGGATCTTAGATTGAGCGGAACAATTCTAGGAGCTCATAGGCACTAACGGAACTCGATTCTGAGTAGCGCACCTCACTCGGTCTCTCTTTCAGTTTTCCGCTTTTCGTGAAGGGCGTTTTCGTCCAGGCTTCACGATAGACACCCGGAATCCCTAAAAACCGCCCCCCCCCCCCCCTTATCCCTATCCACCTAGGGGCCGGCCCAAGCCTCCTTGGAGCCATGGGAGACCGACCCTATATAGGAATAGGGAGAGGGAGGGGCCGGCCTAATGGTTCCTCTCCTCCAGAAAATCCGAACCCCCCTACTAGCCTCCTCCTTTGTGGTTTCGGCCAAGGAAAAGAGAGGAAGAAGAAGGGAGAAGGAAGAGGAAGGAAGGAGAAGGAAGAAAGGAGAAAGAGGAGGAGAAAATCTTGCAGCTCGCCATCGTCTTCGCAACGGATTCCTCCGTCGGCTCGTAATCCCTGCACTCAGAGACGGGATTTCGAGGATTCTTCAATTCGCAAAGGACAAGGTGCTATCCGACAGTTTTCCTTGCGATTCAAGTGCGGTTCTTCATCGTTCCGTTGTCTCCGGATCATAGATCCATAAGGTATGATGATTCTAAACACCTAACTAGATTCATGCATGTCTTCCGTAGATCGTAGTATGCCTCTAGGGTGTCCGCATATATGCTAAGATCATAGATTTGCATGTAGATTGTTTTGTAGAATTAATGATAATGAAACATACACCGTATGATCTTCGGATCTTTCTTTTGCTTCCACTGTGCCTCTGATTAGCGGATCCAATTCCAACATCCTTATCTAATTTTATGGCAGCAAATTCTAATGCTAAACTTTGAAATCATAAATCTAAAAGGATTATGTTGGTTCAATTAGTTTTACTTGAGTTCAACCTATTAAGCCTGATTAGAATTCCAATGTCTACATTTAATCTTAAACATATTAGGCGTAGGTTTTGTAAAATTAGGCTCTAGTCAATCCATTTTGATGCGCTAAAAAAATAGTTTCACAAGATAAAAAAGGGAAAAATTGGTGTTAGGTCCTTCGAATAGATCGTATTTAATGGTTAAGATAGGTAAAGAGGTGCTTTACTGTAAGGTCATTCTGTTTCGAATTGGGAGATGCTTTTTTATATATTCATTTTATTCCTACACACAGTTGTACAGGGAAATCACATGGAATAATAACAATTTTGTAAAAAAGAGTAATAATTCTTTGAAATCATATTTCACTGTGGCCGCTACAATGATTCACTATAGCAAAGAGTAACAATATGCAAAGTACTATAACAAAGAGCAACAATCTACAAATAATGTAGAAAAGAGTAACAATTTGCAAAGTACCGTAGTAGCTACAATGATTTTCACTATAGCAGCCACAATAACTTTTTTTTTTGAGAGGTAAAAAACGAATTAATTACTAGAAAATAAAGGCAGATACAGGACTCGGCTTAACTCTGGATGAGTAAGCAGACCACGCGACCAAATAGGGTCTCAACAACAATAAAACCCTGACTCAACGCACTGGAAGCAAACATAGTGCCCCGCAGTCGTGAGGAAGACACAACACCAACCAAAGGACTATTACAAAAACACAATGAGACAGACTCCTAATCTCACTAACTAGTCCCCTTGCTCTTCGTCACCCTATCAGACCCTTAGGCCAAGATTCTTTGGCTCGAGATGAAGATGCAAGCGCTGGATTCGGCACGGTAAGAATAGAAGGGCGATTGGCTAGATGGGGGGGCAACTTCACGAACTGATCCGAACGACCATCACTAGCTTCCTCCGCTCGATCTGGAACTGCTCCAACATCAACACCAAAATTCGGCAGAACAACTGACTCCTGCTCACCAGATAACCCCGCCGCACTCCGAGCCAAATTCTTTCGATAAGCTCGTGTAAGAGAAGGAATAGAAAGACTGGGCCTTCCTTCTCGTGGGCTCCGACGACCAGTATGCTTAATAGTACCTCCTGCAGAGACCCCACTACCACTAGCAAGTCCAAGAGCAATCGCATTAGCCCCCTCACTAACAGTGCTAACTGCTTGCGTAACAGTAGCCTTTTGACGCTCAGCATCAGCCACACCTTGCGTAACAGCAACCTCTAACAGTGACACATCACTAGTTTGCGTAACATCCGCACAGACTGGATCAGAGGCAGCCCCTCTCTGCGTAACATCAGCACAGACTGATGAGCCAGCTCGTGTAACATCAGCTACTACTGCATCATCAGGCTGCGTAACACTCAAATTTGCAGTAGCATCTGCTTCACCTCCATCTATTGAAACCTGCTGTGTACCATCAGCAATTACCACACTCATCTGCTGTGTAACATCAGCAATTACCACACTCGTCTGCTGTGTAACATCAGCACGAACTGCTGAATTCTGCCTGGCCAATTCTTTGCTCCTTATCACGCGGTCTGATGAGTCCTTCTGCCGTGTCGCCTTGACTCGTGAGGTGGAAGGAGCCTTACTAGCCGGATTCAGGACAGTAATATTAGAGGGGCAATTGGCAAGATGAGGTGGTAGCTGACGCCCCCTCCCCGCCACAAATGGGGCTGGGGTATCAACTGCTCCACCACCATCTTGTGTAACATTAACAGCAGCTACAACACCAACATCTCCCTGCAAAACACTCACATTAGTAGCCTCGCCACCACTGGAATCAGCAGCACCACTAACGGTCAATGCAACACCACCGCTTGCGGCCTGTGTAACAACAACATTCTCAACAGCATTAGCATAACCATCTGCCTCCTCATTCTCCCCTAGACTTGCCAGCGCATCAAACCTAGAACCACTCCTGACAGAAGGATCCTGAGTATGCAAAGGTGCAATACTTCATTTCTTAGCAACCACCTCAATCCATGGATTTGTCTCCGTTGTTACATGAGTAGTGGGAGCAGAAGGATCCCCTCCCACAGGGCAATGTAGGGATTTATCCGTTGGTACCCAATGCTTCATAGGAGGATTAGTCCTAGGCCCTTGAAAGGTCTTCCATTTATCTGATAGCTTTGGGTGTGACGCGCAAGTATTTTCGTTATGATCGAAAGACTTGCACGCTCTACACCGTGGAGGCTTCCAATCATACAAGACAGGTTGCACAGAGGCAAAAGTGCCCGCATCATTCCGAGCATCAACTTCAGACCTGAGAGCATCCTCGACATTGATCTTCATGCAAATCCTCGCATAGTTCATCCAACCCCCTTCCTTATGGGCAACCGCTGCAGCTGTGGGGCCATCCATTCCTATCGGTATTCCCATAACACTTCCCATCCTACTAAGGGCATCAAAGGACCACAATTTATCTGGTAGGTTAGGAAATCTGACCCAAATAGGGATATGAGAAAGCATTGCCCTGCCATACTGAGTTTCACTTGTCCACTTTTTGAGTACAAGAGGTCGCCCTTGGAAATGCCATGGACCACCGGCCAAGATTCTTGAACAATCTTCACCATCCACGAACTTGAAGAGGAAAATACCATTTTCTCGGGTAAACATCTTCATTCCCCCCTTCGGTTGCCACATCCTTAGCACCAAAGCCTTTAAATGAGGGAAGTAAGACCTTCTCCCCAAAACAAATCCTACTAGAGAGTTGGCCCAATAGCTTTCAGATTTAGCAAGTTCGATCTGAGGACATACCGCAACTCTCTTCCCATCAATCACCGTTGGTTCAATGTATGTGAGCTTGTATTCATCGGAAGTCAAGGCAAACGTAGGCAACAGAACTTTCCAAGCATTACCTGCACCCCACACCCCATTGCCTGCAGGCTGACGTGACTCTGGCACTCCGACAGACACCCGGCGAGCATCCGTTCCCAAACCTCCAGCCGAAATTGGGTCAGTCACTCCCTCAAACACCTGACGGGCTACAGGAATAGAGCCATCAGAAACAACAGCTGCAACCCCAAGCTTCGTTCCTGCAGAAACAATAGCTACACAAGGTGGCAAAATCCCTCCCTCATCATAGCCTTCGCTGTCACCCAGGGTAGATCTGATTCGCGGGCTGTGGGGAGAGTACACCAGAGTCGAAAAATCCTCTACCGCATGATCAATTTCAACCAACTCCGGGCCCAGATCAGAAGAAGCTCCATCGGCCCCATGATCATCCGCAGCATCTGTCCGGGTACCCACCTTTCCCGCAGCCACAATAACTACTATAATGAAATCATTGTAGCTGTTACAATGAAATGTTAGTTACTAAAGAACTGTTACTTTTTTTTTCAAATTGTTATTCTTCTATGTGATTTTAAGATTATGGACAATTTTGTCATTTGGAGACTCTGCGGCCTCTCGGCCATAGCGAGACCTATTCACAAGAGGATTTTACCGATTTCTTTAGACCGAATGATGTGGCATCCACAACGATCAATTGGTTTAAAGAAATCGGTAAAACAGACAAATTATATTTGTAAGGGTAAATGTGTGAGAGGTCCTTGACAACATATCCATCTTGTGCACATGATATCTTATAATTTTATTTTGCTTAAGGTCCCTATCTTTATTGGTAAACCTCAAACTACCCCTCATTTCTTCTCCCCTCTCTCCCGTGCAGCTCTGATGGCGTTGGCGGCTGCAGCAACTAGCAGCTCCCCTGCTCCGGTGGTGGTTCGACGAGCAGATCTCAGGTCTAGGGTTCATCCCATGGCCTATAGATCTTAGGGTTAGAGTTAGGGTTAGGTTCGGTTCGGCGACGGCGACAGAATTTGGTAGGGTTGTGCAAAAACCGACCTGAACCGTCTAATCGAACCGAAACCAACCAAAATCTAACCGAAATAACTGA
The DNA here is from genome assembly GCA_947650365.1 of Chamaelirium japonicum. Classification (NCBI taxonomy): domain Eukaryota; kingdom Viridiplantae; phylum Streptophyta; class Magnoliopsida; order Liliales; family Melanthiaceae; genus Chamaelirium; species Chamaelirium japonicum. The sequence goes on along the minus strand of OX393549.1, from coordinate 43,165,684 downwards.
ACCGAATATCAAATCGAACCGAACCGACTAAACCGATTAAATCGGTTTCGGTTTCGGGTCCCGACTATGGAACACCAAACAAAAACCGAAAAAATCGGCTCGACTCCTTAAATCATAAACCCAACGGCCACTGTGACCACCCAGCACTCCCCAGTCTCCGCACCAAACCCACGGGCCATAGCGGCACAGCCCTTTGAGAAAACCTTAAACCCTATTCCCCTTCCCCACTCATCGGCCCAGGCGGGTTTGACAAGGTCTACAAGGGTATCCTCCGGGTCGGCACGAGGGTCGTCGTGAAGCGCGACATGCCGGGATCGAAGTAGGGCTACCCAGAGTTCCATACGGAGAATCAAAGATCGTCGTCCTGTCCCGGATCCGCCACTGGCACCTCGTGTCGCTGAAACGCTGATCGGATACTGCGAGTCCCCAGTTCCCTCACTCTCTCCTCTGACTCTTTGAGACTCTGCGGCCTCTCGTGTCACGCCCCAGAAATCTGAAGACCGATCCCTGGGGTGTGAGGTGAGAAAAGGATGGGGTTTTGGGTCTGGTCAATTAATTACACCAATTTGGGTTCTCACAGGGCTTCTACGCTCTCTAATATGAAAAACAAGAAGGAGGGAGAAACAAGAGGGGAATCTTTTAAATTTGATTTTTCGAAAAATATTTTTATTAAAAAGCAAAGAAAGAGAAATTACCAACAGAGAGAAAATATTATCTAGTCAAGCTCAACCTTCAAAAGTCATATCCTCTCAGTATGAGTGACCTGTCGGTGCTACTACATACTGACAGGAGTCTATCTGAGGGAGCACGAGGCTCAAGCCTTCTACGGCTAGTCAAGTGGTCTCAACCACTCCCTAACACTCAGGTGCACCAGTCTAGGGTTCCTATCTACAGGGCTAATCAATTTAGTCATTTATATGCACTTATATTTTCATCATGATCTATCCTAGGCTTGGGGCCTTGAGGAGAGGCCTACCCAAAAGAATTCAGCTGGAACCATTGCAACTACAACCATAGAATACTAACTAACTAATAAGAACTCTTATTTCCAATACAATTACAATATCTAAAGAGAAAAGACGACAAGATTAACGTACTAAGCAGAAAGGTAACACTGCAACTCTAACTCCGCCTTTGGACTCCTACTGCTACTTCTGAGCCTCCGGACCTGCAACTGAGCCTACTCATGGGAAAGAGTAGCCCCCAATAGGAAATTGGGAGATTAGCCAAATTAATGGCTAGTGAGATCCTAATAGTCTATAATAATATGAGACGACTAATCTTAATAAATTAAGATAAGATCTATCAGTTCTAGTAGAATCAAAGTTTGCAGAATGATACCTAAACCTATCAGTAGTCTATATTCACATGCAATTCCTACTGTCACTAGGTTATCTAACCTAAAGTCCATTCAATGTTCTACAGCATTAAAGAACAAACTAAATAAGACGCTCAGATAAAGTCACGAAGTCATCATGTAAACAGTCACTCAATTCTAAATTCATATATAGATAAAACACACACTATCAAAATGTGAACCCCGGATATTTTGTTCATCCTGCCCTCGGTCGGGCATTACTATAGGGCCTTTTATTTCGATGTAGAGGGCCAACTCTCTCGCCGTGCATCCACCAACACCATGCACTAGTCACCCAGATGATCATAAGGGGTTTCCCGTCTTTCACGGTGGAGCTCTACCGCCCAACTTGCTTTACTATGGGGACTTCAACTCCCCGGGACAGGACTGCTAGGCCAATCCCTACTCGAGGGCACCTCCTATTGGCTTTACCACAACCCTTACCCGTGACCCCTAACCTACTTAACTTCGGCTGTACGCGCAGGGTGGTTCACGGCCCATGCGCGCACGGGGTCCCTACCTTCTAACCAGGTAGATTCTCATATAACATATTTCAACATATACAATGAAGCTAACAAAGGTATATTTAATGCTTAACAATTTTCAACAATTTACCCCTGATCCCGTACTGCTCTCGCAACCCATACGACATAATAAATCAATAAAGTAAGACACTCATCCCAGTGACCCGTGTGCTAGGGTTGCCATACTCCTCTCAGGAGGGTGGGCTCCGATAATTATTAGTTATTCAATTTACTGATTCATTTAAGGGAATCCTAATTACGGTGTCCATACAATCAAGAGCAATCATTATTATTATTATTATATTAATATTTTAAGCATGCGTTGCCGGACTCGCGACTCCGCATGCAAGGCGGGGTCCATTTGACCACATGCGACGATGCCCGGCGGGGCCCGCATGCAGTGTCATGGACACCTACCCTTAGTCATTCTCATTTCCCACTATTAAAGACCACGCAAGGGTAGTAGATGTCACCTGGCTGTCGATTACACAACTCCTGCTAGTTGCCTCTGATCCGCCTCCGTTGGATCACCATAATTATGGTCTGATAACAAACACAGATCCAAATCACAATGCTATCGATTAAAACAGAAGAATCAACGACGAGGGTTCTATGCCAAGGATAGTCGGGCACCCTCGATAGGGGACCAACATTGAGTCGACAGCACGCAAATCCGTGCGACTGAAGAACTCGAACCTAAACACTACTAGGCCAAATAAGCAAATAGAAGCTAAACCTACTCATCAAATCGGGCTCGAAGAACCCTTTCCGATGGTTCCAGTTTCGCTGGAATCCGACTTCGGTCGAATGGTTTCGGGTCAAACCACGTAGAATCGGTGAAACCGATCGCATGGTTGGTTCACTAGGGTAGAAGAGGTTCTAGGGTTATATTATGGGTTTAATAGGTGGGGCTCAAAGTTCTGAGCACAATGCCGCTGGTTTCGTCCGAATCCGAGTTCGGACGATGAAACGGCGGTCAAACCACGATACCACGATAAGATCGGGTCAAAGGATAAAACAGGGTATTAAACAATATAATTACTATACTAAACTATGGCCAAAGTATTTTCCGAGCCGGTCGAAATGGCACTGGTTTTGTCCAATTCCGAGTTCGGACGGAGAAATGGCAGTCGAACCAAAATCGACTGGTTCACGGGTCTGGTTCAGGTGAACCAGACCGGTTCACTATGTGGCTCGGGTCAAGCCTGCTGGTCGGGTTGGGTCTGCAGTGGTTAGGTCGGGTCGGGTTCAGGGCTAAACGGATCGGGTTCAGGGTTTAATTAAAACCTAGAAAATTACAAAACTACCCCCCCTCTCCTTCTTCTCCACGAGACCAGCCCGAGGGGCTGGTTCTTGTGCGCCGGCGGCCGGCGGGAGGGGTGGCCTGGAGCGCCGACGAGCGCTCGGCCGGCCTCTCCCGCACCACCCCCACGGAGGAGGCACGGGGAGAGGCGGCCGGAGCGGCCGTCGGGGCCCGAGAAGTCGATCGGAGATGGGTTCGCATGGGGTTGGTCGGAGGTCGGTGGTCGCCGGGGAGGGGTTTGGTGCGGCGGTGGTGTCCTCCCGTGCGGGCCGCGGCAAGGGAGAAGGAAGGGCCGGGGTCGCGGGGTTGGGTCGCGGAGGGGATGAAAGGAGAAGGGTGGCTGACCTGGGGGTCTCGGCGTGCTCGCCGGGGCTCCGGCGAGGGGCGGGTCGGTGCTCCATCTCCCTCGATCTCTCCTCCTTCTCCGTCTCCATCTCGCTCTGTCTCTCTCTGCATCCCTTTCTCTCTCTCTCTCTCTTTATTTCTCTCCCGTTCTCTCTCTCTCTACTACGTCCTTCTCTCTCTCTCTCTCCCGTTCTCTCTCTATCTCTATATAAAGGGGGGCTGTTGTGGATATGGGTTGGGGAGATAGGCTGGGCGGATAGGGTCGGTTAAGACCTTAGCGAGAGGGGATAAAGATATGAAGATATGGGTTTATCATCCCCAAATCTTACCCGATCATTCCCATCCGAATTTCGGATTAAAATAAATGGGGAGGGAGGTCAAGAGACCTAAAATTATGCTAGGAGACCGGGAGGCAGGCTCCAAGGCTGGTCGGGCTCGGTCCCGAGCCCTGAACCGGGCTCGGTTGGAATCCGGGTGCGATTCGTCCATCAACCGGGCTGAAAAGAATAATAGGTCATAACTATCAAACCGGAAGTCAGAATAGGGCCCGAGAGGATTCGTTGGAAAGGTCTCATCAACGCGAACGCGTCAGCGCTTGGTACATAATTTTCTGACTCCTAGATCTCCAGAAAAGAAGAAAAGACTCCAAAACTTAAAATAGCAATAACTATTTACCCGAGTGTCGGATCGACCCTAACTTAGGCTCATTGGAAGGCTCTCTCAGAGCCTCATCTAACGTATCTTGTTTCGTTACGATCCGATCATCCGATCTTTTGTAAGAAACAAAATAGTTACAACTATCGACAAATTATCGTTTTTCTAGGGTTTACCTGCCGGGCTGCCGAAACTGGCTGCGCATACACCTGATCGTTGCACGGAACGCACCATCGTGACATGCTCGAAGTTACAGAGAATGGGAACGTAAAACATCTCATAGGTTTACGTTCCATTTATTGGGAAAAAGCCCAAAGAAAAAGTCTGGCTGTAAAAAGACGAAACTAGCCATGGAGGATTTCTATTATTCTCAAATCTAACACCACAGGTGTTACAACCTACACACCTTAAAAAAATTTTCGTCCCGAAAATTCAACTACAAAAACCATATATACGAGTCCACTCATCTCTACTACCAAAACAAGAACATTATAGCAATGAAAAGTTAACTATAACGAGCGCAAACATCCTCACTAACATTACCAATAAGAAAGCCAAGTCACTACACCAAATCTTACTAAAGGAAAACCCTGATCGTCTATTATTCACAATTCTACTCTCTCTACTACTCTAAACATTTTACGAATCGACTCTCATAATTATTAGGATAGAAATGAACCTCCAAATTCTCACATCGCGAATACGAGTTTTGGTTTCCATTTCACATTCTAAGCATTACGGATTAGACAAAAATCATGAGTTCTGATCATTAACCCTGCCTTGATAAGGGGCATCATATCCCCCTTATTAGTACCACCAAGGGGTGTCCTCCTCGGTAGGGTAACTACCAAAACTCATAGATTCAGAAACTTAAAATGCACTCAATTGTCAGTGCCGATATAAAAGGTATATCAATGTATATGAGTGCCCATACACCCATATATAATTTATACTTTTGGTATCGACTCTACAATCATAGCAATGTATACTACACATATGCGCCATACACATATGCTTAAGTACACATTCCAGAAAGATTTGACAAAAGAGATGTCTCAACTAGTATGCCTAACGTGTATCTAATACTAAACTAAAATCCTATAAGATTCACATGAGACCAACACCTATACTAACCGAACTACCAATAATGCTCAAGGGCCTAAAGAACAAATGCCTCAAAATCTATTTCTCAAGTGGGTCCAAACTAGATAGCTACACTCTGACAATAGATAGTCATCTCATTGGCTCATTCCAAGATGAGGGGACCGATTCTAAACCAGAACTATTATGAGTTGGCTGAAGAAACTACTTACTAGAAAACTAATGGCCAACTAATATCGACTGAGCAGATCGATACCAAGTACTAAATTCTACCCTAAACTAAACATCGAGATAGTTAGACAGAAACCTCGCAACCATACAAAAATGAGAATAAATGACCCGAGACAATTAGAGACAACTTAGAAAAAGGACAACCGAGGGAACTAGCACAATCTTAACATTCTGAGAACTAAAGGCAATTACTCAAAAGAAACTGAAACAAACAGAAGTTACTAGAATCGAATTATAATTAAAAACAAAGCGAGGTGAATCAGCAGAATAATGATCATTCTTAAGATTCCAACTGATAAGATATTCTCAAATTTTATAAACGTAGGCAATCCATTTAACATCGTTGCTAAAATCTTTTTAGTACTCAATTATCTCAATTCCATCTTAACATCACTGTCATCTAGCCAGTGCGCTCTCTCCCGCTAGTTCCAATAAGAACTGCGAAACCAACCGCCAAAGCCTCCGAAGAGTTAGTGCAAAGCCACAGTATGTCCTCTACCGGACAATCATTATCTACCGCCAAAGTTCCCTAGGAACAGTGCGTACTCTTTCGCAAGAGTCACTATCAAGGTATCCCGTAATCTATAAACCAAAAGGATTCAAACTACCACCCGAGATTTCTATCTCCTGGTGTATTCCTTGAAACCACTATCCCCAAGAGTCATCATTATTACGCATAGGATTTAAAAAAAGAAACACACAAGCTCTACATCAAACTAATTATAAACCATGATACACCAGAGAGATCTAACAAGTAAACTAATCTAATTATTACACCTATATCAAGATAATGGACAATCCTAAAAACACCAACTAGGTCTCTAGTACCAATGGTCAACAAGAATCAAGGAATCCTAAAACACCAACTAAGTCTCTAATACTAAGGGTCAACGAAGATCAAGGGATCCTAAACACCGACTAGGTCTCGAATACTAAGGGTCAACAAAGATCAAGGAATCATAAAACACCGACTAGGTTTCTAAAGCTTAAGGTCAACAAAAAAATAACAAAACCAACAAAAAGAGTAACCTCACAACCATGCCAGATAAACCATCAAGGATATACATCCTTCCAGATATATTCAAATACATCCATTCCAAAACCAATCAACCAAAATTACTAACTAGAGTTGAATATCTAGTCCTTGGTCAGCTCCTTACCACTAGAAAGTTCAAGAGAATCTATATTAGAAGACTCCCAATCTATACTCTGATATAGACTCAAACACTATGCTTCTACCTAGAGATCAAGAAATACCACCCTTGGTTAAGATGTTCCAAGTGGCTCCTTCTTAAGAATTATCATCCGAGTTGCAACGACTAACTCTAAACCTATACATTACAGCACATCAGTGTTCAAATACAATCATATGTATACGACATATAGATTGATTCACGAGTCTTGATCAATCAAAAACTCAATCATAGACAGTTCTTAGTTACAAATCAATTCCTCAAACAAAACCAGTTCTCCAAGTATGATTAACCCTAGTACCTTATCCTTAGAAATAATCGCTATACCACCACTAGCTACTACGAGAATTCTATCGACTCAATATTTATACAATCTCTAGAAAACATTCTAACACCACTAGAGTCTAAACTTTCCGAAGAAAGAAATGCAAGACACGAACCACATCCTAACAAAACCCCTAGGAACATATCCCTAAGCTCTGATACCAGCTGTAATGCCCCAGAAATCTGAAGACCGATCCCTGGGGTGTGAGGTGAGAAAAGGATAGGGTTTTGGGTCTGGTCAATTAATTACACCAATTTGGGTTCTCACAGGGCTTCTACGCTCTCTAATATGAAAAACAAGAAGGAGGGAGAAACAAGAGGGGAATCTTTTAAATTTGATTTTTCAAAAAACATTTTTATTAAAAAGCAAAGAAAGAGAAATTACCAACAGAGAGAAAATATTATCTAGTCAAGCTCAACCTTCAAAAGTCATATCCTCTCAGTATGAGTGACCTGTCGGTGCTACTACATATTGACAGGAGTCTATCTGAGGGAGCACGAGGCTCAAGCCTCCTACGGCTAGTCAAGTGGTCTCAACCACTCCCTAACACTCAGGTGCACCAGTCTAGGGTTCCTATCTACAGGGCTAATCAATTTAGTCATTTATATGCACTTATATTTTCATCATGATCTATCCTAGGCTTGGGGCCTTGAGGAGAGGCCTACCCAAAAGAATTCAGCTGGAACCATTGCAACTACAACCATAGAATACTAACTAACTAATAAGAACTCTTATTCCAATACAATTACAATATCTAAAGAGAAAAGACGATAAGATTAACGTACTAAGCAGAAAGGTAACACTGCAACTCTAACTCCGCCTTTGGACTCCTACTGCTACTCCTGAGCCTCCGGACCTGCAACTGAGCCTACTCGTGGGAAAGAGTAGCCCCCAATAGGAAATTGGGAGATTAGCCAAATTAATGGCTAGTGAGATCCTAATAGTCTATAATAATATGAGACGACTAATCTTAATAAATTAAGATAAGATCTATCAGTTCTAGTAGAATCAAAGTTTGCAGAATGATACCTAAACCTATCAGTAGTCTATATTCACATGCAATTCCTACTGTCACTAGGTTATCTAACCTAAAGTCCATTCAATGTTCTACAGCATTAAAGAACAAACTAAATAAGACGCTCAGATAAAGTCACGAAGTCATCATGTAAACAGTCACTCAATTCTAAATTCATATATAGATAAAACACACACTATCAAAATGTGAACCCCGGATATTTTGTTCATCCTGCCCCCGATCGGGCATTACTATAGGGCCTTTTATTTCGATGTAGAGGGCCAACTCTCTCGCCGTGCATCCACCAACACCATGCACTAGTCACCCAGATGATCATAAGGGGTTTCCCGTCTTTCACGGTGGAGCTCTACCGCCCAACTTGCTTTACTATAGGGACTTCAACTCCCCGGGACAGGACTGCTAGGCCAATCCCTACTCGAGGGCACCTCCTATTGGCTTTACCACAACCCTTGCCCGTGACCCCTAACCTACTTAACTTTGGCTGTACGCGCAGGGTGGTTCACGGCCCATGCGCGCACGGGGTCCCTACCTTCTAACCAGGTAGATTCTCATATAACATATTTCAACATATACAATGAAGCTAACAAAGGTATATTTAATGCTTAACAATTTTCAACAATTTACCCCTGATCCCGTACTGCTCTCGCAACCCATACGACATAATAAATCAATAAAGTAAGACACTCATCCCAGTGACCCGTGTGCTAGGGTTGCCATACTCCTCTCAGGAGGGTGGGCTCCGATAATTATTAGTTATTCAATTTACTGATTAATTTAAGGGAATCCTAATTACGGTGTCCATACAATCAAGAGCAATCATTATTATTATTATTATATTAATATTTTAAGCATGCGTTGCCGGACTCGCGACTCCGCATGCAAGGCGGGGTCCATTTGACCACATGCGACGATGCCCGGCGGGGCCCGCATGCAGTGTCATGGACACCTACCCTTAGTCATTCTCATTTCCCACTATTAAAGACCACGCAAGGGTAGTAGATGTCACCTGGCTGTCGATTACACAACTCCTGCTAGTTGCCTCTGATCCGCCTCCGTTGGATCACCATAATTATGGTCTGATAACAAACACAGATCCAAATCACAATGCTATCGATTAAAACAGAAGAATCAACGACGAGGGTTCTATGCCAAGGATAGTCGGGCACCCTCGATAGGGGACCAACATTGAGTCGACAGCACGCAAATCTGTGCGACTGAAGAACTCGAACCTAAACACTACTAGGCCAAATAAGCAAATAGAAGCTAAACCTACTCATCGAATCGGGCTCGAAGAACCCTTTCCGATGGTTCCAGTTTCGCTGGAATCCGACTTCGGTCGAATGGTTTCGGGTCAAACCACGTAGAACCGGTTAAACCGATCGCATGGTTGGTTCACTAGGGTAGAAGAGGTTCTAGGGTTATATTCTGGGTTTAATAGGTGGGACTCAAAGTTCTGAGCACAATGCCGCTGGTTTCGTCCGAATCCGAGTTCGGACGATGAAACGACGGTCAAACCACGGTACCACGATAAGATCGGGTCAAAGGATAAAACTGGGTATTAAACAATATAATTACTATACTAAACTATGGTCAACAGGTAGTATTTTCCGAGCCGGTCGAAATGGCGCTGATTTCGTCCAATTCCGAGTTCGGACGGAGAAATGGCAGTCGAACCAAAATCGACTGGTTCACGGGTCTGGTTCAGGTGAACCAGACCGGTTCACTATGTGGCTCGGGTCAAGCCTGCTTGTCGGGTCGGGTCTGCAGTGGTTAGGTCGGGTCGGGTTCAGGGCTAAACGGATCGGGTTCAGGGTTTAATTAAAACCTAGAAAATTATAAAACTACCCCCCCTCTCCTTCTTCTCCACGAGACCAGCCTGAGGGGCTGGTTCCTGTGCGCCGGCGGCCAGCGGGAGGGGCGGCCTGGAGCGTCGGCGAGCGCTCGGCCGGCCTCTCCCGCACCACCCCCACGGAGGAGGCACGGGGGGAGGCGGCCGGAGCGGCCGTCGGGGCCCGAGAAGTCGATCGGAGATGGGTTCGCATGGGGTTGGTCGGAGGTCGGTGGTCGCCGGGGAGGGGTTCGGTGCGGCGGCGGTGTCCTCCCGTGCGGGCCGCGGCAAGGGAGAAGGAAGGGCCGGGGTCACGGGGTTGGGTCGCGGAGGGGATGAAAGGAGAAGGGTGGCTGACCTGGGGGTCTCGGCGTGCTCGCCGGGGCTCCGGCGAGGGGCGGGTCGGTGCTCCATCTCCCTCGATCTCTCCTCCTTCTCTGTCTCCGTCTCGCTCTGTCTCTTTCTGCATCCCTTTCTCTCTCTCTCTCTCTCTCTCTCTCTCTATTTCTCTCCCGTTCTCTCTCTCTCTCTACTACGTCCTTCTCTCTCTCTCTCTCTCCCATTCTCTCTCTATCTCTATATAAAGGGGGGCTGTTGTGGATATGGGTTGGGGAGATAGGCTGGGCGGATAGGGTCGGTTAAGACCTTAGCGGGAGGGGATAAAGATATGAAGATATGGGTTTATCATCCCCAAATCTTACCCGATCATTCCCATCCGAATTTCGGATTAAAATAAATGGGGAGGGAGGTCAAGAGACCTAAAATTATGCTAGGAGACCGGGAGGCAGGCTCCAAGGCTGGTCGGGCTCGGTCCCGAGCCCTGAACCGGGCTCGGTTGGAATCCGGGTGCGATTCGTCCATCAACCGGGCTGAAAAGAATAATAGGTCGTAATTATCAAACCGGAAGTCAGAATAGGGCCCGAGAGGATTCGTTGGAAATGTCTCATCAACGCGAACGCGTCAGCGCTTGGTACATAATTTTCTGACTCCTAGATCTCCAGAAAAGAAGGAAAGACTCCAAAACTTAAAATAGCAATAACTATTCACCCGGGTGTCGGATCGACCCTAACTCAGGCTCATTGGAAGGCTCTCTCAGAGCCTCATCTAACGTATCTTGTTTCGTTACGATCCGATCATCCGATCTTTTGCAAGAAACAAAACAGCTACAACTATCGACAAATTATTGTTTTTCTAGGGTTTACCTGCCGGGCTGCCGAAACTGGCTGCGCATACACCTGATCGTTGCACGGAACGCACCATCGTGACATGCTCGAAGTTACAGAGAGTGTGAACGTAAAACATCTCATAGGTTTACGTTCCATTTATTGGGAAAAAGCCCAAAGAAAAAGTCTGGCTGTAAAAAGACGAAACTAGCCATGGAGGATTTCTATTATTCTCAAATCTAACACCACAGGTGTTACATCTCGGCTCGACGACGGCTGACGGGTGTGGTGGCCCATAACAGGCCCGCAGCGACTAGAGAGCGATTGAGCGAGCTTAGCTTAGCCCTCTGCCGGTCCTGTCCTCTGCCTTGAGGCCTGAGCAACCACCTGCGAACCCCCGCCGGATCTTTGGATTTTTGCCGGATACGCCGACAGAGAGTCTGCCATTTTGCATATACCGCAATGTTCGTTTATGAGGCTTTTGATCAGAGCCCTAATGTTCGAATATGAGTTGAGTGTGCATATTGACTCTGCCATTTTGAACATAGCCAGCTTAATATGGCTGATAAGAGCCCCAATGTTACATAACTTTTGATCAGATCCCCATTTTCATCAGAGTATTATGGATCAACACTTTTACTGCAAGAAAAATCCAATGTTGCTGCAAGAAAAATGTTACAGCACTTTTGTTCCATAAATACTTTTGTTTCCAGTAAGTGCAAGTATGAAGTAATTATGTTACATTTACAATGCTGCAAAAGAGTGAACATCGGTTGGTTTTGCTTTGAACTTTCATTTCGGCACTATGTAAGGACACAATCATCTACTGATTTGTGACGAATTGACGATCAAGATTCAAGAGGCAAGGGCTCTAGCATACCTCATATCAACCGAAACCGAACCGACAATCTATCACACCGAATAGACAAAAATCGACCATTTCGGTTTCAATTTTAATTTTTCGAAAACCAAAAAAAATAAAACTGACAAAACCGATCGACAAAACTGACGCTTACCCCTGGAGTTTGGTGGCGGTGAGCAGATATAGTGAGCGACGACATTCAGTGTTTCGGTGGTGGCGAGAAACAACAGTGAGCGGCGGCAACGGTGGTTTGGTGGCGACGTTCGGCGGTGGCGTTCAGTGGTTCATTGGTTAGGTGGCATACCAAAAGAAAATTTGAAATGCTGTGGAGGATAATTTCGTCCACTATATTTTAAAGTCCTTAGGCTTAAAAGCATCTCTTTAAAAGGAGTTTTCACCAGTGGCGAACCCAGGATTTTTCCTCAGGGGGGGGCATAATTATAAAAAAGTAACTATAGTCATTGCCTCACAGTCGGAGGTTTCGACCAGCAGTGTGACAATGCCCATACCCTTCCTTTGATCGTGCAGTAAAAGGCCGATTAGGATTTTGCCTCAAGTACGTGGAGAAGGATTTCGGTCCTCGGAGTCCTTCGAAAATTTGGGGTTATAACTGGCTAACTCGGTCGGGTTGCGAGGTCGTGAACGATAAACTTGATCCTTATTTTTTGAGAAATTTCATAAATACGCCCAAAAACATGTAAACAAACCCCGATTCCCACCTGATTCTCATTCACTATGGGCCATAGATGGGATGAAACCTACATGGATGCCACATGTGCGGGTGGTGGTTGACGCCGGTGGACGTTAGTGGCCGACAGCGGGTGGTGGCCGGTGGACGGCGGGGTCGACCATGGGTCGCCAGCACGGGCGCCGGTGGCGGGTGGTCGCCGACGAAGAGGTTGTCAACGGGGGTGGTGGCCAACGGTGATGGGTGGCCCATGGGGCGGTGGGGTTGTGGTCGACGACATGGCGGTGGACATTGGCTGGGTGGTGGGCAGCAGTGGTGAGCGACGGCAGGTGGTGGTGGACCTAGTGGCATCCCCCTAATGAAGATATATTGAACATATTTGTGGTAATTACATCCGGCAAATTAGCAGCTTTCGAGTGGCTACCTCCATGTGATCGAAGTTGGCAATCAAAAGTTCACAAATGAGTTGGCTAGAATTGATTTTTTTGACTATTTTTATTATTATTTTTGGATGAGAGAATTCCCAGCTACCTCATGACTCACGCTATCCCCAAAAAAGGGTGACGGTTTCGATCCTCATGCTCGGAGCTTCCGGCACGCGTGCAATGCCAACGAGCACCACCCTCACACGAGTTTAGATCTACTCCAGTCGGTCGGCCCCGGTCGGTGGGCCCCGCGCGCATCACAGCCGCATGCAGTCAGCTGGAGCACATCACTCGCGGGTCGGCTGCCATCGTGCGGCTGTGATGAGCGCCGGGCCTACCGACCGGTGCCGACCGACTGGAGGAGATCTGAGCTCCCTTCGCACAAGCATAGCCCGCTCCGGCGCTCCCACGCAAGGAACGGACGGGGGGGAGGTTTTTTTGTGCAAGTACGACCGGAGGACGGAGGATTAGCAAGAGCAACGCCGAATTCGAAACTGAACAAGAATAGATGGGGCCCACACGTCACACGTGCCGTCTCGACGGCCTCCGGCCCTGCATGGCGCTGTGACTCGACGCGCGGCGGCGGGCGGTGCCTTCCCACCCCACCCTCTCTTCTAATACTCTCCTCGACAGATCCTCGCTCCTTATCCCCGCTGCCGTTCCGATTCCAGCTTCCTCTCGCCGGAGGTCCGCCACCAGCAAACCCGTTATGGCGAGCGCCTCCTCGGCGGCGATCAGCTACTTCGTCTCTCTGCTGCTGCTGCTGCTGCTGCCCCACGCCCGCTCCGGGAGGTCGGAGTTGGGCCCGTGGGACCCGGCGATCAGGATGCCGACGGAAATGGACGGCGGGGAGGAGGAGATCGGCACGCGGTGGGCGATCCTCGTGGCCGGGTCAGCGGGATACGCTAATTACCGGCACCAGGTAGGGTTTTTTAATTTTTGGGAAATTTTTTCACTCACGTTTTAGGGTTTAATTAAATCATCAGGTTAGTGCTTGTTAATTAATGTGATAATTACGATGTGGGGGGTTTCGGTCATGTAGGCGGATGTGTGCCACGCGTACCAGCTGCTACGGAAGGGGGGGCTGAAGGAGGAGAACATAGTGGTGTTCATGCACGATGACTTGGCGGCCAATCCGCTGAACCCCAGGCCCGGGGTCATCATCAACCATCCCAAGGGCCAAGACGTCTACGCCGGGGTCCCCAAGGTATGAAAATCACCCCCTAATTACTGTTTTTCTTCATTTTTTGTTCTTTTGTGATGATATTTTTTTGTTTTTTTTTAATTTTTAAATTAGTATTTAAAAAATCAAATATTATTCTAATAGTCATATGTGAAAAATAATTCCAAAAGTAACTAACTGATGGCCACATGGAAAGGCGGCCCCGCAAAGTGCCTACCACATCAAGGTTTTTTTTTTCGCCTGGCCGTGAAAAAAGCGGTATTTGAAATACCGGCTTCACTTAACCCTTAATCATAGGCCGTAATTAACAGTAGTTGATGAAAATTAAAAAAATATATAAAAAATATAAAAAATTGAAAAATACATTTCAAATACCGTTTTTTAATTCGGTATTTGAAATACCTTTTTTAGGCCAGAGGGAAAACCACGTGTGAAACCTCCATTACTAGATGTCATAACAAAGCGGATTCCAATTGGTGGCAAATGGGATCAAGCATGATGTGTGCAGGTGCGCCCAAAGTACCTAGAACTCACGTGGCTTTCAATTATAATAATGTTTGAGATAAGATAATTGAACTAGTCCTAGGTCCACCTCTGGTCTAATATATAAAGTGATTTGTTGGCTGTCCATAGGGGTGGCAACGGTGCAGTTTAAAATCGAAAACCGTGATAAACCGTATCGTGTGGTGCGATTTTGGTTTGCCAAAATATAACACCGTCGCGGTGCGGTTTCGGTGTAGTGGTGCGATATCGGTTTTGACCAAAACCGCATAAAACCTTACTGTTTAGGCCATTATAATGATAAACAGCGGTGTACCACACCGCAACGTATGATGCGGTATATGGTGCGGTGTTGGTTTTACATAATGGTACACCATTCCGGTGTGGTGGGTTTCGGTGTGCCGCCGGTTTGGTATTGCGGTGTGGTTTTGGTTTTGCTCAAAACCGCACTGCTGCCATCCCTAGCAGTCCACTGCACTTGGGTTTGTTTAACGTGGATATTCCTTTGGCCTAAAAACGGTATTTCAAATATCGTTTTCAAAACTAGTATTAGAAATACCGATTCACTTTTTTTAACCATGTCTTGGGTATGTATGCTTCGGGTAGTTTGTCTTTTGGTAGATATCGGTATTTCAAATATTGGTTTTAAAAATGGTATTTGAAATACCGATTTTAGTTTTTTTTGTATTTTTTTAAAAATTCTCATCAACTACTGTTGATTACAGGTGGAGAAGGGTTATAGGAAAATCAGTATTTCAAGTACCAATTTTTACAACCAGGTGGGAAAAATCTAACAGCCGACATGGTGGGCGCTTTGCAGCGTTGCCCCGCCACGTGGCTGTCAGTTGGCCACTTTTGAAAGTATTTTTTATAGATGACTATTAAAATAATTTCAAAAGTGACCAACTGACATCCACGTGGCGGTGGTTTATACGTGGACAACAGAGGCAAAAGAGGGGGTGGCCTTTGAATGTTTTTTATGTAAATATGATTGTCAAGCTGTCTTGTTGAAATACACCTTATCCTGAACCTAGTTTTGTTTTTTCTGAGTATCGAGTTCCGAAACCCGAAGCTTGGATGGTTTTGGGACCGGTTTCGACTGAAATCGATTCGAAACGGCCAAAACTGATTGGTTTTGGGCCTTTCGACCGAAACTCAAAACTCTGGTTTTGAGGGCTTTTGATTTGATTTCAGCCAACCAATTTTGAGTTTTGGGTTGTTAGTATGATCACACTCATTTGGGCTTTAATACTGGCTTTCGGTATTCTTTTTCCTCGGATACCTTGTGAGTTGGAAGAGTAGTTTTATAGAATAATGTGTATTACAGACCCTAGGACTTTCTCTATTATTATATAGAGCATGCGTAAGATGCTACGATACTACTCCCAAACTCAGGTAGAACACTACTTGTGATACAAAAATTACAACAATCTTTGAGGGGCGTGGTCCAATCTGAGACGGACTCGTGGCCCAATCAGAGACCGACTCATGGGTTATGTTTGGGGGATTTTTCGCTAGTCCGTGCGGGCTGCCTGCAAGACAAAGAAAAAGCGTAAGAACGGCTGGCTCCCTTAGGAGCACAGACCCTCCGACGCTCAAGTCAGTCACAGGTGCACAACGGCGAGCTGTTGCATACCAAAGTGGTAGGGAAAAGGGTTTCGAACCTGTACTCTGGAGCCTGGGGGTGGGCATTTATAGACATTGGCGACCTATGGTGGCCCGACACGTGGAGATTCTCTCCAGAGCCTTCTAGACCCCCACGTTCAGGCTCGCGTGGGTCTCTGACGATCCTTGGAACTCGCGCCCCTGACATTCTTTGTCGTCGAGCCTGCCAGGCGGTTTGAGTGGGGGAGAGCATCTTTCTTGTCGCTGCCAGGTGGCTATTCTGGAATGTTTAAGTCTGGGAGATCTCCAAACTGACTCAGGCGGGCTTCCATGGACGTTTGTCCACGTAGCTTCTGTGGGGTTTCGACACCTGGTAGCCCTTCATGCATTGTGGGCGACCTCCGGTGGGAAGCCAGGGCGAGCTTGCCCTCCGTTGCTCCAGCTTCTCTTCCACATCTATCAAGAGTCGGACCTCACCGGAGCGACCTCTTCGATAGACAGGGGAGTTTTGGCGAGCTTGGGCGAGGTCCGGAGCGGGCTTAGGCGAGCTCCTGCGCGAGTATGGGCGAGCTCTTGCGCGAGCATGGGCGAACTCCTGCGCGAGCTGGGGGCGTTTGTGGTGCTGGTATCTTTGTATGCATGACGGTCTAACTCCCGCTGCCACTACAGGCGAATTCTCGTGCGAGTTTGGCGAGCTCTTGCGCGAGTTTGGCGAGCTCCTGAGCGAGCTTAGGCGAGCTCCTGAGCGAGCTTAGGCGAGCTCGGCGAGCTCCTGAGCGAGCTTTAGGCGAGCTTCTGAGTGAGCTCTTAGCCTAAGGCCCCTTCAGCCCAATGTGGATCTCGCTCCCTGTCAAGATGATTTGGTGAGCACGGGGGGGGGGGGGGGGGGGCGAGCTCCTGGGTGAGTTCCCCATCCCTTGGAGTCCTGGGGTCTATGAGATCCGCAGTCAAAGGCGAACTGGTGTCAAGCGAGTGGAGCTAGGGGCGGGCTCTGGGCGAGCTAGGAGGCGAGCTCATATGGGTAAGGGCCAACTCCTGGACGGATTTCAGCTACCCCCAACATTACCCCCTCCTGAGGGAGCGACCAAGGAGACTTTGACGCTTGCTCAGGAGACTTATTGCGCATGCCGGTCAAATTGGGAGCGCCAGTCATTGGCGACCTCCACCTTGTGGGCTGTGGGCACCTGCCGCGGGCGGTCTGCGCCGAGAGCTTTGACTGCCAGTATTTCACAAACGTTGGGCGGGCCGCGAGCATCAGCCACGAGCGATCTCCTTCCGGTGCGAGCTTGTCACACGCGGCCAGGGTCTGCTTCGGGCGAGCTTGGGCGCCTGCCGTGGGCGATCTGCGTCGAGAGTTTTGACTCCCAGTATTTCACAAACGCTGGGCGGGCCGCGAGCATCAGCCACGAGCGATCTCCTTCCGGTGCGAGCTTGTCACACGCGGCCAGGTCTGCTTCGGGCGAGCTTGGGCGCCTGCCGTGGGCGATCTTGTGACCGGGTATCACCCTAAATCTCCAACGGTCACTTCATCTTAAATGCGGTGCGAGGCTCGATATTGATACAATGAATCTCATCATGAGATCCCGATCGGCGCGAGACACGTGTCTCCTTCCCATTCGCCTCCCTCTCTGTCAGCAAAAGACAGCGTCGGCGCCGGTGCAGCCCTTTCCACGCGTGGTCCATGTGGCATTTCCTGATTGGAGAAAGACGAGCTGTCGCTTCAACCGTCGGTGTGTCGCCTCGTTGGGCGCGCTTGAGTATTAATTGCGGCCCGATTCACCTGTCTTTCACTCGCCTATAAATAGGGGATGGGGGGCGATTTTTACCGCTGCGTGAAAACAACTCTCCCTTTCTCCTTTGCTTTCAGCTCGCAGCTCGCTAGCCCTCTTGCTCTCATGGCTTCCTCTGCTTCCGCTTCTTCTTCAGCTGCTGCTGCTGCTGCTGCTGCGTCCTCCCGAGAGGGGCCTCTCAATGTCGCCCCTATCTCGGTGCGAGCTCCGGGCTCAGGGGAAGAGGCACCTCCGAAGGAGCCCGCAGTCGTTTGGTTCAATGACATCGGGGGTGCGCCCATCCTCGATAGTCTGCGAACCGCGGTGGGCATTCCCCAAGAGCTCGCCATTCTTCCTCTTCCGAGCTCCGGGAGGCCGCTCTCGGGGACCGTGGTCTCCGTGGGACAGATATGGTCAGGGCTCCGGCTGCCTCTGAACCATCTAGCCAGCGAGCTTCTGGAACTGGCGGGCTTATGCCCCGCCCAGCTTCCGGGAAACTCATGGGGGATCCTCTATGGGCTTGCTCGCATCGAGGAAGCCCTAAACGTGAGGATCCCCCTAGCCTACCTCCTGAAGAAGTGGTTCCTCAAATCGGGACCCGTCTTCAGCGAGGTAGACTGTGGTCAGTTCTACCTCACGGGCCGCTCCGGCGAGGTGCTTCCGTTCACCGCCGTCGAGAACAAGGACCGGTACTGGAAAGCGTACCCGTTCGTGATCGACGGCGAATGACGAGGTCCTCGAGCTGGCGTTCCCTCTCTTCCCGGCAGACCGCCTCTCCCTGTCTTCAAGGAGATCGCGGAATACCGGGCAAAGGGGAGAAAGTGCATCGCCGCAGCCCGAGAGAAATCTCTCGACGATGCGATTCTGCACTTCCTCGGGGGTCGAACCCTCGAGAAAGTCCTCCCGCCGGACTTCTCCTTCCTCTGGAAGGATCTCCGGACCGGAACCATCACCACCCGGCAGAAGGTGATGCGGAAGAAGGTCGCGGTCTCCCGGCGTGCTGCCGCGACCTCCACGGCGGCCCCCGCGACCTCCGGGGCGGGGACCTCGGCGAAGAAGGAGAAGAAGCGGGCTTCCCCCATCAAGGTCGCCGACCGGGACACCCTTGAGATGCTCCGCGAGGAGGACGTCGCCCCGCCTCCTCCACCAGCCCGCGAAGCAGCCCCAGGTCAGGCGACCTCCCTCTCCATTCTTCCTCCGAGGATCCCAATCCCGGAGCCTCGACGTCGTCGTATTTCTTTTGTTGAGCCCGAGGATCCGCGCTTCGAGCTTCTTCTCAGCATGGCGGAAGTGGAATCCCCAATGGCTGAAGTGTTGATGCGCGGATTCCCAGGTGACCCTTCTAAGACCTTGTTTGTTGCGGTGATGAATCCAGAGGAGGGCGCCTCGCGGAAGAAGACGAAGAAGAAGAAGACTCCTTCAGCCCGCCCGTCGGGAGAGGACAACACTGTTCGGGAGGCTCGCGAAGCCTTCCAACAAGTCCTCGAGGCGCGGAGGAAGGCCGCCCTCGCGGAGGCGGGCTTGGGATCAGCCGATGATCTCAGCACGACCTCCAGCTCCGACGACGAGGAGCGGGCTTCGGGTGGCGAGCCCGCGCCTGCAACTGCGGGGCCTCCCCCGCCCTTCGAGGGACCGGCTCCGCCAAGCTCGGATCCTCCGGCACCCGCTCCCCACACATCCTCATCATCGGCCGCGCCTGCCCCCAGCGCGCCTGCGCTCGCTGCTCCCAGCGCGCCCGCGCCCCCCAGCGCGCCCGAAGCTCCCAGCGTGCCCGCCGCTCCCAGCGAGCCCACAGCTCTCGGTGCGCCCGCGCCTGCCGCTAGCGCGCCTGCGCCCACGGCTCCCAGCGCGCCCGCCGCTCCCAGCGAGCCCGCAGCTCCCGGTGTGCCCGCGCCCGACGCTAGCGCGCCTGCGCCCATGGCTCCCAGCGCGCCCGCGCCCGCTGCTGCCAGCGCGCCCGCGCCCACGGCTCTCGGCGCGCCCGCGCCCGCTGCTGCCAGCGCGCCTGCGCCCACGGCTCTCGTGGCTCCTGCCTTCCCGGAGGATCTGGGGGGCTGGTCTACTGGTCTCCGGACCTGGGGACCATCCTGGACGATCTTCCGAGCTCAAGCTCGGAAGCCTCGGATCCAGGTGTGCCCGAAGAAGGGCGAGCCGATGCGCCATCCTCGGCCGCTGAAGAAGGCCCCAGCGCCCAAGGGATTGAGGCCGCTCCGGTCGTGGCCCTCGCGGTGCTTGAGCCCGCTGATGCTGCCGCCGCGGCGCCTCCTCCAGCCGCTCCGATCGAGGGAAGCCAGGCGGGCTCCTCCTCAGGCGGCCCTGAGCGCGCCCCTTACTACACGCGGGAGATCTTGGGGCGCAACATTTTCGCCCGGACTCCCTACATCGCCCTCATCAACCGGCTCGTCGAGGTAAGATTACTTTCGCGCTCCTTTGGCTTATATCCCTTTCCTGTTCTAATTTTCTTCTAACTCTTTTAACTGTTTCACCTTGCCATAGGTGGAGCGGGTCAGCCGGGCTCTCGCCGATGAGGTCGCTGGCGTGGCGGGGGATACTATCGCCCTCTACGATGACACTCTCCATAGCTCGGAGAGGAGAGTAGACGAGCACATCCACCATCTTCACCAGGTGGACCGATCCGGCGAGCTCCGAGCTGAGGTTGACCGGCTGCGCCAGCAGGCCGCCTCCGTAGATACGGAGGTCGTTCAGCTGCGCCAGCGGGCCGCCACTCTCACCAAGTCGCTAGCTTCGGTCGAGGACGCTCGAGCCCGCGCCCTCGCGGATCTGCAAGAGGCGATCAAAGCCAAGGAGGCCGCTCAGAAAGAAATCCTCGAGCTCCGCAGCCAAGCGGCGGCCTCCAAGGACGAGATCGCGACGCTGAAGGAGGCACATCTCCGCGACCTCAACTCCCAGCGAGAACGGCTCCAGTCGCAGCTGGGCGAGCTTCTCAAGAAGGGCGCGCTGGACGCCATCGAGAAATATAAGACCGAAAGGTCAAAAAAGAGGAAGCGCGGCGACGACGAGGGCGTTGGCGCGGGCCCAGCCTAGGCTATATTTTTTGTAACCCTGTTGTAATCTTTATGATAAATGCGATGAATAGAATATTTATGAGTTCGCCTTTGTGTGTTCTGTGTTTCTTTTCTTTCTGCGAGTCCGCTCATGAGTCCGCTTTAGGAGTTTCGCAGCGATCTCGAGAGTGATACCCCGGGCGAGGCAGCTAATTCGATTCAACCTTTTTATTTTAAAATACATGCAAACGAAAAACTCGGCATGCTCGCTAAAACTCAATATAGTCTCTGAGCCCGGAAAACGATAAGCGAACAAAATGACTTCAAAAACTTCCCTACACTCAGAGACTTAAAACCATTTTATTTTTGAAGGAAACTAATAAGTGCTAGCTGCCCCCTGCCCGGTTAATTTCCCTCGATGATCCTGTTCAGCGGACTTGCCCTTTGAGGGATATCCCCGCGCCAGGATGCTTCCGTTCATGGCAGGTGAACGCGAAGGATCCCGGTTAGGTTTAGAGTCCACTAGGCAGCGGACTTCCCCAGGAATCTCAAGGTCGCCCACTGGCCGCCTCTGAGGATCCCGGTCTTGTTTTAAGTCCGCACAACGGCGGACTGCCCCGGGAAGCTCAAGGTCGCCCACTGGCTGCCTCTGAGGATCCTGGTTTTTCTTTAAGTCCGCACAACGGCGGACTGCCCCGGGAAGCTCAAGGTCGCCCACTGGCTGCCTCTGAGGATCCCGGTCTTGCTTTAAGTCCACACAACGGCGGACTGCCCCGGGAAGCTCAAGGTCGCCCACTGGCTGCCTCTGAGGATCCCGGTCTTGCTTTAAGTCCGCACAACGGCGGACTACACTTTATAGATCATGCGGGCTCTTGCTGCGCCGAGCTTCCGAGTTAAATTCCTTGTTGAAACCTCCATCGTTCATTCATAACTTCTTCAGAAGATGATTTACAAAATTCCTTGGTCTTATGCATAAAACTTGCGAAGGTGCAAAGCATTCCAAGGTCGCTCTAACAGGTCGCCTTCAGCGGTCATCAACCGGTAAGCCCCGGAGCTTCCTGCTTCGTGTACTATGTAGAGGCCTTCCCAGTTCGCCGCGAGCTTTCCTGCATTAGGCTTTTGCGTGTTTGCGAACACCTTTCTCATCACCATGTCACCAGCCTTGAATGCCCGATGGCGAACTCTTTTGTCATATGCGCGCTTCATTTCTTGTCTGTATCCGGCGAGATGCAGATTGGCACGCTCTCGTCTTTCTTCGAGCTGATCGAGGGAGTCTGCGAGCAGTTTGTCGTTGTCGACCTCCTCCGACGCAAGCCTTCTTTCAGTGGGCAGCTCGGCTTCGATGGGTGGCACGGCTTCGCAACCAAAAGTGAGACTGAAAGGGGACTCGTTAGTTGAGCGACGTGGAGTAGTGCGATAGGCCCACAAGACTCCATCGAGCTCCTGCTCCCACAATCCTTTTTTCTCTTCCAGCCTTTTCTTGAGGTTGTCTAGGATCACGCGATTCGTTGCTTCGGCCTGCCCGTTGCTTTGAGGGTACCTTGGGGACGAGAACCTTAGGTCGACTCCATATTCAACGCAAAAGCTTCTGATCAAGCGATTGTCGAACTGGCGACCATTGTCAGTGATAAGTACCCGAGGCAGACCGAACCGGCAGAAAATATTCTTCCAAAGGAAGTCTCTCACTTGCTTCTCACCTATCTTAGCTAGCGGGACCGCTTCCACCCATTTGGTGAAGTAGTCCGTTGCCACTAAGATAAATTTCCTTTGCCGGGCTGATACGGGGAAAGGTCCCACAATATCTAGCCCCCATTGTTGAAACGGCCAGGGGCTCGCCAGAGGATGAAGTTCCTCTGCGGGCATATGATTTGTCGTGGCGTGCTTCTGGCATTGGATGCAGCTTTGTGCGACCTTCAAGGCGCCTTGCTCCAGAGTGGGCCACCAGTATCCTTGCCTCCGTACTTTCGCAGCTAGAGATCGCCCACCAGCGTGGTTTCCCAGCTCGCCAGAGTGAATGCAATTCAAAACTTCTTCGGTCTCCGAGCTCTCGATGCAACGAAGATTTGGCCCGCCAAAAGATCTTCGAAAAAGGCGATCCCAGCGAATGAGATAGCGACCAGCGCATTTCTCCACTCGCCGGGCTTCCTCTCTATCCTCTGGAAGCTCGTCCTTCTGGAAAAAACGAAGAATGGGGGCGGTCCACCCGCCGGACGATACGTCGGCAGAGACTTGGTTAACAGCGGGCTCTATCAGTCGGAGCTGAGACTGATTTTGGACCTCGATGAGAATCTGGCGAGCTTCTGATGTTCCCAGTAGGGAGGCGGCGTTTGCCAAAGCATCAGCTCGCCTATTATCGGCTCGAGGAATTTGCTCGAAGGAGATCTTTTCGAACTCTGCGGCCTTTCTTTTTACCAAATCCACGTAGCCCGCCATTTGCGCATCCCGGGAGGCATAATCCCCGTTGATTTGACAAATGATCAACTGGGAATCGCTGAAAACCTTTAACCGTTTGGCGCCTACTTCTTGAGCGAGTTCTAGTCCGGCGAGCAGTGCCTCATACTCTGCCTCGTTGTTGGTTGCAGCAAAATCCAGCCGGACTGATTTCTCAAGAAGTATCGACTGGGCGATCAGTGCAACCCCGATCCCGGCCCCCAAAGCGTTGGAGGATCCGTCGACGAATAATTCCCAGCCCGCCATCTCTGAATGCTTAGTTGGAGGAAGCTCGCCTAGGTTGTCCAAGAACCTCGCCTTCCCAGGGTGTGCCTCAGTTGGCTCATCCTCCTGGTACTGGACCGGTTCTTCTATGGGGAAGTCCGCCAAGAAATCGGCGAGAGCCTGCCCTTTGACAGCAACTCGAGGGACATACTCCAAACCATAGGCGGCGAGCTCGGCGGACCATCGGTAGAGCCTGCCGGCTACCGAGGGTCTGGAGAGCGTGCTCTTCAGAGGGTGCTCCGTGATGACCTTGACAGGGTGCGCCGAGAAGTAGGGGTGAAACTTTCTCGCGGTAAGGACCAAGGCCAATGCGACCTTCTCGATTGGTCGATACCGGAGTTCGGCGGGAAGCATTGTGTGGCTTACAAAGTAGACAGGCCGCTCCACCTTTGCTTCTTCTACAACAAGGACCCCGCTTACCGCATTCTCTGTGACTGCGAGATATACGCCAAGCTCGGCACCATCTTTGGGTGCCACTAGGATTGGCGGCTCGCCAGATAGTCCTTGATCTTTTGAAAGGCGCGCTCACACTTATCATCCCAACAAATGCTTGCTCCTTTTCGTAGTAGCTCGAAAAGAGGTCGGCAATTGTCTGAGGATTTGGAGATGAATCGATTGAGCGCGGTGATTCGCCCGCTCAACCTCTGGACTTCCTGCCGGGTTCTT
Source organism: Chamaelirium japonicum (assembly GCA_947650365.1). Taxonomy (NCBI): domain Eukaryota; kingdom Viridiplantae; phylum Streptophyta; class Magnoliopsida; order Liliales; family Melanthiaceae; genus Chamaelirium; species Chamaelirium japonicum. The sequence continues at coordinate 43,141,205 of OX393549.1, read as the reverse complement.
GGTGCAGGCATCTCGACAAGTGCTCGGATTTGCCCAGGGTCGGCCTCGATCCCCCTGTGGGTGACCAGGTACCCTAGGAATTTCCCAGAAGTCACCCCGAATGCGCACTTTGCCGGGTTCAGCCTCATTTGGTACTTTCTCAACACTTCGAAGGTTTCGCGGAGATCGGCGACATGCCCTTCTCGCTTTCGACTTTTCACCTGGAGGTCGTCTACATAAACTTCGACATTCCTGCCGATCTGACCCTTAAACATCTGAGTGACTAACCTTTGGTAGGTCGCTCCAGCGTTCTTAAGTCCAAAAGGCATCACTCGATAGCAGAATAGCTTCTGGTAGCCCGCCCCAGAATAGAAAGCGGTCTTCTCTTGATCGTCGACGTGGAGAGGTATCTGGTTATACCCAGAATATCCATCCATGAAGGACAAGGCCTGGAACCCGACAGCTGCGTCGACCAGTGCGCCTATCCGTGGAAGAGGGAAACCGTCCTTCGGGCATGCTTTGTTGAGGTCGGAGAAGTCGATGCACACTCTGACCGCTCCGCTCTTCTTTGGCACTGCCACGATATTGGAGATCCACTCGGGGAAGTGCGCCTCGCGTATAAAGCCAGCTCGCTCTAGCTTGTCTATCTCCGCCGCCACTGCAATGGACTTCGCAGCAGGTATGTGCCGAGCTTTTTGCTTGACCGGCGGGAACTCTTTCATGGTGTGCAGACGATGACAGGCGACCTCCGGGTCAATCCCTGGCATGTCCGCGAAGCTCCAGGCGAATACGTCACGGTATTCCCTGAGTATGTCGGTCAAGGCCGAAACCTCGCCCTTGGTTAGCGAGGTCCCGAGATGGACGATCTTCAGTCCGTCCTTGCCACCGATGTTGACCTCTTGCAATGGCTCGGCAACGGGAAAACTTCCTCTCTGGGACCCTGGTAGGCGACCTTTCTCCTCGAGCTCAAGATCCACGCCGCTCCCACCCGGGGGTGAAGTGGGGGATCTAAGCGAGGCGACCTCTCTCGGGCTTTGAGGGAGCCCGCTCGAGGTGGGCGTTAATTGCTAGGAGGGCGCGGGCCTCTTGGCCTCGGCGACCTCAACGTCTGCGAGGTGAAAGACGTCCTGCTCGCACCTGGTAGCAGCGACCTGGTCTCCTCGAATTACCACGACCCCTCCGTTGGTGGGGAACTTGAGGGCCTGGTGATTAGGCGAGGACACCGCTTTCATCTGCCTCAGCCAAGGTCGCCCTAGGATGGCATTGAAAGCGGACTGCCCATCCACCACCGCGAAACGGACTTGACGTACCTCTAAGCCCGCCGTTACGGTGAGGGTTATCTCCCCCACCACCTTAGCGACCTCGCCTGTGAAACCGGTGAGCGAGCCCGTCGAGGGAGACAGGTCAACTTGTCTCAACCCCATTCGCTGGAAGGTCGATAAGAACAGAATGTCTACGGCACTTCCTGGGTCGACCAGGACCCGCCTTACTTCGATGTTCGCCATCATAAGGCGTATGACGAGGGGATCATTGTGGGGGGTAACGACCCCGGCCATGTCCTCCTCCGAGAACCAAATAAAGTCTCGGGCTTCTACCCTTGGTGTTTGGAGCAATACAGGGGTTAGAGAAACGGAGAATACCTTCTGAGCCCGCTCCATCTCTCTAACTTGTCGCCGAACCTCGTTGCTGGATCTTGGGCCGTTCAGGCGCCCGCTGATGGTGTGACAGACCGCCGGCCCTCTCGGGGGAGGTGGAGGCAAAGCGGGCTCAGCGGGCCCCGGGCGATCTCCCTCCCGAGGAGCCCGCGCCGGTATCACCTCGAATCTCCTTGGAGGCGAAATGAACTGCTCCAAATGTCCTTGGGCGACCAAGTCCTCGAGGTGGTTCTTCAGAGCCCGGCATCTGTTGGTGTGATGCCCGGGGCTGCGATGAAATGCGCACCGCCGCGAATTGTCGGTTGAGCCGGGCTCCCCGACCTGCAGGGGGGGTGGATAATGAAAGAAAGGTTCATTCCGGATTTGGTGAAAGACTTGCCCTGGCGAGTGGGTTAGCACGGTGAAGTCCCGCTCCCCGGGTCCCGGAGGCAGGCGCCAGTTCGCCGGCCTTCCAGCGACCACCGCGGGGGCTTCAGCGGGCTGTACGGCAGGAGCTGCGGGCGGTCCGGGAAAAGGTACCGCCGGTGGCACCTCCCGTCTCTCTACGGCCTTAACGACGAGAGGTCGCAGAGCCGGAGGAGGTCGCTGCTCGACTGCCTTTCCCTTCCGGTCTAACACCGCATCTTCGAGCTTGATGTGTTGTTGGACAAGGGCGAAGAGCTCGACCATTGTGCGAGGATCTTTGATCACCAGCGCGTCATGAAGTTTGCTCCCCTCGGGGAGGGCGTTCCGGAAGGCGCTCACCGTTGTGCGATCTTGGCCGACAGCGTCCTCCAGAGCGAGGTAGGCGCTTCGGAAGCGCGTCGTAAAGCTTCGAAGGGTTTCGCAGGCTCCCATGGCCAAGGTGAAGAGAGACTCAATCCTCTTAGGGGGCTGCCTGTTGCAGCGGTACTGCTCAAGAAATAGCCTGGAGAGAGTAGGGAAGTCTGGAATGGTGCCCGATGGCAGCTTGTGGAACCAATTTAGCGCCGAGCCCGTCAACTGCTCGGGAAAGCCCGGCACAAGACATGGTCTTGGTCCCGGAAAAATAACAGCTTCCGGTAAGCCAATAGATGGTCGATTGGATCTTGCGATCCATCGAACAGAACAAACTTAGGCGGGGTCCAATGGTGAGGGAAACCTCCTCTGTGCACCTCGCTCGTGAAGGGCGAGCTACCCCCGTGGGCGGCGAGGTCCTCCAGCAGGTCTACCGTCGCGTTAGGTCGCTGCCAGTGCCCGGGGAAAACTCCCAGAGGCTGCTGCGCAGGTCCTAGGCGGCCGTGCACGCTCCCTCGAGGGAGGTTCGGATCCACCCCGCGGTGACCCTCGGGGGCTACCGCTCGGCGGCCTCCTCGCTGTTCGCCCGCAGATTCCTTCAGCGTGGCGGTTGGTCTGTGGGAGGCCGTTGCCTCTCGAGCTTCGGAAGGTATAGCCACCGCGGGCTCTTTCCCTCGTCGCCGATGGCGCGGGTCGCGATCCCGCTCTAGAGACCTTGCCTCCGACTTGTTAGAGTCGGCGCTCCGGCTACGGCGGCGAGGGATGGTCGCCCGCGAGGTCGCCTGGTTGCTAGACCGCTGGGTTACTAGCTTCTGCAGCCTCGTAAGCGGGGTTTCCGGCACCCCGCGCACGACCGCTCTCTCGACCGGGGGTTCCGGATGGGAAACCTGCCGAGCCGGAATGGTCGTGGGCGGGCGAGATGTTGAAGCTGGTGGTCGCACCGGAGATGCCGTCTTCGCCGACCCAGACCGTCGGCTGGCCGACGGAACCTGACGCAGTCGCGTCAGTTCCTCCATCATTGCCCGCTGGGTAGCCAACATCTCCAACAGGAGCTGGTCACTGAGCGGGACATGGGGCTGAGGGGTCTCAACCGGAGGTTCGCTGCGCGCCGACCTCGCGCGGGTCCTCGGTCGCCTGCGTCCTCTCGTCGCCGGAGCCATCTTTGGGTTACGAGAACCCCCGGCGTTCAACCGCGTGGTCGTGGGCGTTCTCGTAGGAACCAGTCGAAAGATCCCACAGACGGCGCCAAATGTTTGGGGGATTTTTCGCTGGTCTGTGCGGGCTGCCTGCAAGACAAAGAAAAAGCGTAAGAACGGCTGGCTCCCTTAGGAGCACAGACCCTCCGACGCTCAAGTCAGTCACAGGTGCACAACGGCGAGCTGTTGTATACCAAAGTGGTAGGGAAAAGGGTTTCGAACCTGTACTCTGGAGCCTGGGGGTGGGCATTTATAGACATTGGCGACCTATGGTGGCCCGACACGTGGGGATTCTCTCCAGAGCCTTCTAGACCCCCACGTTCTGGCTCGCGTGGGTCTCTGACGATCCTTGGAACTCGCGCCCCTGACATTCTTTGTCGTCGAGCCTGCCAGGCGGTTTGAGTGGGGGAGAGCATCTTTCTTGTCGCTGCCAGGTGGCTATTCTGGAATGTTTAAGTCTGGGAGATCTCCAAACTGACTCAGGCGGGCTTCCATGGACGTTTGTCCACGTAGCTTCTGTGGGGTTTCGACACCTGGTAGCCCTTCATGCATTGTGGGCGACCTCCGGTGGGAAGCCAGGGCGAGCTTGCCCTCCGTTGCTCCAGCTTCTCTTCCACATCTATCAAGAGTCGGACCTCACCGGAGCGACCTCTTCGATAGACAGGGGAGTTTTGGCGAGCTTGGGCGAGCTCCGGAGCGGGCTTAGGCGAGCTCCTGCGCGAGTATGGGCGAGCTCTTGCGCGAGCATGGGCGAACTCCTGCGCGAGCTGGGGGCGTTTGTGGTGCTGGTATCTTTGTTTGCATGACGGTCTAACTCCCGCTGCCACTACAGGCGAATTCTCGTGCGAGTTTGGCGAGCTCCTGAGCGAGCTTAGGCGAGCTCCTGAGCGAGCTTAGGCAAGCTCCTGAGCGAGCTTAGGCGAGCTCGGCGAGCTCCTGAGCGAGCTTTAGGCGAGCTTCTGAGTGAGCTCTTAGCCTAAGGCCCCTTCAGCCCAATGTGGATCTCGCTCCCTGTCAAGATGATTTGGTGAGCACGGGGGGGGGGGGGGGGGGGGGGGGGGGGGGGGGGGCGAGCTCCTGGGTGAGTTCCCCATCCCTTGGAGTCCTGGGGTCTATGAGATCCGCAGTCAAAGGCGAACTGGTGTCGAGCGAGTGGAGCTAGGGGCGGGCTCTGGGCGAGCTCATACGGGTAAGGGCCAACTCCTGGACGGATTTCAGCTACCCCCAACAGGTTACATCAGAGGCCAACACGTGGCGTGATCGATCCATCGGATCTTCTCTAGAACAACTTGGAGCGAGTGCAAAGTTGCGCAACAAGCAGAAAATAGACGATCATCCTGAGGGATGGTTGACCTTATCTTGAGTCTTAGCTAGGCGAACTTAGGTCTGATAATCTATCTAGTACAGTAGTACCCCGGTTGAGGTCAAGATGGTCCATGCGACATTCTGACAATCAGTTGGCCGACTTCGGGGTGAATCGAATCAGACTATTTTCCCACAAGTGGTCCCTATAAGATTGTGACTCCAAGGATTGCACGAGAACTCTGATCATTGGAAGAGATTTTGCATGGTATGTTATATCTTCATGGATCAAGGGATCATTAGAGATTGTGGCATAACAGATTGCCTCAGGAGTTATGATGCATGCTCTCCAAGCTGCTGTACCCGAAAACAACCCAACGAAGCACTCCCGACGAAGGCACCCCAGTCTCGTAAATCATGGCGTAACATAGTTATCACTTTCGACTAAAACACCCATACTCCTAGGACCCCGATGCGATGGGGGAACGTAGAGTAAGCTCCAGAGAGTAAGGGATAAGAAGTGTTTGGGGGATTTTTCACTGGTCCGTGCTGACTGCCTGCAAGACAAAGAAAAAGCGTGAGAACGGCTGGCTCCCTTAGGAGCGCAGACCCTCCGACGCTCAAGTCAGTCTCACGTGCACAACGGCGAGCTGTAGTAGGCAAAAGTGGTAGGGAAAAGGGTTTCGAACCTGTACTCTGGAGCCTGGGGGTGGGCATTTATAGACATGGGCGACCTACCGTTGCCCGACACGTGGAGATTCTTTCCAGAGCCTTCTAGACCCCCACGTTCTGGCTCGCGTGGGCCTCTGACGATCCTTGGAACTCGCGCCCCTGACATTCTTTGTCGTCAAGCCTGCCAGGCGGTTTGAGTGGGGGAGAGCATTTTTCTTGTTGCTGCCAGGTGGCAATTCTGACCGCCCTTCGTGCATTGTGGGCGACCTCAGGTGGGAAACCAGGGCGAGCTCACCCTCCGTTGCTCCGCCTTCTCTTCCACATCTATCAAGAGTCGGACCTCGCAGGAGTGACCTCTTCGATAAACAGGGGAGCCTTGGCGAGCTTGGGCGAGCTCCTGAGCGAGCTTGTGCGAGCTCCTGAGCGAGCATGGGCGAGCTCCTGTGCGAGCATGGGCGATCTCCTGCGCAAGCTGGGGGCGTCTGCGGTGCCTGTATCTTTGTATGCATGACGGTCTAACTCCCGCTGCCACTACCAGCGAACTCCCACGCGAGCTTTGGCGAGCTTTTATGCGAGCTTGGGCGAGCTCCTGAGCAAGCTTGGGCGAGCTCCTGAGCGAGCTGGATCGAGCTCCTGAGCGAGCTTGGCGAGCTCCTGAGCGAGCTTGGGCGAGCTCCGGAGCAAGCTTGATCGAGCTCTTGAGCGAGCTTGGGAGAGCTCCTGAGCGAGCTCTTTGCCTAAGGCCCCTTCAGCCCAATGTGGATCTCGCTCCCTATCAAGATGATTTGATGAGCACGGGGGGGGGGGGGGGGGGGGGGGGGGGGGCGAGCTCCTGGGCGAGTTCCCCATCCCTTGGAATCCTGGGGTCTATGAGATCCGCAGACAAGGGCGAGCTGGTGTCGAGCGCGCGGAGCTAGGGGCGGGCTCTGTCGGGCTAAGAGGCGCGCTCATACGGATAAGGGCTCCAACTCCTGGACGGATTTCAGCTACCCCCAACATTACCCCCTCCTGAGGGAGCGACCAAGGAGACTTTGACGCTTGCTCAGGAGTCTTATTGCACACGACGGTCGGATTGGGAGTACCAGTCATTGGCGACCTCCACCCTGTGGGCTGCGGGCACCTGCCGTGGGCGGTCTGCGCCGAGAGCTTTGACTGCCAGTTTTTCACAAACGCTGGGCGGGCCGGGAGCGTCAGCCACGAGCGATCTCCTGCAGGCGCGAGCTCATTGCGCGCGGTCAGGGTCTGCCTCGGGCGAGCTGCGGACACCAGCCGTGGGCGATCTGCGTCGAGAGTTTTGACTCCCAGTATTTCACAAACGCTAGGCGGGCCGGGAGCGTCAGCCACGAGCGATCTCCTTCCGGCGCGAGCTCATCACACGCGGTCAGGGTCTGCCTCGGGCGAGCTGCGGGCACCAGCCGTGGGCGATCTGCGTCGAGAGTTTTGGCTCCCAGTATTTCACAAACGCTGGGCGGGCCGGAAGCGTCAGCCACGAGCGATCTCCTTCCGGCGCGAGCAAATCACACGCGGTCAGGGTTTGCCTCGGGCGAGCTGCGGGCACCAGCCGTGGGCGATCTGCGTCGAGAGTTTTGACTCCCAGTATTTCACAAACGCTAGGCGGGCTGGGAGCGTCAGCCACGAGCGATCTCCTTCCGGCGCGAGCTCATCACACGCGGTCAGGGTCTGCCTCGGGCGAGCTGCGGGCACCAGCCGTGGGCGATCTGCGTCGAGAGTTTTGACTCCCAGTATTTCACAAACGCTGGGCGGGCCGGGAGCGTCAGCCACGAGCGATCTCCTTCCGGCGCGAGCTCATCACACGCGGTCAGGGTCTGCCTCGGGCGAGCTGCGGGCACCAGCCGTGGGCGATCTGCGTCGAGAGTTTTGACTCCCAGTATTTCACAAACGCTAGGCGGGCCGGGAGCGTCAGCCACGAGCGATCTCCTTCCGGCGCGAGCTCATCACACGCGGTCAGGGTCTGCCTCGGGCGAGCTGCGGGCACCAGCCGTGGGCGATCTTGTGGCTTGGGTTTCGCACCAGATCTCCAACGGTCGTTTCACCTTAAATACGACGCGAGACCCGAGATACGAAGCTGATACGGTAAATCTCATTATGAGATTCCGTCTGTCGTGGGACACGTGTCTCGCTCTGATTCGCTCCTCTTTTGTCAGTAAATGATAGTGTCGGCGCCGACGCAGCCTTTTCCACGCGTGGCCCACGTGGCGCTTGACGATTGGAAAGAAGCGAGCTGTCGCTTCGATTGTCGTCACGTCGCCTCGCCGAGCGCGCTCGGGCATTAACTGCGGCTCGATTCACCTGCCCCTCACCCGTCTATAAATAGGGGATGGGGGGCGATTTTTACCGCCGCGTGAAAACAGCTCTCCCTTCTTGCTTTGCTTTCAGCCCGTCTTGATCGCTTCTGCTTTTAGCTCGTCTTAGCCCTTCTGCTCTAATGGCCTCTGCTGCCGATGTTGCTGCTGCTGTTGCCGTCGTCCAAGCTTCTGAGCCCGCTGCTGAGAGAGCGGTGGTCTGGCTGCAAAACCCGATCGGGGTGCCCGTCGGGGACAGTATCCGGGCGGCGATCGATCTCCCTCGGGAGATCCTCGTCACCGAGATGCCACTCTCGGGGAGGCCGCCCCAGGGCACAGTAGCTTATGTCGGGCTGCTGTGGTCTGGGCTGCGGTTCCCCCTGAGTCATCTCGCCGGGGAGCTCCTGGAGTTGACGGGGCTTTGCCCCGCCCAGCTCTCAGGAAACTCCTCGGGGATACTCTACGGGCTGTCCCAGTTGGAGACCGCCCTGAAGGCGAGGATCCCACTGAGCTACTTGCTCAAAAAGTGGCTCCTCAAGCCCGGGCCGGTCTTCAGCACCGCGGGCTGCGGCTACTTCTACCTCGCCGGGCGGCCTGGCGAGGTGCTCCCCTTCTCCGCCATCGAGAACAAGGACCGCCACTGGAAGGACTATCCTTTCGTGGCGGTCGGCGACTGGCGCGGGCGGCACAGCGGAGTCCCGGCTCACCCCGGGGTTCCCCCGACGGCGGTCTTCCGGGAGATCTTCTTCCGGGCGGGGAAGAAGAAGTGCATCGCTCCCGACCGGGAGCGATCTCTGGACGAGGCGTTCCTCCACTACCTCGGGGGGCGGACTCCGGAGAGGATCACCGCTCCCGACTTCGCCTTCCAGCTGAAGGACGGGAAGACCGGCGCTATTCTGCTGAAGCAGAAGATCGTCCGGAAGAAGAAGGAGGAGGAGATCGGCGCTATTCCGCCGATGCAGAACGTCCCTCCTCCCTCCAAAGGGGCCAGCAAGGGGGCGGGGAGTTCGGGAGGCAACCCCCGCAAGAAGACGGTCCGGAGGCGGGCTTCGCCCATCCGCCTCAACGACCCCGACACCATGGAGATGCTCCGCCAGGGCGAAGCCTCCGCTCCTGCACCACCTCCTCGCCCGGACGCCGGCCCAGGTCAGCCATCTGTCCCAACTCCAATTGTTCGCCGCAAGATTCAAATGGTTGAGCCCGACGACCCTAACGTCGATCTCCCACTAACCATGGCGGAAGTCGAGTCCGGGATGGCTCAGATTTTAATGGGCAACTTCCCCGGCGATCTGACCGTCCCTCTCCGTGTAGCAGTGCTGACGCCGGAGATGGAGGCCCGCGGGAAGAAGAAGGTAAAGCTCGCGAGGCCCGCGCCTTCGAACGTCCAGACGGAGCAGCGACGAAAAGCGCTGAAGGAGGCGGGCTTGGACTCGGAGCCCAGTTGGACGGACTCCGAGGAGGAGGCACCAGGCTACGAGGAGGAGGAGCCCGCCCCTCAAGCTCCCCGGGCGGAGCCTGCCGCTTCCGCCCAAGTGGAGAAGCTCCCGGCTCCATCAGCTCCCGCCCCAGGGGCGGGACCGAGCGGGCAGGAGCTTCCTCCTCCCGCCGACGGGGCAGGGTTCCAGCAGGGCGAATCCAACGCCACCGCTGCGACCTCCCCGCCGGCAGCAGCTCCAGCTCCGGCCCCTGCGGCCTCGCCTCCAGCAGAGGGCCAGGAGGGTGCGGGCTCCCAGCAAGGCCTGGGGGACCTGGTCTACAGGTCCCCTAGCTTTGTAGACATTGGCTCCGACTCCGAGTCCTCCAGCTCGGAGTTTGAGGCCAAAGGGGCCAGGGCGGACCCTTCGAGCCCGCCGGCAGCCGGAGCTCGCTCGGGGGAGGTGCTAGCCATCACTCCTTCCCCCGGCGTGCCTCCTCCTACCGAAGCTCCGGGGGGTCCTAGCGCGGGCTCCTCTGCGGAGGAGGGGAGGGCGCCCTACTACGTGCAGCAGCTGCTAGGCCGCAACGTCTTCGCCCGAGCCCCCTTCGCTTCCATAAGCGAACGCCTGGCCGAGGTACCTCTCGCCCTTTCTGCCCTTACGCCAAATATGCTAAATTTTCTTTCTAACTTTTTCATCTTCCTTATGCAGGCGGAGAAACAGAGCCAGGCACTGGCCGCGGAGGTCGCTGAGGCCGGGAAGGCGCTGGCCGCTTTGTTCGACGATTCCCTTCGGGGGTCTGAGCGCAAGGTGGACGAGCACATCCACGAGCTCCAGCGGGCTTCGCAGGCCGGGGCCCTGAAAGAGACGGAGGAGCTCTGCCTGAGGGTCGCGACCCTAGTGTCGGGCATGGCCGAGCTGGAGACGGCCCAGCTCAAGACCTCCGACGACCTCAAAAAGGCCGTGGCGGAGCGGGACGAGGCCGTCACTGCCAGAGAGGCCGCTAGGAAAGAGGCGGCTCAACTTCAAGGCGAGGTTGCTGCTCTGAAGACAGAGATCGCCGCCCTGAAGGAGACGCACGCCGAAGGCCTTCGGGCTCAACAAGGTCGCCTCCAAGCCCAGCTGGACGATCTCCTCAAGAAGGGCGCCCTGGCCGCTGTGGAAAGGTACAAGACCGAGAGGTCGAAGAAGCGGCGCCGAGGAGACGACAGTGGGGCGGAGACTAGCAAGCCTTGAGCTCGCAGCCTTGTAACTGTTCTTATAAATTTTGTCAATCAATGAAATTTTCATCTTTTTGAGCTCGCCTATGTGTTTCTTTCTTTCTCTGTGTCGCTCATGAGTCCGCTTTAGGAGTTTCGCAGCGATCTCGAGAGTGATACCCCGGGCGAGGCAGCTAATTCGATTCATCCTTTTTATTTTAAAGTATATGCAAACGAAAAACTCGGCATGCTCGCTAAAACTCAATATAGTCTCTGAGCCCGGAAAACGATAAGCGAACCAAATGATTTCAAAAAAACTTCCCTACACTCAGAGACTTAAACCATTTTTATTTTTGAAGGAAACTAATAAGTGCTAGCTGCCCCCTGCCCGGTTAATTTCCCTCGATGATCCTGTTCAGCGGACTTGCCCTTTGAGGGGTATACCCACGCCAGGATGCTTCCGTTCATGGCAGGTGAACGCGAAGGATCCCGGTTAGGTTTAGAGTCCACTAGGCAGGGGACTTCCCCGGGAATCTCAAGGTCGCCCACTGGCTGCCTCTGAGGATCCCGGTCTTGCTTTAAGTCCGCACAACGGCGGACTGCCCCAGGAATCTCAAGGTCGCCCACTGGCTGCCTCTGAGGATCCCGGTCTTGCTTTAAGTCCGCACAACGGCGGACTGCCCCGGGAAGCTCAAGGTCGCCCACTGGCTGCCTCTGAGGATCCCGGTCTTGCTTTAAGTCCGCTCAGCGGCGGACTACACTTCATAGATCATGCGGGCTTTTGCTGCGCCGAGCCTCTGAGTTAAATTCTTTGCTGAAACCTCTATCGTTCATACATAACTTCTTCAGAAGATGATTTACAAAATCCCCTGGTTTTATGCATAAAACTTGCGAAGGTGCAAAGCATTCCAAGGTCGCTCTAACAGGTCGCCTTCAGCAGTCATCAACCGGTAAGCCCCCGAGCTTCCCGCTTCGTGTATTATGTAGGGGCCTTCCCAGTTCGCCGCGAGCTTTCCTGCATTAGGCTCTTGCGTGTTTGCGAACACCTTTCTCATCACCATGTCACCAGCCTTGAATGCCCGATGGCGGACTCTTTTGTCATATGCGCGCTTCATTTCCTGTCTATATCCGGCGAGGTGTAGATTGGCGCGCTCTCGTTTTTCTTTGAGCTGATCGAGGGAGTCGGCGAGCAGTTTGTCGTTGTCGACCTCCTCCGATGCAAGCCTTCTTTCAGTAGGCAGCTCGGCTTCTACGGGTAGCACGGCTTCGCAACCAAAAGTGAGACTGAAAGGGGACTCGTTAGTTGAGCGATGTGGAGTAGTGCGATAGGCCCACAAGACTCCATCGAGCTCCTGCTCCCACAATCCTTTTTTCCCTTCCAGCCTTTTCTTGAGGTTGTCTGGGATCACGCGATTCGTAGCTTCGGCCTGCCCGTTGCTTTGAGGGTACCTTGGGGACGAGAACCTTAGGTCGACTCCATATTCAACACAAAAGCTTCTGATCAAGCGATTGTCGAACTGGCGACCATTGTCGGTGATAAGCACCCGAGGCAGACCGAACCGGCAGAAAATATTCTTCCAAAGGAAGTCCTTCACTTGCTTTTCGCCTATCTTAGCTAGCGGGATTGCTTCCACCCATTTGGTGAAGTAGTCCGTTGCCACTAGGATGAATTTCTTTTGCCGGGCTGACACGGGGAAAGGTCCCACAATGTCCAGTCCCCATTGCTGGAAAGGCCAGGGGCTCGCCAGAGGATGCAGCTCTTCTGCGGGCATATGATTTGTCGTGACGTGTTTCTGGCATTGGATGCAGCTTTGTGCGACCTTCAAGGCATCTTGCTCCAGAGTGGGCCACCAGTACCCTTGCCTCCGTACCTTCGCAGCTAGAGACCGCCCACCAGCGTGGTTTCCCAGCTCGCCAGAGTGAATACAATTCAAAACTTCTTCGGTCTCCGGGCTCTCGATGCAACGAAGATTTGGCCCGCCAAAAGATCTTCGAAAAAGGCGATCCCAACGAATGAGATAGCGACCTGCGCATTTCTCCACTCGCCGGGCTTCCTCTCTACCCTCTGGAAGCTCGCCCTTCTGGAGAAAACGAAGAATGGGGGCGGTCCACCCGCCGGGTGATACGTCGGCAGAGACTTGGTTAACAACGGGCTCTATCAGTCGGAGCCGAGACTGATTTTGGACCTCGATGAGAATCTGGCGAGCTTCTGATGTTCCCAGCAGGGAGGCGGCGTTTGCCAAAGCATCAGCTCGCCTATTATCGGCTCGGGGAATTTGCTCGAAGGAGATCTTTTCGAACTCTGCGGCCTTTTCTGTTACCAGATCCACGTAGCCCGCCATTCGCGTATCCCGGGAGGCGTACTCTCCATTGATTTGGCAAATAATTAGCTGGGAATCGCTGAAGACCTTCAACCGTTTGGCGCCTACTTCTTGAGCGAGCTCTAGACCAGCCAGCAGCGCCTCATACTCTGCCTCGTTGTTGGTAGCAGCGAAATCCAGCCGGACTGATTTTTCAAGAATTACCGACTGAGCGATCAGTGCAACCCCGATCCCAGCCTCCAAAGCGTTGGAGGATCCATCGACGAATAATTCCCAGCCCGCCATCTTTGAATGCTTAGTTGGAGGAAGCTCGCCTTGGTTGTCCAAGAACCTCGCCTTCCCAGGGTGTGCCTCAGTTGGCTCATCCTCCTGGTACTGGACTGGTTCTTCTATGGGGAAGTCCGCCAAGAAATCGGCGAGGGCCTGCCCTTTGACAGCAACTCGAGGGACATACTCCAAACCATAGGCGGCGAGCTCGGCGGACCATCGATAGAGCCTGCCGGCTACCGAGGGTCTGGAGAGCGCACTCTTCAGAGGGTGCTCCGTGATGACTTTGACAGTGTGCGCCGAGAAGTAGGGGTGAAGCTTTCTCGCGGTTAGGACCAAGGCCAATGCGACCTTCTCAATTGGTCGATACCGAAGCTCGGCGGGATGCATTGTGTGACTTACAAAGTAGACAGGCCGCTCCACCTTTGCTTCTTCTACAACAAGGACCCTGCTTACCGCATTCTCTGTGACCGCGAGATATACGCCTAGCTCGGCGCCATCTCTGGGTGCCGCTAGGATTGGCGGGCTCGCCAGATAGTCCTTGATCTTTTGAAAGGCGCGCTCGCACTTTTCATCCCAACAAATGCTCGCTCCTTTTCGTAGTAGCTCAAAAAGAGGTCGGTAATTGTCTGAGGATTTGGAGATGAACCGATTGAGCGCGGCAATTCGCCCGCTCAACTTTTGGACCTCCTGCCGGGTTCTTGGTGCGGGCATTTCGACAAGTGCTCGGATTTGCCCAGGGTCGGTCTCGATCCCCCTGTGGGTGACCAGGTACCCTAGGAATTTTCCGGAAGTCACCCCGAATGCGCACTTCGCCGGGTTTAGCCTCATTTGGTACTTTCTCAACACTTCGAAGATTTCGCGGAGATCGACAACATGCCCCTCTCGCTTTCGACTTTTCACCAGGAGGTCGTCTACATAAACTTCGACATTCCTGCCGATCTGACCCTTAAACATCTGAGTGACTAACCTTTGGTAGGTCGCTCCAGCGTTCTTAAGTCCAAAAGGCATCACTCGATAGCAGAATAGCTTCTGGTAGCCCGCCCCAGAATAGAAAGCGGTCTTCTCTTGATCGTCGACGTGGAGAGGTATCTGGTTATACCCTGAATATCCATCCATGAAGGACAAGGCCTGGAACCCGACAGCTGCGTCGACCAGTGCGCCTATCCGTGGAAGAGAAAAACCGTCCTTCGGGCATGCTTTATTGAGGTCGGAGAAGTCAATGCACACTCTAACCGCCCCGCTCTTCTTGGGCACCGCCACAATATTGGAGATCCACTCGGGGAAGTGCGCCTCGCGTATAAAGCCAGCTCGCTCTAGCTTGTCTATCTCCGCCGCCACTGCAATGGACTTCGCAGCAGGTATGTGCCGAGCTTTTTGCTTGACCGGCGGGAATTCTTTCATGGTGTGCAGACGATGACAGGCGACCTCCGGGTCAATCCCTGGCATGTCCGCGAAGCTCCAGGCGAATACGTCACGGTATTCCCTGAGTATGTTGGTTAGGGCCAGGACCTCGCCCTTGGTTAGCGAGGTCCCGAGACTTACAATCCTCGGTCCGTCCTCGCTACCGATGTTGGACTTCTTGTAGCGGCTCGGCAATGGGAAAACTTCCTCTCTGGGACCCTGGTAGGCGACCTTTCTCCTCGAGCTCAAGATCCACACCGCTCCCACCCGGGGGTGAAGTAGGGGATTTAAGCGAGGAGACCTCTCTCGGGCTTTGAGGGAGCCCGCTCGAGGTGGGCGTTAACTGCTAGGAGGGCGCGGGCCTCTTGGCCTCAGCGACCTCAACGTCTGCGAGGTGAAAGACGTCCTGCTCGCACCTGGTAGCAGCGACCTGGTCTCCTCGAATTACCACGACCCCTCCGTTGGTGGGAAACTTGAGGGCCTGGTGATTAGGCGAGGACACCGCTTTCATCTGCCTCAACCAAGGTCGCCCTAGGATGGCATTGAAAGCGGACTGCCCATCCACCACCGCGAAACGGACTTGACGTACCTCCGGGCCCGCCGTTACGGTGAGGGTTATCTCCCCTACCACCTTAGCGACCTCGCCAGTGAAACCGGCGAGCGAGCCCGTGGAGGGAGACAAATCAATTTGTCTCAATCCCATTCGCTGGAAGGCCGACAAGAACAGGATGTCTACGGCACTTCCTGGGTCAACCAGGACCCGCCTTACTTCGATGTTGGCCATCATAAGGCGTATGACGAGGGGTTCATTGTGGGGGGTAACGACCCCGGCCATGTCCTCCTCCGAGAACCAAATAAAGTCTCGGGCTTCTACCCTTGGTGTTTGGAGCAATACAGGGGTTAGAGAAACGGAGAATACCTTCTGAGCCCGCTCCATCTCTCTAACTTGTCGCCGAACCTCGTTGCTGGATCTTGGGCCGTTCAGGCGCCCGCTGATGGTGTGACAGACCGCCGGCCCTCCCCGGGGAGGTAGAGGCAAAGCGGGCTCAGCGGGCCCCGGGCGATCTCCCTCCCGAGGAGCCCGCGCCGGTATCACCTCGAATCTCCTTGGAGGCGAAATGAACTGCTCCAAATGTCCTTGGGCGACCAAGTCCTCGAGGTGGTTCTTCAGAGCCCGGCATCTGTTGGTGTGATGCCCGGGGCTGCGATGAAATGCGCACCGCCGCGAATTGTCGGTTGAGCCGGGCTCCCCGACCTGCAGGGGGGGTGGATATTGAACGAAAGGTTCATTCCGGATTTGGTGAAAGACTTGCCCTGGCGAGTGGGTTAGCACGGTGAAGTCCCGCTCCCCGGGTCCCGGAGGCAGGCGCCAGTTCGCCGGCATTCCAGCGACCACCGCGGGGGCTTCAGCGGGCTGTACGGCAGGAGCTGCGGGCGATCCGGGAAAAGGTACCTCCGGTGGCACCTCCCGTCTCTCTACGGCCTTAACGACGAGAGGTCGCAGAGCCGGAGGAGGTCGCTGCTCGACTGCCTTTCCCTTCCGGTCTAACACCGCATCTTCGAGCTTGATGTGTTGTTGGACAAGGGCGAAGAGCTCGACCATTGTGCGAGGATCTTTGATCACCAGCGCGTCATGAAGTTTGCTCCCCTCGGGGAGGGCGTTCCGGAAAGCGCTCACCGTCGTGCGATCTTGACCGACCGCGTCCTCGAGAGCGAGGTAGGCGCTTCGGAAACGCGTCGCGAAATTTCGGAGAGTTTCGCGAGCTCCCATATCCAAAGTGAAAAAAGACTCAATCCTCTTTGGGGGCTGCCTATTGCAGCGGTACTGCTCCAGAAATAGTCTGGAGAGAGTAGGGAAGTCTGGAATGGTTCCCGATGGCAGTTTGTGAAACCAGTTTAGCGCCGAGCCCGTCAAACTGCTCGGGAAAGCCCGGCACAAGACATGGTCTTGGTCACGGAAAAATAACAGCTTCCGGTAAGCCAATAGATGGTCGACTGGATCTTGCGATCCATCGAACAGTACGAACTTAGGCGGGGTCCAATGGTGAGGGAAACCTCCTTGGTGCACCTCGCTCGTGAAGGGCGAGCTACCCCCGTGGGCGGCGAGGTCCTCCAACAGATCTACCGTCGCGTTAGGTCGCTGCCAGTGCCCGGGGAGAACTCCCAGAGGCTGCTGCGCAGGTCCTAGGCGGCCGTGCATGCTCCCTCGAGGGAGGTTCGGATCCGCCCCGCGGCGACCCTCGGGGGCTACCGCTCGGCGGCCTCCTCGCTGTTCGCCCGCGGATTCCTTTAGCGTGGCGGTTGGTCTGTGGGAGGCCATTGCCTCTCGAGCTTCGGAAGGTATAGCCATCGCGGGCTCTTTCCCTCGTCGCCGATGGCGCGGGTCGCGATCCCGCTCTAGAGACCTTGCCTCTGACTCGTCAGAATCGGCGCTCCGGCTACGGCGGCGAGGGATGGTCGCCCGCGAGGTCGCCTGGTTGCTAGACCGCTGGGTTACTAGCTTCTGCAACCTCGTAAGCGGGGTTTCCGGCACCCCGCGCACGGCCGCTCTCTCGACCGCGGATTCCGGATGGGAAACCTGTCGAGCTGGAATGGTCGTGGGCGTGCGCGATGTTTAAGCTGGTGGTTGCACTGGAGACGCCGTCTTCGCCGGCCCGGACCGTCGGCTGGCCGCCGGAACCTGACGCAGTCGCGTCAGTTCCTCCATCATGGCCCGCTGGGTGGCCAACATCTCCAACAGGAGCTGGTCACTGAGCGGGACATGGGGCTGGGGGGTCTCAACAGGACGTTCGCTGCGCGCCGACCTCGCACGGGTCCTCGGTCGCCTGCGTCCTCTCGTCGCGGGAGCCATATTTGGGTTACGAGAGCCCCCGGCGTTCAACCGCGTGGTCGTGGGCGTTCTCGCAGGAACCAGCCGAAAGATCCCACAGACGGCGCCAAATGTTTGGGGGATTTTTCACTGGTCCGTGCTGACTGCCTGCAAGACAAAGAAAAAGCGTGAGAACGGCTGGCTCCCTTAGGAGCGCAGACCCTCCGACGCTCAAGTCAGTCTCACGTGCTCAACGGCGAGCTGTAGTAGGCAAAAGTGGTAGGGAAAAGGGTTTCGAACCTGTACTCTGGAGCCTGGGGGTGGGCATTTATAGACATGGGCGACCTACCGTTGCCCGACACGTGGAGATTCTTTCCAGAGCCTTCTAGACCCCCACGTTCTGGCTCGCGTGGGCCTCTGACGATCCTTGGAACTCGCGCCCCTGACATTCTTTGTCGTCAAGCCTGCCAGGCGGTTTGAGTGGGGGAGAGCATTTTTCTTGTTGCTGCCAGGTGGCAATTCTGACCGCCCTTCGTGCATTGTGGGCGACCTCAGGTGGGAAACCAGGGCGAGCTCACCCTCCGTTGCTCCGCCTTCTCTTCCACATCTATCAAGAGTCGGAACTCGCAGGAGTGACCTCTTCGATAAACAGGGGAGCCTTGGCGAGCTTGGGCGAGCTCCAGAGCGGGCTTGGGCGAGCTCCTGAGCGAGCTTGTGCGAGCTCCTGAGCGAGCATGGGCGAGCTCCTGTGTGAGCATGGGCGATCTCCTGCGCAAGCTGGGGGCGTCTGCGGTGCCTGTATCTTTGTATGCATGACGGTCTAACTCCCGCTGCCACTACCAGCGAATTCCCACGCGAGCTTTGGCGAGCTTTTATGCGAGCTTGGGCGAGCTCCTGAGCGAGCTGGATCGAGCTCCTGAGCGAGCTTGGCGAGCTCCTGAGCGAGCTTGAGCGAGCTCCGGAGCGAGCTTGATCGAGCTCTTGAGCGAGCTTGGGAGAGCTCCTGAGCGAGCTTGGGAGAGCTCCTGAGCGAGCTCTTTGCCTAAGGCCCCTTCAGCCCAATGTGGATCTCGCTCCCTGTCAAGATGATTTGATGAGCACGGGGGGGGGGGGGGGGGGGGCGAGCTCCTGGGCGAGTTCCCCATCCCTTGGAATCCTGGGGTCTATGAGATCCGCAGACAAGGGCGAGCTGGTGTCGAGCGCGCGGAGCTAGGGGCGGGCTCTGTCGGGCTAAGAGGCGCGCTCATACGGATAAGGGCTCCAACTCCTGGACGGATTTCAGCTACGCCCAACAAGAAGGTTTCTATCCACCCCTATAAAAGGAACCAAAGGGCATCCAAATATGAGGTCTGACTTCTGATTTCAACCTCTGCACTCTTCCCTATTCACATACTGACTTGCGTAGTTCTTCTGTGAGCTGGGGCACATGAGTGCAAGTTGGACTAATGAGTGGATCTGTCAAGTAAGTGACAATGTACCCACAATAAGTGTGACAAACCAACCATCCATCACCATTCTTCGAGGATTATAGTAGATCCATACAAATCTGCCACACTACTCATACATGCTGGAAGAATACTACTTACACACAAAGGCCTCAAATTGTGAAATTCCCTAGAAAATATTGAGCATTTATCACACTGCTTTGACACTTTTGGCGTTTGTTTTTATTGCAAGCAGGGGGATGAAGTATAGTTGATATGGTTCCCATCAATTCTAGATTATGTGGTTCTGGGTGTGCATTGGGTACCAATCCTAACGGGTTGTCCAGAGCCAGTGGAACCGATTAAGGTGAAGAATGAGTTTTTTTTTTTGAACAAGGAGGTTACCTTGTTCTAGGTATAGTACATTTTGAGGAACTTGCCGTTGATAAGGCCTAGCTATGTTCCTTCTAGAGTCGTCAAGAGGTAGCACCGTTGTAGACGTCCTTGATGACATGTGGTCCATCCCACTTAGCATCAAATTTCTTTCCTGATCTATGGGAGGTCTCACTGCGAGGACTAGCTCTTCTGCTTCGAACTAGCAGGGACAGACCCTTTTGTTGAATGTTCGACTAAGGCGAGCTTGGTAGCACTCGAGGCATTGTTGGGTATCGGGCCGCTTTTCGTCGAGGGCCTCCAACTCTGCAAGACTGAGCTGAGCGTTGTCGTCGCTGGTGAGGTCTTTTTGGATGGCGATCCTCGGAGACAGAATCTGAAGCTCGAGTGGTAGGATGGTTTCCACGTCGTAGATGAGCGAGTATGGAGTGGCTTGAGTCGGAGTTTGGAACAAAATGCGATAGGCCCATAGTGCCTTGCCCATACGTTTGTGCCAATCCTTCTTTGACTTGGAGACAACCTTTTCCAGGAGCTTGCACAACGTCTTGTTGAACGCTTTTGCTAAGACGTTGGCTGGAGCATTGTACAAGTTGGACCTCCTCTGCTTGATATTGAACTTTGCACAGAAGTGGTCCATGGACGCGTTCTTGAATTCTTTCCGTTGTCCGTAATGACGAACCGGGAAATGCCCTACCGGAAGATATCATTCTGGATGAAGTTGATGACGGAGTTTCGGTTGACTTCTCGCAGGGGCACAACTTTTGCCCACTTGGAAAAGTAATAAGTGGTTGCCAGGATGTAGAGGTACTGCTTGGATGACTTGGGTAGCGGTCTGACGATGTTGAGAACCCAGCTGTCGAAAGGCCAGGATGCGACAGTGGGATGCAACGACTTTGGCGGTTGGCAGATGTAGTCGCCATGTAGTTGGCAGATGTGGTACTTCTTGGTGAACTTCAGGCAATCCTTTACGATGGTGGGTCAGTAGTACCCCATCCTTTTGATCCGGAAGTAATTTAGGACCGCCATCGTAAAGGATTGCCTGAAGTTCACCTAGAGGAATGTCTCAGCTTCTTCTTTTGCGAGGGACTTGTATTCGCCTTCCTCTCCGGTAGCAGGTAGTGCCTTATTGGGTGGGCTCTGTACCGGTTGATCAGTCGCGCCCTGGACCCCAAGGTGTGCTGCCCTGCGGCGCCTCGAGATTCGGGGGTGACTGTGAATTTGAATCAAATTTCATTGACAACCGCTTTCTTTGCTTATCGCTCTTACAACAGTTTCGTATCACTACAGACTATAGAAAAACTCAAACTATATAATAATGAAAAGTCTTAGACAGCTGCTTCCTGGATGTGTGGATAACGAGGCCACCTTCACAACTTTCTCCCTTCCATCCCTATCAAAATGTAGGTGCTGTTGTAGGCTCGAAGGTAGAGTGTCATTGAAGTGGAAAATTTTCATCGCCCGACGTCGGATGTTCATCTTGGGCTTTGGGTCGTCTGGGAGCCTCTCATGGATTAGGTAGTCTATGAAGGGTCGCCTCCAATGTTGTTTGTTGACTATGGAGACGTGAACCACATTAGCTTCTTCTAGGAGCTGGTGGGAGTTGTCCTTTGTGACCACAAATCTTCGGCAAATGGATACAAGTAGCTGCTCTTCTTTTGGAAATGGGAGTGTGGCCACCAGGTTAGCCAGAGCATCTGCTTGCTGATTGTGACTTCGAGAAACTTGTTGGATGGAGGCTGCGTCGATAGCACTGAACAACTCTAGAGCTTGTGCATGGAGAGGTACAAGGTCTTCCTTGTTGACTTTGTAGCTTCCAAGGATTTAATGGACCACAAGCTGTGAATCTCCGTAGATTTGTAGGTTCTGGATCTTTATCCCATCGACGAACTCCAGGCATTGCTTCGACTTTGACTTGGCATCTACTTTGCTTGGGCTTTGACGCTTGAACTTTGACGAAGAGAGACTTGCGGTGCTTTTGATCCTTCCGGGTTTCGTGCGTTATCGGCTAGAATCTGCGTTGCTTTGTTCTTTGTTCTTCGTGTTCATCGGCTCTGGCATGTCCTTTGCTTTGGCTTCAGCTTCAACTTTGGCTTCGCTTCGCTTTGACTTTGACTTGAGTGGTGATCAGGATAAAGCCTGTGTGTCTTCTTTCTTTCATCGGTTTCTCCTTCGTGCAAGGATCAGAGCTTTTATTTGAGTGGAGATTAGTGTAGAGTCTCCATAAACTTCTTTCCCACGCTTTCTTCTTCGTGCGCAAATCGAAGGCTTGATCTTCAAGTGCTTTCGGATCTAATTGAAGGATTTACTCATGAATGAGCATGAATTCTTTGTTTTTGTAGAGATATGCTCACATGAACCTTCCGAGATCCTCGATCTTCAAGTGCGGGGGAGCGTCTTTTTCTCTACATCACTTCCTCTCCAGCTTTTCTGTTCTTTTGATGGCGATCGGTGTAGGGTATCTGGATCTTCGTTTTCCGAACTTTCTTCTTCGTTAATGGAGCGAAACTTCTTGATCTTCAAGTGCTTAGATATCCATGGAGGGTTTATAGTTTATACATGTTCGAGCAGGGATTCTCTGATTTCAGAGAGATGCTCGCACGAACCTCTCAAGGAGCTTCCATCTCCAAACGTTGAGTGTAGCCTTCTTCTTGGTAGAGCTTCGCCTTTGAGATCTCCGTTCTTCCCCTCACCCTCGTATTTATAGGTGAGGAAAAGTGGCTGGGGGTTGGGGGGGGGGGGTTGGTCATTTGGCACCCCCTCCCCCCTCATAATTACTGAGATTTCTTTCTTATTTTCTCCGAGTAAGTATGGTCTTGATTTGATTTTGGGACATTTTCATGTGGTTTGAGCCCCCTTTATGCACTTGAGTTGTGGATGATTCGGTCTTTTTTTTCAACTGTTGGATCACTTGGTTCAACCCGGATCCACGTGTGGGTAGACGTCCGCGCACCACCTTTTCTTTTCTTTTCCTTTTTTTTTTCTTATCTTTCTTTTCCCATGCTAGCTGGCCCTGTTTGTCATTGGGCCGACCGACCCTAGTGTCGTGCTAGCCAAGCCTTTCGTCCGGGTGGGGCTTTGGCTTGCGCTGGGGTTTTGTTTGTATGGGGGTTTGTTTACACTTGGTTCTCTCGGTTGTATCTCCCGAAGAGTTCATGTGTCCTCTATGTCGACGAACGACCTCATGTCTTGACCGTCGGGATGCCGGGGTATCAGACATACTTTCTTTTCCTTCTTTTCTTATTTTGTTTCTTCTTTCTTTTCCTTCTTTCTCCCTTTTCTTCTCCATGGCCAGCCCTACTTGGCACTGGGGCCGGCCGGCCATGGCATCAGGGCCGACCGGCCCTGGTGCAGGAGTTGGCCGGCCCCTGTGTTGGGCCAGCCCAGCTTGGTTGTCCGGACCTGCCTTAATGTGAGGACTTCAGTTGGCGTCGAGGTCACGCGAGGACTTGAGTTGACGTCATGTTGAGGTCACGTGAGGAGCCTTGTTGACGTCCCGACCACGTAAGGAGCCTTGTTGACGTCGAGGTTACGTGAGGAGCCTTGTTGACATCCCGGTCTCGGAGGAGCCTCATTGACGTCCCGGCTACGTGAGGATCTTTGAGGAGTCTTGACCTCCCGGCCATGTGAGGGGTCATGTTGACATCCCAGCCACGTGAGGAGTCTTGTTGACGTTCCGGTCACATGAGGGGTCATGTTGACGCCCGGTCTATGACATTTTTCGATGCCTACAATGCTCATATATGCACTTCATATTAGCATAATACGAAAGGTTTCACATGCAACATAAATATGATATGTTGGATATAAGTAGAAAGCATCATGATATTGTTTTATGTTGAAAGAAATGCTCAAAGTTTAATTTAAGATGTTAGTGATAATATATTAAAGGAAATAATAATTGAAATATTTATACTGTTAACTACCTGAATCTGATAACAGTTCCAAAACTGGATCCAAGCCTAATAATGCAACAATCCTACTCCAAACCGCTTAGCCCTCTTGGATTCGGATCTTTCGTACATTCAACTCATTTAGCCAACACGGAGCCAGTCAAGTCAATTTCCATTCTTTTGTGAATAAACTAATTAGTAGGATCCATTCCCAAACTTTTGAGGTTACAGAGCATGAGCTCTCTCTGTCTTGAACAGACATACATACTCATGGTCCTCGTATGTTCTTCGACTTTATAATGTGGATCAATGCCTATGGTTGCAGGACTACACTGGGAAGCAAGTTACGTCGAAGAATCTTTATGCAGTTCTATTGGGTGACAAAAGTGGAGTCGAAGGCGGAAGCGGGAAGGTGGTGGACAGCGGAGCAAATGATCGAATCTTCATCTACTATTCGGATCATGGAGGTGCTGGAGTGCTTGGTGAGCACTGCTTCACTCCTCTCCCTTTCTATGAATAGTACTAGACTCGATGCACCATGGATTGGGCGTGCTAACTCCTAATTTGATTCCAGGAATGCCCAACATGCCATACCTCTATGCTGCGGAATTCATCAAGGTGTTGAAGGAGAAGCACGCATCGGGAAGCTACAAGGAAATGGTGAGAGAACAAATCCTTCTTCTATTCATTGTTTATCATGTGGTGTGAAGAAAGTGTGAGTAATGAAAGTAATTATCACATTAACAGGTTATCTATGTGGAAGCTTGCGAGAGTGGGAGTTTTTTTGAAGGTCTGATGCCGGATGATTTGAATATATACGTGACGACGGCTTCAGGTACAGAGGAGAGCAGCTGGGGAACGTACTGCCCAGGAATGGACCCCCCACCGCCTTCTGAATACATTACCTGCCTCGGGGATCTGTACAGTGTTTCGTGGATGGAGGACAGGTTCATTTCTTTTGCACTCTATTCTTCTTATTAACCTTCTCCTCATGGTCAAAAATCTATATATTTCGTGAGATGTAGCGATTTTTTAGTTACCGAAATGCAATATATCGGACATTTCACGATATATCACGAAATATATCGGTTTTGGGCCTGGTCGATATGGTTGTCGAAATCGATTTTTTGAACCTTGTTCCTCCTTATGTGAGTGTAATATGTTCAAACAACTGCTACAGGAAATTCAATACTACTACTACTACTACTAAATAGTGACAGTGGCAGCACTCACCTCCTTGTTTGTTGCTTGCAGTGAGACCCACAACCTAAAGAAGGAAACCATAGAGAAGCAGTATGAGGTGGTGAGTCTCCAACAAACACCTCTTTTTCACCTTCTTCCTCTACTTGAATCATGGAATCATTTGAGTTTGTATTGAGAACTTTTGGGTGGCAGGTGAAGGAGAGGACCTCTAATTACAACACATACAGTGCCGGGTCGCACGTGATGGAATATGGTAACACGAGCATCAAATCTGAGAAGCTTTACTTATACCAGGGCTTTGATCCTTCCAATGCCAAGGTCTCTAACAATGGGCTTACTCGTGGCACACCGATGGGAGTCGTTAATCAAAGGGACGCCGACCTTCTCTTTTTGTGGCATAGGGTCAGCTCTCAACCTACTTTTTTATCCTTTTACTTTGTCTCAAGTCTTTTCAGCCAATCTGAACCTTAGGATACATTATGTTCTAATATTGTGACCCAAAGTTTCTTTCTTAGTGAATGAGACCCTGGACTACAACTTTTCATCTATCAAACTCTAGGTGGTATTGTTCTTGTCCTTCAAAAGCTAATATTTAAACTAAGATAATTAGGTTTCGCCACATCCCTGTGGATTGGGCCTTTGATCGGGATCACGCATTGGAATGCTTGATAATTCTGATGAGAGACCGTACGGCAAGCTCTTTATTATTTCTAACTTTTATTTAATCACTCCTTTGAACAATCTACAAGGACTGCTATTAGCATTGATCAGTATGTTGTACGTGTATACTTGACATCTACTTGGTGCAAGTCAAGGTTCTTTATGTTTATATACTGGACATTTCCTTAGTCAGATCAAGTTTATTTGTTTAGACTTGATCTCTTAATTGTACAAGGACATAGCTCAAGGTTTTATTGATGTAAGACACTGATCCGGGTTTTGTATGTGATGTGATTCCTTTAGTGTACGCTCTACAAAATAGTTACAAATAAGTACATAGGTTGAGGCAATTAGGTTTTAAGGGAAGTCATGCTTTTTTTAATATGCAGATTAATAGATTTGGGATATAACTTGAATAAAGGGGAAAGAGGGCCATTTTTTTCTTTGTGTCCCTCGGGGATTAAGATATCTTATTACGTTTTATGGGCTAAGAATCGAGACCGAAAGGGAGGGAATTTCTAGGGTTTAAAAGGTCCTGATTGATTGGCTTCCCAAAGGTTTACATCAAACGAGTCCCTTTTTTATTTTAAAGCAATGGTAGTGTCTTGAGGTCGGATATGAACATTTAAAAAAAAGGCAATTAGTTTGACTCCAAAAGGGATAAGGGACCTCATTGGCTGAATCTTCAAGTAACAAATTGTATTTAAAAAAATTAGTTTAGAAGGTTATAAATCTCTAAAGTAGTTGAAGGGTAGATTAAAAGATCTCCAGATGACGATGAAGGGTTAGAACCAGTTGATTTGTTAAGAGCAAACTAAGAAGTCGACGTAAAATTGGAGAAGGGTTGGCCTTCCCTATCAAGGGTGTGTGTGTGTGTGTGGGGGGGGGGGGGGGGGGGGGGGGGGGCATCTGTCCGGTCGAGCTTACTCCCCCTATCAATTCTACTCAATGATTCTCTTTAGGTCAAGTAGGCAAGTAACAGGATGTCGAGAAAAATCATGGAATATCTCAGATTCTCAGCTGATCAAAATGAAATCCCTAATACAAAAACCCCTAAAACCATTTTGGACCGGCATGAAATTTTGTGAATATTTTTGAATAATGTGGGGATTTTAATCAAAATAAATAGGGGGGGGGGGTTAGATCCATAAATATTTTGGCGGCGAAGATCCACTTGATCTCGACGATTAGAAACGAAAGCCCCAATTTTTTTTGGTGGTAGCCAGGTCCAACATCAAAATCCGAAGAGGCTACCAGATTTAGCCCTTGGGAACGAAGTCGGCGGCTATCTGTGGGCAAGGTTCGAAATTTTCATTTCGGTCAATATTTCGACCCCACTGGATATGGAAATATTTCGACAATGTGGAAATATTGTGATTTTATAGAAATGGTGAAAATATTGATTTTTTAATAGAATTTTTCGGTGAATCTCTGCATAGTCATAAACCAAGTATATATATACAATTTGGAACACTCAGATAATATTTATATCCTATTTACAGGTGTAGAGCATCACAAAACATGTATTCTGCATTTGAGTCTGTGAGTCTTGTGCAGTCTTGTTTGGTCATGTTTTGATATATATTTTTAAAATGGTTTTTAATCTTTTTTGTGGATAAAAATGTTTCCAAAATAAAGATTAGTTGATTGTTAAAATAATGCTTCAAACGATTTTGAAAACGGACTTAAAACAAGATAGTTGTGCAAGTTTGAAATCGTGCAAAAATTATGTTGAAATCAAAATACTGTTTTTTTACTAAGTCTGAAAAAAAAGAGTTTATATAAAAAAAAAGTTTTTATACGTTCAAAATTTTCTTTGACGGACCATGGTTTTCTAGATGTACTTGTAGTTATACATCTTGTGGAATTTTTTACGCTAAAAATGAGTTGATTTAACCACTTTTCTCAACATACAAATTTTATGAAAAACCGAAAAATTGTTTTCTCCTACTTAAAATGAAAAAATGAAAGCATACTTTTTGATTCACTTTGTTTTTGAGATATTTCGAGATATTTAAGGAGATGCTTTTAAGCTGAAGGACTTTGAAATGCTGTGGACGAAATTGCCCTGCACAACATTTCAATTTTTCTTTGGTATGCCACCGAACCAGTGACCATTGCTGTCACTGGAGCTGCTCGCCGCTGCTGAACCGAACTGTACTGAACCTAACCCGAACCATTGAACGCCGCCCTACCAAACCTAACCTAACCCTAACCATCGAACGCCGCCGAACCGAACATAACCCTACCCCTACCCTGAGATGTACAGGCCATGGGATGAACCCTATACCTGAGATCTCGTCGAACCGCCACCGAATGCCGTCGGAGCTGCTCATCGCCGCCCTCGCCGGCTCTGCTACAGTCGTTGCCGCGGCCGGAGTTGCTCGCCGCCGCCGCCTCTGTTGCAGCCGATCCCCCGCCGCATCTACTGCAGCCGCTGCCGCTGCCGCTGTCGCCGCCGAAGCTGCTCGGGAAAGGGGGGAGAAGAAACAGGGGTAGTTTTAGGTTTATCATGAAATGCAGAACTTTAGGCTAAATGAAACTATTTGATGACATGTTCATGCGATGAATCTGTTGTCAGGGATCAACACATTACCCCCAAAAAAAACTGCTTTGGTAAAAACAATTATGGGCTTAATATGCAAGGGAGGATTTTTGGCGAGCAACATTTTTCTTTTTTCTTTTTAAAGAATGGAGACTAGGAATCAAGCTTCCAACAAGAACAACACTGGATAGATATCGTACCACATTAGCTTATAAAAGAAACATCTCTGAGATGCCAGCATGATGAAGACTTAGTTTTTCTGTTCAACAGTGGCTTATAGATATCTGCATGCTACTACACTGAGTAGGGGTGTGCAGGATCCAATCCAAACCGATCAAACCGACCAAACCAAACCAAACCGATCAATTTTGATCGGTTTCGACACCCTCAATGGATCGGATCGGATTGAGTTTTTAAAAAACCGACATGATTGGATCGGTTGACGGATTTGTAAATTTAAAACCGACCTAAACCGAACC
This sequence comes from Chamaelirium japonicum, assembly GCA_947650365.1. NCBI lineage: Eukaryota > Viridiplantae > Streptophyta > Magnoliopsida > Liliales > Melanthiaceae > Chamaelirium > Chamaelirium japonicum. The sequence goes on along the minus strand of OX393549.1, from coordinate 43,113,333 downwards.
GAACCAACATATGTATATACATATAATATTTTATTAAATATACCATATGTCCTCATATATCCTTGCTACCAACAACCTTTGCAATATTGTAGGATGACTCAAAATCAGTTAAAAATCTTATTTAGGCCTAATGATTTGATGACAATTATTATTTTTTAAGGTTGAACTAGGTCCTAGTAGAAGGGGGGGGGGGGGAAAAACCCAATAAGAAGATGGTCGAAAGCCTAAACCGACCATCCAATCCAATCCAAACCGACTTTAATTGGATTGGATTGGATTGGATTCCAATCTTAGTTCGGTTTGGATCGGATTGAAAATCGTCAAAACCGACCAAGGTTGGATCGGTTTGGGTTTTGTCTAAATAGGTCGGTTTCGAACCGATGCACACCCCTAACACTGAGGCAACTTTCTTTGCACTCTCCTAGAACTTCTCTTTTCTTTCTCCCTCCTTCTTGTTGGTCAACTTATCGGATTTCTTTATTTTAATTGTTTCCAGTATGAACAATTAGACAGCAAATCAGAACAGAAGGCGGAAATTCTCAAGGAGATCACAGAGACAACGATGCACAGAACACACATCGACAACAGTATAGATTTCATCGGAAAGCTTATATTTGGAAGAGAACGTGGCCCGTCCACCCTTAGAGCCGTGAGACCATCTGGCCAGCCATTGGTCGACGACTGGGATTGTTTAAAAGCCATGGTAAATATAATCATTCTCAAAATTTTATTTTTCTTAGCTTAGTTATGCTCAATCGGTGTTTGGTTTGCCCGTTTAGTCCGACCATAAATATTTTTGGTTGCAATTATCTTTATTTTGTACTCCCATGATCCTAATGTTGAACAAGTACCGAGCACGATTGCCTTAAATCAATACTGGAATTTTGTTGGAGCCTTTTAAACTAATTTGTGCAGATTTTCAGATTCTGGGGAAGCATTGAGAATCTCATTTTCTGATGTTCTGTTACTTCTTCAAAGGCTAGCAGTTCGCCTCTAAGAGATGAGACTTGTCACTACAGGTTCGAGTGTTTGAATCGCACTGCGGGTCGCTCACTCAGTATGGAATGAAGCACATGCGGGCATTCGCGAATGTTTGCAACAGGGGCATCTCCAAGGCCGCGATGGAGGAGGCTTGCATCAGTGCTTGTGGAGGCTACAACTCCGCAAAGTGGAGCCCGTCGAGCCGAGGGTACAGCGCGTGATTCAAGTCTTGTCGCCGCAAACCAATGTGAGAAGAAGGTATTTAATACTCTCCCCCTCTCTAGCTTGTGTAAATGGTGAACTCTCTTGAGCAATCAAAGTTAGATCATGTCCGAAGTAAAGGCCGGAGGTTGTGAGGTGGTGATCATCCGACAATAATGAATGTGGTGGCTTTATTCCTGCAGCATCGGTTTCGTGTAATCTTGTTGCAAATTTCTACGGTGGAGTTTGAGAATTTCTGGGATGAGGATCCTTTCTTCTGTGAGGGAAGATAGGGAGCATAGTCCTGTGTTTTAGTAGTGGGTCTGGTTACAGACCTGCAGCTGATCTCTGCATTAGGCCCTGTTTGGATAGGATTCTGATTCGGGACTCTTGGAGCTCAGAATCCCAAAAAAGGTATTCGGAGCTCGGACCCTCGATTTGGGCCTCCGGAAAAATGAATCACAGGAGCACGTTTTGGGCTTTCCGAAGAAACACTTTTGGGGATCTGGTTGTATCTAAATGGGCTCTTATTTTTTCGGGATTCTGGGCTCCCAGAATCCTGGATCCGGAGCGTATCCGAATAGGCCCAGGAATGGAGTTTGTTTGGTTTGGGTAAGATCTTTGATGGCCGATGGACTGGTGGATTCGCAAACACTTGTACAGTGGGCCCATATTTGCCGTCGGATTCGCATCACTTGATGGCCAATGGACTGGCAGATTCGAAACACTTGTGCATGAGGTAACCCCTTCATTAGTACTTGGATTTTTCGAAACGTAGTGGAGACTCAGATGGTTCAGTCGGGAAGGTTTGAAGTTTGCCTGGTGGCTAGGGTTCTACCTGAGGTCGATCATTACCATGTGTTTTTATTTTTATTTTTTATAAATATAGTCGAGATTTGATGGTTCATTGGAGAGGTTTAATGTTAGCGTGGTGGTTCTATATGTAAAAAAAAAGTTAGCGTGGTGGTTAGGGTTTTATCGAGAAGAGGTATTGGGGTTTTATCGTCTGCTGATGATTTGAGGAGTGACAAGTGGTGATCTGAAAATCAATGGCCATGGGATGAACCCAAGGGGGATGCCAACACCTTAGGCTTCAGCACCCCACTTGTCGCTGCCTCCCTACTACGGCTGGTCACTGTCTCCATTGGTCGCCATCGTCCACCACCCCTGCATCCCATCGATCACGACACGTCGCCGCTCGCCACCGGGGAGGACGGCGGTGGGTGATGGCCAGTGGGGCAGCGGTGAGCGGCTGGTGGTCGGCGGCAACGGCAGGTGGTGGACAGCGGCCGGGGGTGGTGGCATCCCCTCTTGGGTTCAATTCAAAGTTGTAGATCATGACTGTTGATTTTTGGATCGCCACTTGTGGCTACCCAAATCGTCTGCAATCGATAGGAGAGAGATCATCAGTGGAGAGGAGTCTCGAACCTAAGGTATTGGTGTTATTATTATTTTGACTTTTATTTCCTTGTCGGGATCGCTACCATCGAGCGACTTGTTAATTCTTTTTGGCTCCTTATTTTGGTGATAATAGGCAAACTGTTTTTTTTTTTTAAATTAGCCAAGTCTAAATATAGGATAATCTTAGCAAATTGCTCAAAAAAAAAAAAAAAATTTTGCTTAAAAATGATACCGATTTATCGTGGAAGCTTGTCACAATGCCTTGAAAGCAAGATTTGTCGCCTCTGATCATGCTGGAAAGGCCTCAAGCGATTGCTTCCCAGGATACAAAGACTATCGGATTCCTTTTGCACCAAAAGCACCCGTGAGACTCTCAGCGCACTCCAGATGCAGAAGAAAAATAAGAAAGAGAGAAAAGACTTGTGTTTTTTGTGTTCTATGGTTTCCTTTGACCCTCTTATATAGGCATCATACACCAATGGTTAGCACCAACGTTCGGTAATGGACGCAATAACTCGAAAGTGTTAAAACTCTTCTACAATGTTTGGTAATGAATGCAAAATCCGAAGACATGCTTGTCTCGGCCGGCTCATCGCGCGCGCGCGTGTGGTCAATCTAGATTCCTCCCAAGCTTGCTTTACCGAGGGGGTAGAACCACTGTATACAACAAGTGAGGTACTTTATTGTTACTATCTAATATAGGACTAAATTTACACAGAGGGTTTCATTCACTCTTAAAAATAAAGATTTTTTATAATAGTCATTCACATGAATGAAATATTGAAAATCAAATTTGAAAGTACTCCGGAGTGCTTATGAGATGCAAAATGTGTCATTCAATCTAAATATTTGCTTAGTATAGATTTGCAGAATTTACAAGTTGGCCAGTGAACAAAGTCTTGAACTATTCAGTTTTATTGTAAATCAAGTCGATAGGTCTCACTTATACCCTCAAAATAATCATCATAGATGTGTGTATCAGAAATCATGCTAACGGATCAGCCAATTGGGAGAGGACAGGTGGCAAGCATGGACCGATGGGTCGCGCGGCCCATGAACAAAGTCTTGGGACTGTCCGAAGTAAAAGGACGGAGGTTGTGATCATCCGACAATAATGAGTGTGGTGGTTTGATACCTACTGCATCGGTTTCGCGTAACCTTGTGGCAAATTTCCACGACAGAGTTTGAGACCTGCAGCTGATATCTGCATTAGGTGCTGTTTGGATAGGATTCTGATTCGGTATTCTTGGAGCTCAGAATCCCAAAGAAGTTCTTTGGAGTCCGGAGCCTCGATTTGCTGCGTCAAAAAAATAATCGCAAGAGCACATTTTGAACTCTCCGAAAAAACACTTCTGGTGATCTGGTTGTATCCAAATATACTTGTTTCTTTTTTATCTTCTTGGGATTCCGGACTCCCGGAATCCTAGAACCGGAGTCTATCCAAAGACGCTAGGGCTGGCAATTTCGAACCCGACACGATCCGACAAGAAGTTAGCGGGTTTGGGTCAGGGCTAAACGGGTTTGGGTCGTAAACGGGTCGACACGATAGGCCTGTTTAATAAACGGGTTAAGTCCGGATTTAGGGTCTGGACACGGTAGACTTGGGAGACTTGGGAAGGCCCGTTTAAAATTCAACGAACACGCGATCTAGTGT
>OX393549.1:43090432-43102932 GCA_947650365.1 Chamaelirium japonicum | reverse complement strand
GAATCCATACAATGAATTCAATTTGTCTTTAATTCGTATTCGAGTTCTGTGCATTAAGTAACTACTATCACCAATTATATGTGAATCGCTACTGTTTGTACCTTCTTCTCACACATCATGATGTCTCCTGATTGTGTTGTGATGGCCATCAGTGTATCTTGGGATAATTGCTGCAGAATATTTTTATGTATGTCCAACGTTGTCAAATGCGATATGTGGTCACAAAAAAAAAAAACGTGTTTTGCAAATGCATGTCTATTTGTACGATTCTTTATTCTCTCGCTCGCGTGTGTGACCCTGCCCTCGCACTGGGATGTGGCCGACGTCAGTGTTATTGGTGGGGGGTCCATGCTATTAGATTTTTTGATGCGTCGAGAGGTGGGATGTGGCTTCACATGCGAGGAGAGAGAGAGAGAGAGAGAGAGGGAGAGAGAGAGTTTGTATCAAATTGCTTTTGTGTCGAAGTGCACACAGTGCACCTAATCCACACACTACTTCCCCCTAATACTTAGTTCTATTAGCATGTTGATATGTATACTTACCTTTTTTGCTGTAGGCAGACAATTTGAGGCATCAGACCCTCCACCGGCTTCACCAGATCCTGACAACGTAGCAAACCGCTCGCTGCTTCCTAGCGATCATCGAGTACTTCCACCACCTCCGTGCGCTGAACACCCTCTAGCTCGCTCGCCTGAGGCAAGAGTGGCCCTGATACCTGCATGCCAAAGGGGGGAATGGGAGCCAAAGAGCATGGAAAAGAAGTTGCCAGATACAATTTGAAAGAAGTTGCTATGTTGAAGTTGACATTGGATTTAATTCTCTCTAAAGTTGTAATTCTTTTGAGGATGTAATTCTTTTGAGTTGTAATTCTTAATTTTTTTTTCATTGGGCATATAAGTGATTCTTTTGAGGTAAACATGTACACCAAAATGCTATTTGAATGTACAAGGGACGATCTCATGGGATTCATACTTTGGCTATTAAAACTAGATGGAACAGTTGATGTAGATATATAAGTCTTCATAACATGTGCTGCGAGAAGGATGCTGAATAATAAAAATATAAAAGTCCCATATCAAATTGTTACAAATGATTAGAGAAAATGGCATTGGAGCATCACCCCCTCTCTCTCATTGGTCCATTTCAAGATATGTATGCCATTTTGTGTTTTTTTTTTGAAATGTTATTTTGCGGTATTCATCATGGTGAAATGACCAAAAGCCCTTGCAATCGACCAATGAGAAAGAGGGTGATGCTCCAACCACTTTAAGGAGTTAGAACAAAATCGTTCTCAGGTCCAATCCATGCACGATGCTGTATTTGCTTACGGCTAAATTGGTCTGTCACATCGTCTATTAGATAGAGAATTACGCGGAGAGATCAAACAAAAAAAGATAAAGTACACTTTGCTCCCTGATGTTTAACTCAAAAACAAATAACCCCCCGTAGTTTATTTTGTCCCAAATCACTCCCTAAAGTTTGAAATGTTAGCACATTGCCCCTTTTGTCAACTACTTAATTTTCTTATTTGGTAATTGTTATCTGATCAAAACTGAATTGAAGGAGGGAAAAATATAGCTTTTTTAACTATATGGCGGTTAAGTGTTTTTGAGCTAAACTTCAAGGGGGCAAAGTATAATTTATCTAAAAAAAAAATTCTACATAAGGATTTTGCTGAAGATGCTAAGTGAGAGATTTGCGCCATTGATGTAATACCATCTTCAATCCAAAATTGATATATGTGTGAATTTATTTTAAAAAATAAAATTTTAAAAGTAAAAAAAAGAACAAGTGTTGCTAGCTGATAAATTATGTTGTTTTTGTCAAGTATGCGCTCCACAGTTGAATATGAATATCTCCGTCAATTATGGGCGTTGCTGAACCAATTTCATTGCCCCGTTTGAGTGCCGACATACTCGAACATTATCACTACTCACGAAATATTATCAAATGTCTCAAAATACTATCACCGCTCTCAGAATATTGTTATCACAATTGAAATATTATTCTCCCTTGAAATATTGTTGCCGATCTCGAAATATTTTGTTGCCACCTTCAAAATTGTCTCCTCCCTCAAAAATTTTGTCACACCCTTGACGAATGTGCGTGCCGACAGGCACGGGCATTACTAGTATATATATAGGGGAGGGATACTCTTACAAGTGACCGGTTACAAGTATTGCTTACTAATGATCCCAGCCATCAGATCGGATCTGATAGATGGCTGGGATCAACTCTCTCTCTCTCTCTCTCCCAAGCAAAACCCAGCTCGACCCCCCTCCCCCTACGGCTCCGGCGGCCCCTTCCGACCCAGCCCTTCCCCTCTGGCTCCCTCCCGTCCGTCGAGCTCCGGCCCCGACCCCCCCGCCGGCTCCTTCCCGTCCGTCGAGCTCTGGCCCCGACCCCATCGAGCTCCGGCCCCCTACCGTCCGGCGCAGCACCCCGACCCCGACCCCTATCCCCCGCCGGTGCAGCACCACCCCGACCCCGATCCGCTGCTGGCGCAGCACCCCGACCCCGATCCGTCGTCGGCGCAGCACCCCGACCCCCTGCCGGTGCTGAAATCAGACCCCCCCGTCGGTGTCGGGCTGCGATCGGGCTGCCGGAGGGGTTCGGGCTGCCGGAGGGGGGGTCGGGGGGCTGCCGGAGCCGGAGGGGAAGGGGAAGGGGTCGGGGTCGGTGGGGATGGGGGTCGGGGGTGCTCCAGTTGTGTGTGTGTGTGTGTGTGTGTGAGAGAGAGAGAGAGAGAGAGAGAGAGAGAGAGAGAGAGAGAGAGCGAGAGAGAGAGAAAGAGAGAGAGAGAGGGAGAAAGGGGGAAAGGTTTAATCGGATCCATCCGTTTCGGAACGGACGATCCGGATCATTAGTAAGAGTTCACTTGTAAGAACTCATGAGTAAGAGTATCCCTCCCCATATATATATATATATATATATATATATATATATATATATATATATATATATATATATATATATATATATATATATATATATATATATATCTAAAAGATAAGGGGTTTTTTGTAAAAAAAATATATTATTTAATTTTTTTGGACGCTCTGAAGGAACTCTGTTGAATGTGGAGCCGTTGGGAGGTCACGAGCACACGTGTGACCTATGTGGCATGCCACGTAGGTCTTCAGAGTTCTCTTCGAAGCCGGTTGGAGCGGCGTCGATAGATCGGAGTGCCACGTCGTCCTTTGGAGATCCTTTCCGAGGTCGTTGGAGATGCTCTAAGAGAACAGAGAGGTCGACGTAGTGCCGATGTGGGGAGCATCCGCAGGCAATTGGTGCATCGGTCATCGCACCAAGCACTGATCGATGGCCCACAGGGGCATTACGTCCGTGAGTATGCTCTCTGTGCGTTCATCTAACATTTTCCGTTTTTCAATGAACGAGAGATCTAGTGGTCGCACTGAGATTCGTTGCACGTCGGCAGCGCAGGCATAGAGATGGAAAAGGGGAGGTTTTTTCAAAAATAGCCCTCTTTTCTCACAAATTGTTGGGAATCGCTTTTGTATTACTTTTCTAGAGTAGTGATACATTGCGGCCGGTAAGACTTAACGTGCGGTACCCCTTCTGGGATATTTTGAATTTTTTTTTTTGGGGATTGATCATCCACCCTTGGATAGCACACAAAAAATTTCAGTCCGATCCAAGTCCTGTAAGCCGTCCAAATGTGTTGATCAAAATGACGACAAAAATGAACGATCGATAAAAGTCGATCACATTTGGACGGCCTACAGGGCTTGGATCGGGTTGAAATTTTTTTTGTGTGCTATCCAAGGGTGGGTGATCAATCCCAAAAAAAAAAAATTTCAAAATACCCTAAAAGGGGGTGGCCGCATGTTAAGCCGCACGTTACCCGAATGCAATGTATCACTACTCTACTTTTCTAACCCTTAACATGTGCTAAATGTCGTATCCGAAAAGTTGTTACATTTTGTGACCATTTTATCCTTAAAGACAAACAACATAGATAAAAGTAAAAAAAAAAGTATGTTTATCTTTTCCTTTGAAATTTTATCTCGCTTCAACCGTCTCTCGTCGCCAGAGATCGTTGGGATGATATCATTTTTTGCCCCCGCTGCTTTTACATAACGTGAAGTACCAGCGCACATTCGACATGGCACAACGATGGCACGTTCGGCATGGCACGACGATGGCAGGTGGTGGTAGCATCCCCATAGGGTTAATCACATAGTCCAATCGTAGCCATTGAAATGTACCAACACACATAATGCACCGACGCATCAGTGAAATGCACCGACGCGCGCGCATAACGAGCCGACGCATTAGTGAAATGCCCCGGCGTACATACACATCAGTGAAATACTCTAGGAGTATTTCACTGATGCACTGATGAATTCTACTGCGACAACGCAGTGGAATGCGCTAGCGCATTCTACGGTGAACCGCTGTGAAATGGAATATGGAAATGAGCGCCAGAGGCAAGTTCGGCATGGCCGACGCCCCATCGGCCACCACCCTCGCTGCCCCATCAGCCACCATGGGTGGTTGCCAATGGGACGGCGACGGTGGGCAACCGGTGGTCGGTGGGGGTGGTGACCAATGACGATGGCGGCGGGTAGTGGCCAGCGGGGGTGACGTCGTCGACAGGAGGTGCCTACCAGTGGTCGATGGAAACGAGCAGGCGACGATGGCCGGTGGTGGGCTGTAGTCGGTCGTGGTACTGGTATCCACCTAGGATTCATCCCATGGTCCAATCATGGCCATTGAAATGGGATGCACCACATGTCTCTCCCCAAAGCGACAACGATCGAAAGGAGAGACAGATCATAAGTGGAGCGGAGTCAAAGCCCTTTGAAATTGGGAGTGACGCCCTTTACAAGTCTCGGGGTTTTTTTTAGTCCGAAACAAAAAAGTGGTCAGAAAAGTAATGCAAAAAGCAACAGTGTCTATTCCTAACAATACAACAGTTGGCGGCCATTATGGGAAAAACCTTTAGAAAAGGGTGGGTTGAGATTAAATTTGGTAATTTTATTTGTAATCCAAAACTACTTCACATATTAATAACCTCCCCTTTTCCGCCTACTCGAAATCATTCCGATGACAAGTATATCCATTCTCATACCCCATATCTTAATCCCTTACCCCGCTATGTCTACCCCATCTCTAATCCTATCTCGTAGCCCCTTACCTCACAGCATCCTTCCGTCCGACGCACGAACCCGCAAGGATTCCCAAGCAGTGGAGAAGATGGCCAGATGAGGGAGGAGGTGAGAGGATATGGGGAAGCAGACTCCGTCTCTGGCGAGCATCCTCCTATCTGGCGTACAAACTGGCAAACATACCCGGGTTTTGTCTCCGACGACTCTATGGTGGGTTAGGGCTTCGGTGGCGGTGGGGAAGATGGATGAGGGAGGAGGTGGCTTCGATGACGGGCTCAACGAGTGCAGGCGGCGACTCCGGCTCTGGTGGTAATGGGGAAGGAGGGGGGAAGTGGTAACGGCTCTGAAGATATCGTTTCCAATGGCATGGAAGGGGAGGAAGGAAGGAAGTGGGGGTAGTTTGGGGTTTCGGTTAAAAAGATGAGGGGATGTGATTAGGGTATGAGGTCAACACCAATTTTTGGGAGGAAACTTGATATGTGAAATAGTTTTGGAGCATGAATAAAATTTTTCTTAAATTTGTTTTTTAATGCCAGAAAAGATGAGGCTTACTAGCCTATGGGACGAAGAGCCGCAAAATCATCTTATCTCTATTTCTGTCAATGTTTTCAAAATCGGACTGGACAACGATACAAAATGGTACCTGATTTGATTCAAATCAACGATTAAACTAGATAAATTTAGGACGAATGGCACACATTTTTTTTAAAAAAAAAAATAAAACTAAATAAATTCGGTGAAAGACGAACAAGATTTGGGTATTTTGTCTGTATAGGAACCGAACGCCAACAATGTTAGCGCCCAACTCCAAACGCCAACATTGTTTGTGTTTGATGCATCAACATATTTTTCATGCCCATTTTATCTTTTTGTTAGTTTCTTCATTTTTATTTTGACTGTTTTACCCTCTTGCTTTATTGTTTTTGTTCTTTTGTGTTTTTGTATTTTTTTACAAAACGGTCCTTGTTTATTTGCCAACACTATTGGCGAATGTTGGTGCGAGTTTCGAGTTCACGGTTTATCGGCAATTATTTTTTTGAGTCTTTTTCTTTCTTTTTTTTGAGAAATCTTTCTCAGATAATAAGGGGGGGTTCGACCTAGACCCCCACTAGTTTATTGATAAGAATAAAAAAAGGAGGTTACAAGTGCTCAAGTGTCGCCGTTACAAAGATCAAGGAGAAAACTCTGAACCCCCGCCGTAGCGCCAAATGCCCAAAGGTGGATGGCACACTTGATCTGGAAAATGACATGTTCCGCCGAGGAGCTCTTACCATGAAATGTTCTCTTGTTCAGCTCAAGCTAGATCGCCCAAGAGATACCAATTGCCAGCATATCCCAGCCTCGCCGATCCGGCCCCCGAAAATTCCTACGTCTCCACTTCCCCCATAGAAGCCCGACGATTGCCCGAGATGACCGTCTGTTCAATCACCGGAGGAAGTGGGCCCACACCAGTTTGGAAAACTCATAGCCCATCAACAAGTGGTTCGTGGTCTCATCCCCCATCCCGCAAAAACTACAGGACGGGTCAGTCACCCCTGGTTGATTTCTCCACAAAAGGTTAACCTTCATGAGAATCCTATTTTTGACTCATTTCATTAGGTATGGACTGGGCAAACAATACCAAAACTAAATAGTTACATATAACATAAGAAAAATAAAACCGCATAAACAAAAGTTTTAAATTCTAAAATTCAGATTCTGTGGATAGGTGTGCGTGGTTGGTTGGTTGGATGTATAAGTGCGTCAGTGGGTGTGTGGATGGTTGAGTGGGTGTGCGTGGGTTTGCATAGGAGGATGGGTGGGTGAGTGTGTGTGGGTTTGTATGGGTGGGTGGAGGTATATGTATGGATGGGTGTGGGTGGATGGGTGTACGTGGGTGGGTATTTGTGGTGGGTATGTGTGTATGGGTGGGTGGGTAAGTGGGTTGATGGGTGGGGGTGTATGGGTGAGTGCATGGGTGTACGTGTGGGTAAGATTGTACGGGTGCGTGGGTAGATATGCATGGTTGGGTGGGTGGGTGTATATGTTTGTGGGTGTGTATGGATAAATTGGTGGGAGTACGTGTGTTGGGGGTGGTATAGTGTACGTGGATGAGTGTGTATGTATGTATGTATGGGTGGTTAGGTAGGTGGGTTTGTGTGTGGGTGGGTATATATGGGTGAATAGGTGGGTTTGCATGGGTCGGTGAGTGTGTGTGTGTGTGTGTGTGGGGGGGGGGGGGGGGGGGGGGGGGGGGGCGAGGGGGGGAGATAAGTGTGTGGGTATGTGTACGAGGGTGGGTAGGTATGTGTGTGTGTGTGTGTGTGTGTGTGTGTGGAGGTGTGTGTGTGTGCGCGAGCGCGCGTGGGTATATGTGTGTGTGTATAGATGGGGTATGTATGTATTGGAGGGGCGAGGGTGGATGTTTGGGTGGGAGTGCATGGTTGGGTGGGAATATATGTATGTGTTAGATTGATATGTGTGGGTGGTTTATAGGTGGGTGAGTATGTATGTGTGTGTGGAGAGGGGTGTGCGTATATGGGTAGGTGGGTGGATATGCGATGGCGCGTGGGCAGGTAGGTGTGTATGGATGGTGGGTAGGTATATATATGTGGGGGGATGGGTATGCGTATGTGTGTGTGTGTGTGTGGGGGGGGGGGCGAGGGCGGGAGGAGTATATGTGTTTGTGTGCGGGTATGTATGGGCGTGCGTGAGTGTGTGGGTTGGAATGGGGTGTGGGTGGGTGGGTGCGCCTTTATGGTTGGGTAGATGCGTGTGCGTGGTTAGTTGGGTGGGTGCATATATGTTTGGATAGGTGATTGTGCGTGGGTGGATGGGTGTGTGTACGTGGGTAGGTATTTGTGGGATGATAGGGGTATGTGTATGTGGGTGCATGGGTTTGGGGTAGGTGTATATGGGTGATTGGGTGGGTGTGTGCGTATGACGTAGGTGGGTGGGAGGGTATGCGCAGATGGTTGGCTTCGTACGTGGTTAGGTGTACGTGTGTGGACCCTCGCACTCCCACCCAGAATGCTCTATGCTTTGACCTCCACATCTATAATGACCTCATCCGCAATCCTCTTGCCTCCCTTGGAGTGCTATTCGATCGAATTCAAAAGAAGATCGAGGTGGAGGATAATCAAGTCGCTCGCAAGAAACATGACTTCGAGAAGCGCCTTTTTGATAAGGAACCAACGAGACCAACAACTCAAGCTCGTAGCACTCAGCCTGATAAAGTTGGAGCCTCTAAGAGGCCGAGGCAGGCAGGCGATAGACCTATAGAGCCTCAAAAGACCATGAATACCAAAGGGAACCATCCCATCTACCGATCAAAGTAGAAGACCATCGGCGACTGTCAACAACTTAGAATGTCTCTCTTCTGAAATCCATGATGTAATATCTTCCGAGTTATCAATGAAATGACAACTATTTCAAGTTATATCAAAGACTATCAAATTCTAGCTCAACTTCTACCAAATGCCATAGTTCGGTTCGCGTTGCTACATGTCCGACTAACCTGCAACGGTACAAAGCTACGTGTCTCGATACGTAGGTTCGACTGAACCGATGCTTCGCCTAAATCCAACCGATACAAGGGCGCTATGCTGAGTATTCTGAATCATTAGCATCGCACATGCTCCTGTTTTCACGTAAGGACATATGCACTAGTGCCTCGCCACAGTTAGTTCGGTTTGCGTTACGACACGACCAACTAACTTGCAATAGTACAAAGCTACGTGTCCCGATAAGTAGGTTCAACTAAAACGGTGCTTCGTCTAAGTCCAACCGATACAAGGGCGCTACGCTAAGTACTCCAAATCATTAGCATCGTACATGCTCCCGTTGTCACGTAAGGATACATGCACTAGTGCCTCGCCATAGTTAGTTCGGTTCGTGTTGCGACACGGGCGACTAACCTGCAATGGTAATTCTTTTATGTAAATGTATCTGTTGTCACGGAGCCAGCTGAAATGACGCTTCGCCTAAGCCCAACCGATACAAGGGCGCTACGCTAAGTACTCCAAATCATTAGCATCGTACATGCTCCCGTTGTCACGTAAGGATACATGCACTAGTGCCTCGCCATAGTTAGTTCGGTTCGTGTTGCGACACGGCCGACTAACCTGCAATGGTAATTCTTTTATGTAAATGTATCTGTTGTCACGGAGCCAGCTGAAATGACGCTTCGCCTAAGTCCAACCGATACAAGGGCGCTATGCTGAGTATTCTGAATCATTAGCATCGCACATGCTCCTATTTTCATGTAAGGACATATGCACTAGTGCCTCACCACAGTTAGTTCGGTTTGCGTTACGACACGACCAACTAACTTGCAACAGTACAAAGCTACGTGTCCCGATACATAGGTTCGACTGAAATGACGCTTCGCCTAAGTCCAACCGATACAAGGGCGCTACATTGAGTACTCCAAATCATTGGCGTCGCACGTGCTCCCGTTGTCACGTAAGGACGCATACACTGGTGCCTTGCCACAATTAGTTTGGTTCATGTTGCGACACAACCGACTAACCTGCAACGGTACAAAGCTACGTGTCTCGCTGAAATGGTGCTTCACCTAAGTCCAACTGATATAAGGGCGCTACGCTGAGTACTCCGAATTCTTACCCCCATCGACCAGTAAGTTCAAGGTCCCGCCCTTTGCATTTGAAGGCAAAGACCAAGACGACAACATCGCCTCAGCCCAAGGTGACAGCCTTGGAATTCAAAAGCAAAGCCCGAGGCAACCTCTGCCTCCTCGGTACCTGCCAAAGTCTGAGATGTCAATACCGTCTCGACTCGAGGCGACATTCGCCTCGATGTGAGCAGACAAAGTCTGAGGTGATCAATACCTCGACACTTAAGAAGCCTAAGGACCTACCCTTGGCACTCGATGTAAAGTTCGAGACAAGTCCCACTGCCTCGGCACCTAACGAAGCCCGAGATGTCGGCACCATCTCAGCTCAAGGCGACCTTGACCTCAGCATTCGAAGACAAGGTCCAAGGCAGGCTTCGCCGCCTTGGCACCTAACGAAGCCCGAGACATCGCACCGTCTAGACCCGAGGTGACCCTCGCTTGGCATTCAAAGACAAAGTTCGAGGCAGGCTTCGCCGCCTCGGCACCTGACGAAACCCGAGACATTGGCACCATCTCGGCCCGAGGCGACCTCCATCTCGGCATTCAAAAACAAAACCCGAGACAGGCTTCGCCGCCTCGGCACCTAACGAAACCCGAGACGTTGGCACCGTCTCGGCCAGAGGCGACTTCCATCTGGGCATTCAAAGACAAAGTCCGAGATAGGCCTCACCACCTCAGTACCTGACGTCGACATTGTCTCGGCCCGAGGTGACCCTCGCCTCGGTATTCAAAGATAAAGTCCGAGACAGGCTTCGCCGCCTCGGCACCTGATGTAGCCCGAGACGTCGGCACCGTCTCAACCCGAGGCGACCCTTGCCTCAGCATTTAAAGATAAAGTCCGACGCAGGCTTCGTCGCCTCGGCACCTGACGAAGCCCGAGATGACAGCACCGTCTCGGCCCGAGGCGACCTTTGCCTCGGCATTTGAAGACAAAATCTAAGGTAGGCTTCGCTGCCTCGGTACCTAACGAAGCCCGAGACATCGGTACCGTTTTGGCCCAAGGCAACCTTCGCCTCGGCATTCGAAGATGAAGTTCGAGGCAGGTTTTACTGCCTCGGCACCTGATGAAACCTGAGACATTAACACCACCTCAGCCCGTGGCGACTATCGTCTCGGCATTCAAAGAAATTATCCGAGGCCGCCATCACCGCCTCGGTGCCCGACAAAGAATACGGCGACAGGCGCGACGGTCGTCGCCTGTCAATGCATCAATCGACGCACCCTGGCCGGCCCTTGGCAGGGGGTCGGTAGGCACAATGACAGACACCGATCAACACAGCGATAGGTGCGACGACCAACGCCAGACAACTCGTCGACAAGCACGATGCCCTTCGTCGGACAACACATCGGTGGACGCACCCTCGATCGGCCCTTAGCAGGGGGTCGGCGGGCGCAACCACCGACATCGGAAACACAGCGACAGGCTTGATGGCCGACGCCAAACAATATGGAGGCAACCGTATTGCCCGTCGTCGGACAACGCATCCGCGAACCCGACGGTCGATGCCGAACAACATGCACCAACAAGCTTGTTTGAGTTTGTTGGGTTACAAGGCAAGCTCAAACAGGCCAAATCTCAGCTCGTCGATCCCCTTCGGTTTCAACTATGCAACCCCTTCTCTGGGATTTTTGAGTGGGTGTGAGAGAGAGTTAGAGTGTGAGAGGGTGGCAAAAAAAAACAACAACAATAACATCTTCCAAGCCATCCCCGCCCCCCCATCCCCTCTTGAAAGACCCCACCTCTTGCAAGACCCCCCCTTTGCAAGGCCCCCCTCTTGCAAGACCCCCCCCCGGCCACTATTGTCGCCGCCTGACCCCCCTGCGCCACCTGGTCTCCCCACCTGATAGCCCGCCACCGACCGGTCTCCTACCTAAAACCCCTGTGCCGTCTAGGCCCGAGGTGACCCTCGCCTCGGCATTCAAAGACAAAGTTTGAGGCAGGCTTTGCCGCCTCGACACCTGACGAAATTCGAGACATTGGCACTGTCTCGGCCCGAGGCGACCTCCGTCTCGACCCGAGGCGACCTCCGTCTCGGCATTAAAAAACAAAGCTCGAAACAGGCTTTGCCACCTCAGCACCAGACGAAACCCGAGACGTTGGCACCGTCTCGGCCTGAGACGATCTCCGTCTCGGCATTCAAAGGCAAAGTCTGAGACAGGCTTCGTCGCCTTGGCACCTGACGAAGCTCTCAACGTAGTGCCCTTGTATTGGTTGGACTTAGGCGAAGCACCGTTTCAGTCGAACCTACGTATCGAAACACGTAACTTTGTATCGTTGCAGGTTAGTCGGCCGTGTCGCAATGCGAACCGAACTAACTGTGGCGAGGCACTAGTGCATGTGTCCTTACGTGACAACGGGAGCATATGCGACGCCAATGATTCAGAATACTCAGCGTAGCGCGCTTGTATCAGTTGGACTTAGGTGAAGCGCCATTTTAGTCGAACCTATGTATCAGGACACGTAGCTTTGTACCGTTGCAGGTTAGTGGGCCGTGTCGCAATACAAACCAAACTAACTATGGTGAGGCACTAGTGCATGTGTCCTTACGTGACAATGAGAGCATGTGCAACGCCAATGATTCGGAGTACTCAGCTTAGTGCTCTTGTATTGGTTGGACTTAGGCGAAGCACCGTTTCAGTTGAATCTACGTATCGGGACACGTAGCTTTGTACCGTTGTAGGTTAGTCAGTCGTGTCGCAATGCGAACCGAGTTAACTATGGCGAGGCACTAGTGCATGTGTCCTTACGTGAC
>OX393549.1:43027932-43037932 GCA_947650365.1 Chamaelirium japonicum | reverse complement strand
TGCTAACTTTTACTCAAAAAAACAAAGAAAAAAAATTCTATTCTACTTTCTTTCTCCCAAATGTTTTTTTAGTAAATTGGAAAAAAAACTCAATACATCATTTGTTAAAACAGAGAATAACCTTTAAAACATCCGATTCAAAGGGGAAGCAAGAGAAAAATCTGTTTCGTTTTAAAAAAATACCGGAAATCCACTAAATCGGGAGAGACAATACCTAAAAGTTAGATCGGAGCCGAAAAGGAGTGGATCTGGATTTTTTGGCACTAAAATTATAACGATTAGACGGTGGCAGACCCGTTCATTTGTGAGAGAGAGAAAGAGAGAGAGAGAGTAGAGAATCCGAAAAAACAAAGAATCAGAACCAAAAAAAAGAAACAGAGAATTGAAAGAAAAAAATCAGAGAATCGAGAAAAGAGATCGAGAGGGAAAGAACCCGACGTCACCTGCGATTCCTCGAAATCAGCACCTCTACCTCCATGAATCATCCTGAAACAGAGAGGGAAAATCAGTAAGGGTCTGCTCTTTTTTAGTTTCCTAGGAAATAAAATAAAGGAAACAAAGGAAGAAATCAAACACAGTGGAAATCTTCCACTGTTCTTTATCGCAGGGAAATGAAGGAAAGAAATCAAAGTCTGCAGAAAATAATGGGACAACAACAACAAATAGAAAGAATCCTTGGATATCCGAACCTCGACCTCCCTCGATCATCCTGAAACACACACAAAGAGAAAGAGAGAAAAAAACATCAGTAATCCTAAAATCGAAAACAGAGAGAAACTGGAAAGAAATAAAAGGGAAAAAAACCACCTATCAATGTAAACACCAAAAATGATCAAAAACCCTAAACAGTCCAACAAAAAAAAAGATAAAACCAAAATATAATGAGAAATGATATTCAGCCCGAAGGTTTTCTTGATTTCGCTCAGCCCGATTGACGTGGCAGCGTGCAATCGATGGAGTCTTGCCGCCACCGATTCGGGCTGAATAGCATTTTTCAAAGATAATATGTTAACCGAATAAGCAGATAAAAAAAGATGAAAAAATGCATGCCGGTCACCATGGCTGCCTGTTGTGGGAGAATCATTAGACTAAATGCATGCCGGTCAGGGAGAGTGTGATTCATCGATCGGTAGAGTCTTGCCGCCACACCACCCACTAAACATGCATCCCTTCCGGTGCCTTTTAGCACGTTTTGTCCAACCCCAACACAGAGAGAAACTGGAAAGAAATAAAAGGGAAAAAAAATCACCTATCAATGTAAACACCAAAAATGATCAAAAACCCTAAACAGTCCAACAAAAAAAAAAGATAAAACCAAAATATAATAAGAAATGATATTCAGCCCGAAGGTTTTCTTGATTCCGCTCAGCCCGATTGACGTGGCAGCGTGCAATCGATGGAGTCTTGCCGCCACCGATTCGGGCTGAATAGCATTTTTCAAAGATAATATGTTAACCAAATAAGCAGATAAAAAAAGATGAAAAAATGCATGCCGGTCACCATGGCTGCCTGTTGTGGGAGAATCATTAGACTAAATGCATGCCGGTCAGGGAGAGTGTGATTCATCGATCGGTAGAGTCTTGCCGCCACACCACCCACTAAACATGCATCCGTTCCGGTGCCTTTTAGCACGTTCTGTCCAACCCCAACAGTAATGCAATTGTTTTTTCAAAGTTAAAAATGGGTTTTGAAAAAAAATGAGCATAATGAAACTTGCAAACAAATCCTTAGTGAAAACACCAAAAATGATCAAAAACCCTAATTTTAGTCGGATTTAGAAAAAAAAAAACTTTACATACTTCTTGATTCGAACTCGAAAGCAAAAAAACCCCAACCAAAATCAATTTTGCAAAAAATCTGTTCCCAAGAAAAACGAACAAAACCACACCAAAGAAGAAAAAAAAAACCTAATTTTAGACAAATTTAGAAACAAAAACCCCACCTGCTTCTTGATTCAAACTCGAAAGCAAAAACGCCACCTCTGCCAAGAAGGCAGCGAGAGGAGGAGGAAGGAAGTAGGAACAGCACAGGTGTGTCCTACCTGCGGCCTGCGGGCAACTCCTCCTTCCCGACTCCTCATCTCGAAGTCCCACCATAGCTCCGCACTTCATTCTGAAAAAAAAAATCAGAGAGCCTCCCCACTTCATTCCCATCATCTTTTTCTAAAAAAGAAAATCCGATCAAAATCAACAAAAGAAAGAAAAAAATAGAGAAATTAAGTGGAAAGCTAGAGAGAGAGGAGGAAAACAGTAGAAAAAAAAAGAGATGAAGATCCAGGACCTCATATAAACAAAAAAAAAAAAATGAGGAGGAACACAACCTCAATCTCTTTCTAGATGTAGCTTGCCCATCCAGCCCGCTTGATCTGCTATGATCTGCTAAAGAGCCTCGCATCCCCATGCATTCTCATATAAACAGAAAAAAAAAAAAAAAGATAAGGAGGACCTCAACCTCGATCTCTTTCTAGATGTCTTCTGTGTTTGCTCGCCCATTCAGCCCGCCTGATCTGCTAAAGAGCCTCACATTCCCAAGCATCTCCATCCCTCCATCATCTTCTTCTGAAAAAAAATATCGATCAAAATCAGAAAAGAAAAAGAAAAAAACAAAGGAATAAAGAAATCTTTGATCCGTCCATCATCGTTTTTTTAAAAAATGAAGATCGAGAGATAAAGAGGAGAAAAGCATGGAAAAGCGATAAAGAAGACGACCTCACATAAGCAGACAAAAAAAATGAAAAAGAGCTCACAGTGGAGCGTTCTTCGGGCGGGCGCTAGCTGCTCTCTTGGAAAGGATGACTCGATCATTCTCATCATCTTCTTCGGGCGCTAGCTGCTCTCTTGAAAAAGAGCTCACAGTGGAGCTCACAGTGGTGCCGGAGGTCCGTCGGAGTGATAGCGCTCATGGAGAACAGAGATCCCGTAGAGGAGGTCGCAGTAGGTGCTCGCCGGAGTCCACTGCAGATCCGGATATTGGCTGCGGAGAGGAGGCTGCAAGGCTTCGCCGGAGTCCGCTGCAGATCCGGATATTGGCTGCGGAGAGGAGGCTGCAAGGCTTCGCCGGAGTCCGCTGCAGATCCGGCTATTGGCTGCGGAGAGGAGGTTGCGAGGCTGCCGCGAGTCCGATCTAGGGCCGGATCTAATCGTCGGCGAGGTGGAGAAGGAGAAAGCGGATGAGGTCGCAGTAGGTGCTCGCCGGAGTCCGATCTAGGGCCAGATCTGCTCGTCGGCGAGGTAGAGAAGGAGAAAGCGGATGAGGTCGCAGTAGGTGCTCGCCGGAGTCCGATCTAGGGTCGGATCTGCTCGTCGGCGAGGTGGAGAAGGAGAAAGCGGATGGGGCTGACGGCGTGAGAGGGAGGGAGGGGGAGAGAGTGGGCGGGTGGGGCTGAGGGCGTGAGAGGAGGGAGGGTGGCGGGCGTGTGTTTGGTCTCCCGAGAGAGAGAAGGAAGGGAGGGGGGTGAGAATGGGTAGGTGGGTGGGGCTGGGGGCGTGGGTTCCAAAGGGGGGCGGGGGCGTGGGTTTGGTTCTTCCGAGAGAGAGAGAGGGGGGGGGGTTTCCAAAGGAGACGGCATGAGCGGGTACCGAGGCTCGATAGCGGGCTGCAGAACCTCTCCATTGGATCGGACGGATAAGAGTGGAGGGGCTGCTCTCTCTCTCTTGCTCTTTCGGGAGGGGATTTAAGAGCGGGTCCTCTCGATCGAAAGAGGTTCAGATCGGACGGATCAGATGGGTTTAAGAGGAATGGGGGAGGCTTAAGGTGATTTAAGAGGGGCATTTATAAGCCTTAGTGGGAAACGGACGACTGTGATCGAGTCTCCCCCTCCTCTAGATAAATCTGAGCCGGTCCTTTGTCTCAGTTCATTTGTCCCCCCCACAACCGTCGTCCCTTATTATATAGATATATATATATATATACATACATATATATATATATACATATATATACATACATATACATATATATATACATATATATACATATATATATATATATATATATATATATATACATATATATATATATATATATATATATATATATATATATATATATATATATATATATCTGTGCGCCCCCCTTCTCGCTTCTCTCTCTCTCTCGGAAGTCGGAGCCGCCCCGTCTCTCTCTCTCTTGGAAGTCGAAGCCCCACGCCCGCCACCCGCAGTCGGTTCCCCTCTCTGTCGATTCCTCTCTCTCTCTCTCTTTCTCTCTCTCTCACAGGAGGAAGGAGGAAGAATTAAGGCAGGGCGGTGCCGATCGGGGCCGAGCTGCGTAGATCGGAGGTGGGGCGGTGCCGATCGGGGCCGAGATGCGTAGATCGGAGGTGGGGCGGTGCCGATCGGGGCCAAGATGCGTAGATCGGAGGGGTGGGGTTAACTAGGGTGGCCGATCCCTTCCTCCCGTTGATCGCAGAGAGGACGGGGATGTTGGTGGTTGCAGCGGTGCTGGTCTCCGTGGCCATGCCGATCATGGTGGTGGAAGCGGTGGATCCAGGCTCCTACCCTCTCTGCTTCCTCTCCAAACTCTTTTCCCTTAAGTCCCTCTTCGGAGTGGCACACAGTCTCAGCTCTCTCTCTCTCTCTCTCTCTCTCACTCACACACACACATACATACACACACACACGGAACTTCTGATCTGTGGTTTCAGGTCCTCTGGTCTCTGTTTTTTTTTTCTGTGAGGTTGTGATCCATCGCACGGAGCTCCTGCACACTCTCTTCCCCACTCAATGCTAAAACCCTAGGCAGCAACAGGTCCTCTCTCTCTACTTTTTTTTTCCCCACTTCCTTCTCTATTTCAGGCTCTAGAGGTCGAGGTTGCCGGCGGAATGGCATCCGGGAGGGAGGCTCTCCGACGGCTGACGACAGCCCATGATTTCAGATCGATTTTTTCTTTTTTTTTTCCTCTCTCTCTTTCAGATCCATTTTTTCTTCTTTTTTTTCCCTCTCTCTCTCTCTATCTCTCTCTCTCTCTCTCTCTCTCTCTCTCTCTCTCTCTCTCTCTCCACTACCTCCGGACGGGGATGGTGTTGAAGAAGTGCGATGTGTACAGCTTCAGTCTGCTGCTGCTGGAGCTCATCACCGGGGCGCCGACCTTATGCTTAAACCTGATTTGAGTAAGCCTTTTTTTTAGGGTTCTAATGTTTAATTCTCTATCGTGCTATTCTGATATATCAGTTACAGATAATGCAATAATATCATGCTTATCCATGATCGAATTATATTTGTACAGCTTCAGTCTGCTGCTGCTGGAGCTCATCACCGGGGCGCCGACCTTATGCTTAAACCTGATTTGAGTAAGCCTTTTTTTTAGGGTTCTAATGTTTAATTCTCTATCGTGCTATTCTGATATATCAGTTACAGATAATGCAATAATATTATGCTTATCCATGATCGAATTATATTTGGGCATGGGATTTTTCGTGCCCTTGGGCACGGGGATCTGCAGCAACGGTCGAGGAAGAAGACGAAGGGGGAGGGATCGAGCACCTCCTCTCCCAATATTATGTTGATCATTACCCTTTATAACACGAAATCACTATCTCTCTACCTCTCTCCCTCGAATGACCATTGCCCATCGTCCAGGTACGGCTGCATTTCATCTCTGCTGTCAATTGCTCTTTCATTTTTTTAACCCTTTCATGCAGATAATGTCTTCTAATCTCTCTCTACCAAAACAGTTGTATTGTGCTAATCAGTGAAACTTTTTTAACCCTTGCACAATCAGATTTTTCATTGCTGATTTTGATTTTAATCCCTAATTTTGTGTTTCTGCAGTCGTAGCATCATGGAATGTTAGGCTCATTGAATAGAGAGACTTGATCCTGAATGGAGAAAACCCAGCTCACACCCCCAGGTGCCATCTCTACCTCACTCTCTTGCAAATTGATTTTCTATTTTTTCAGAAAAAGTTGATCATTTGTTTTTTTTTTTTTTGGCAGTCAGCGGAGGCTTCACCGCACACCACCAAGGCGCGGACCAATATGAGGTGAGATTCCTTTACATTCCATCGCTGAGAAGGGGCCTCTGTCCCTTGAGATTCATATATATTTTTTACCCGTCTTATTTTTTAATGATTTTGCCTATGAATACTCTGAGCCCGAAGTGTACATCCAGATTTTTCATTGTTGATTTTGATTTTAATCCCTGATTTTGTGTTTCTGCAGTTGTAGCATCATGGAATGTTAGGCTCATTGAATAGAGAGACTTGATCCTGACTGGACAAAACCCAATTCACACCCCCAGGTACCATCTCTACCTCTCACTCTCTCGCAAATTGATCTTCTGTTTTTTTTAAAAAAGTTGATCATTTGTTTTTTTTTTTTGGCAATCAGCGGAGACTTCACCGCACACCACCAAGGCGTGGACCAATACGAGGTGAGATTCCTTTATATTCCATCGCTGAAGAGGGGCCTCTGTCCCTTGAGTTGTATTATTTTTATAACATTATAGTACAATGTTGTAAAATTTTGGCTAGAATGAGACTGTTGCATCATAGACAAAATCAGTCATTTTAAATGCAAAAAATTATACATATTTTTTACACGTCTTAGTTTTTAATGATTTTGCCTATGAATACTGAGCCCGAAGTGTACATCCAGATATTTTACCTATCTTGACTTTGGGTTCATATGGATTCATTTGGTTAGAATGAGACTGTTGACTGTTGTTTCAAGGATTTGAAATTTTCGATAACATATATTCCAAATTAGATTTTTGGTTACGGTTAAGGCGGTCAAATATGGTGCATCCATATTTTTTTTTGTCTTATTTTTGAATGATTTTGCATTTAAAATCACTGACTTTGCCTAGGAATACTCCAAGCCCGAAGTGTGTTGATTTTTTTCCGGGCTATGGACTCATTGCGGGCTCGGAGTTTTCATAGGAAAAATCAGCCATTTTAAATGCCAATGATAAAAAAAATTTAGGAAAATATATTTTGTCGAATCTGATGAAATTCTTAGGATGTGATCTGATGAAATTCTTATGACGAGGAAACTCCTTAATGGAACCCGTGGAAGGGACGACTTTGTTAAGCGAGGCGTTAGGGAACTCCACAAGAAAGTGGGGTTGTGCTTTCCAATTAGCTGGCAATTCTGATATTTATTAAAAAAAAATTATAGATCCTTCTAAATGGTTTTCTTTATAGTTAGTTTTTAATAGGTGCTGCTTAGCTATTAGTACCTTGCTCATACATCCAGTTTGATTCTAGCAATTTTAATGTTGGTTTCATATTAAATAATATTAATGTTGGTTTTATATTAAGCCTCGAGAAAGTAATTTTCTAGACCCTAACCGCAAGTAACCTTTTTGCTAGAGGGAAGTAATAGTAAATAACCAATGACATCTTGGGTGGTGTTCTTGAGGTTGCATATCCAAACCTATCAGCAAGGTATATCGGATTTGAGTTTGAGGATTCCCTGCACTGCATTAATAGGAAATTGTTGCCACAAGCAACCTTCCCCAAAAGGAGATTGGGAAGTACATCAAAATACGATGCCCTTCTGTAGCCCTCAAAGCTTTTCCTATGTAGTTTTTCTGTTGACTTTTTGGAATGCACTTACAACGTAAAAAATTTAGGAAAATGTATTTTGTCGGATTATGTTCTAGGTTTGTACACGATTGAAAAAAAAAAAAATTTATACGTCGGTAGCAATGACGATCACATCGTTATCCGCAACCATTTTTGGTGGGGACGGTTGTCGCCGAATGTGATCGTCTTTGTTAAAAATGGCCATCGCAGATGAATATGGGCACACATGATGCTCATATTCATTAGTTCGATTATTTTTGGCGGGGGCGGTTGCTAATATGGCTGCCTGCTGAAAATAGGCGCCATGACTGAGTGTGGACGTCCCCAACACAAAATTTTCACACCTCATAATAATTTTTAGTGTGCTGGCACTATCGTGACCGCTTAAGGTGACCGAGTATGTTTTGCCGCCGAAGGCAGTCACTACAGTGTCAATTGTCTCTAGGCCTAGCACACGAGAGGTTCGGCGATTGGCGGTATAAGCGCTATCGTAGAAAATTAGAAGAGCATGGATCGAGATGGAACTGAATCGTACGTGTTTTTGAAAGAAATATAATTTAAAATAATATTTATAATTTTACAAATGCCTAGATTTGATGTTATCGATCTTCTAAGGGAGAGAGGTCCATGGTGTCTTATATAAGGTTGAAGAGAGAAACATGATGCGAGATGCGGCAGTTTCGAGAGTGTCAAACCGTACAACGTTATTGGTTACAGTTATAGATGAGGCAACGACGATATCATGAGTGACAATGACAACAGGAGTGGCGACGACATGCTGTAGTTGATGCACAGAAAGCACGTTTTCGACGATGAGTCTAATTTTAGTATACATCCCTGATATTGTAAATGTCTAACCATGGAATTGCCTGATGTGTGTCACCTCACAGTCATTCATTTAATTGCTGGTATGGCTTAAAATCAGTTTACAGCCGTCAAATACCACCAAAGCATGTGTAAGGCCTTGGATTGAGTCGTCTGCGGGTTGTACCTTCACAGTTATTCGTTTGCATACCGATTGGGGTTAAAATTAGCTAGCTGCAATCAAAAGCCACCGGAGCATGGGTGAGCCTTTGGGTCGTTTCATTTAGGGGTTGTCATCCTCGGTGAAGAGAGATAGAGAGAGAGAGAGAGAGAGAGAGAGAGAGAGAGAGAAAGAGAGAGAGAGATGTTGAATGCCATTAGAGCATGGGTAAGGCCTTGGATCAGGTCGTCTTCAGGTTGTACACTCATAGTCATTCATTTGCATGCCTGTTGGGGCTGAAAATAGTCGGCAACCATCAAATGCCACCACAACATGGGTGAGACCTTGGGTCGGGTCGTCTTAGAGTAATCACCTCTGACAAAGAAGAGAGAGAGAGAGAGAGAGAGAGAGAGAGAGAGAGAGAGAGAGAGAGAGAGAGAGAGAGAGAGAGAGAGAGAGAGAGAAACATGGAGGGAGAGGGTTCCGAGTTAAAACTCACCACAATCGTTAGTTTGCATGGCGGTCGGGCTAAGTGGGGTCGGCAGCCGTCAGGATTCTATTGCCACCCTCGAATTATTAGACCCCCTAATAATATAGTTACCGCTCTTGAAACATTCCGTTGTCACCTGTATTTTCCTCTCTTATGATCACATATGTATCTCTATCTTTTTTTACCAAACATTTTTGCGTGCACCTTTGCTTAATTCTATATACTTTATTTTGTCCAACAATACGTTTTAAAAAAATCCTTAGAAAAATAGAAGTAACAAAGAACTCTTTTATTTATATTTCTCCATTGGATCCCTCAATGTGATTGTTAGTAATGAATATATTCGTGAAAGTGATAAGTTTTTAAATGGAACTTGGTTACTGTTTTTTGTTATTTTTGATGATTGAGACCATTCAACAGCTTCTTAATTGTCCTTTTCTTTTCCTTTATTTCAGGGTGTGAAATCTATTATGCTTGAAACTGGTAGCATCCATTCAAGGTGGAGTTGAAAATATCTAGACTGTTCTTTTTTGTTCATTTGTATTCTATTACTTGATATTCAAATGAAAGTTGGTTACTGTTTTTTTCATTTTTCGAGAATAAAAATATGCCCTCAAATGTTATAGTTATGTTGTTCGATGTTGAGAAATGTTGTAAAAGTTTACTTAAGATAGTGGTAAATTTCATTTTTTTGGTGATCCGATTTTTTTTTCCAATCCAAAGAGAGCCCTAATCAATTTGTTTTTTTTTAGGCAGTATTTTTTGGTTACATGTCATTGTTAATTTCTTATTGGGTTTTCGATCAAAAGAGAGCATCCGACGTATTGGTGGTGGTTTCAATGATATATTTCTCATAGTTGGGTGATTTTTTAATTTTATAATTGTGTTGTTTTTAATAAAATCATGACGATCTGAATTGGAGTCAGGCATTGGAGTGCAACAAGATATCAAGAGGAGATGTATGTAGCATGACCAAGTTGATGTACTCTACGATTTGTAAATCAAATATTGAGTTATT
>OX393549.1:41572932-41655432 GCA_947650365.1 Chamaelirium japonicum | reverse complement strand
CATTCGGCTAAAGCCTCAATGACGCCCTCACCCTCATCCTCTCTCTCGCACGCCCTCTGGCTCCGGGAGTGCCTCCGACCACTGGTGGCTCCCCATTTCCGGCCCGCATCTTCTCCATCAGGAGACTCAGGCAACCCCAACGTCGGGGTGGATCGGATCATCATCCCCGACCTCTCCCCCTCCAGCGTCGATTACAGCCGCATCCCCGACGTTCGCCTCCATTGAGTCACCCCATCGGCTCCCCATGTCCGGCAGGCCCCCTCCAGCTGAATCTCCCTCCAGCAGCCCATCTTCGGCTCCCCATCTCCCCGGTGCCAGCCGGAGGGGGCTTGTGTGATTCAATTGCGGGCGCCTGCCGAAGATGGGGAGCCGGAGGGGGATGAGTTGCCGGAAATAGGCAGCCAGAGGGGGACTGCCGGAGATGGGGAGCCGAAGAGGGCCTACCAGAGGTGGGGAGCCATAGGGGATGGGTTGTCGAAAGGGGTCGAGTTTTGTCGGCTGGTTGCCAGAGGGGATGAGTGCGAACCATCGTCGAGCAGTTGGAGGTCGGGGTTGTCGGTTGGTTGCTGCAGGGGATGAGCGCAAACCATCATTGAGCAGCTGGAGGTCGAGGATGAGTGCAGCTGGAGGTCGGGGAGAGATATGCGATCTCGCCAATCTCAACAATCTGGACCCTTCATTATACGGGAATCGGGTGGCTGACAGTGACAGCTCAAATGGGTGATTAAGCTGTCAGCCCATATCCCGTTTTCACTTTCTCTCTCTCTCTCACTATATATATATATATATATATATATATATATATATATATATATATATATATATATATATATATATATATGGGAAATGGGTTCCTGGTACATTGTACCAGGGTATTGCCTGAGACAGTGCTCCGTATGCTGCCAAGTGGAATAGGGGACCAGCTGTACTCCATACGGTGCGAAACCTGCAAAAATTCTTTATTTGCGAAACCCAGCCGTAGCCGTCCGATCAACCGATCGAACGATTGGTGTTCACCCCGCCCACCGACCGTAGCTGTTATTGTGCCGGGCACAGTAACAGCGATTTCGGTGGGTGGGGTGAACCCTGGCCGTCCGATCGGTGTGAATCGAACGGCCAAATATCTCTCCCGCCGGTTAAAATTGTTAACCGTTCGATCGAATGATCGAACGGGTGAGATCCCGTGGGACACCATCAAATAGGACAAAAGGTAATGATTGTAATCTTTACCTTTTGTCCTATTTGATTGTTTCCCACGGGATCTCACCCGTTCGATCATTCGATCGAACGGTTAAAAATTTTAACCGGCCGGAGAGAAATTTGACCGCTCGATTCACGCCGATCGGACGGCCAGGGTTCACCCCACCTATTACCTTTTGTCCTATTTGATGGTTTCCCACGGGATCTCACCCATTCGATCGTTCGATCGAACAGTTAAAAATTTTAACCGGCGGGAGAGATATTTGGTCGTTCGATTCACGCCGATCGGACGGCCAGGGTTCACCCCACCCACCGAAATCGCTGTTACTGTGCCCGGCACAGTAACAGCGGTCGGTGGGCGGGGTGAACACCGATCGTTCGATCGGTTGATCGGACGGCTACGGCTGGGTTTCTCAAATAAAGAATTTTCATAGGTTTCGCACCCGTATGGAGTACAGCTGGTCCCCTATTCCACTTGGCAGCATACGGAGCACTGTCTCAGGCAATACCCTGGTACAATGTACCAGGAACCCATTTCCCTATATATATATATATATGATTAAGTGCGGTGAGTGCGATGCGGCACCATATCCATCCGATGCACCCGCTGCATGCATTGGATGCACACAACGATGTATCGGACGACTGCGGGGTCGCATTGCATGCACCACATGCCTCATCCTAATAGCCCTCTCTTTCTCTCTCTCTCTCTCTCTCTCTCTCTCTCTCTCTCTTTATATATATATATATATATATATATATATATATATATATATATATATATATATATATATATATATATATATATATATATATATATATATATATAAATATATTGCCGGATCGGCCAAGCGGTTAGGGAATAGGGCGCCAGAGCAAAGGCTTAAAGAGGTCCGTAGGCTGAAACGAGGGAGGTAGTAAATGCTATATATTAATTCCATAATCTCGAGAACATGACATCAGCGGTCAGGATTCACACGCACTAACAAGGGACAATGGCCTTGACGGAGGGAAAGTTCGCTCCACAGTCTCTACTCAGGAGTCAAAGATGGAACCTCTCCAACATGAAAGAGAGGAAGTACCACCACGACCAGGGATTGGGAGCTGGTCTCACATCCTTTCGGGTTTCCTCTTTTTGACATATTAAAGAGAAGTTCTATGGTACCCACTTCCGTACTATACCGAAATTTATAGGGACCATCCGATGGCCCTAGGGTGAATCTCAGGCCGCCCATAGAATAATGTGGCCACCATTTATTTGCATGAAAAATGAGATAGATGGTGGAGATGGGTTCGGTTGTTACCAACGGGCTCTTGGCCTGGTGGTACTTCATATCTCCTATGTTGGAGAGGTTCTTTGTTCGACTCACGGTATGGACACCATGGAGTGAACTTTTCGTCAAGACCGTTGTGTCTTGTTTGTGCATGCGAATCCAAGCTGTTGATGTCATGTTCACGGGATTATGAAAATAATAAATAACAACTTTTGACTGCCTCTCTCGTTTCGATCTCGGAATCTCATAGAGCCCATGCTCGAGTGCCTATTCCTCTTACCGCTTGGCCGGTCCAACAAAAAAAAGTATTGATGATGTTTTGTTGGCGGCTAATGACCGTCTCAAATGTCTTATACAATCATGGTCATGCAATACATCAAGATAAATGCTACTCAGTCCGAAGGTTTTCCCGATTTCACCGACCTGATTGACATACATCAATCGTGCGATTATTCTATGATAACTAGTAAGAAACCCGGGAATTGCTCGAATGTGCTTGATGCACGTCATTTGGAAAAGATAACATCGTAACTATTCGAAGAAGTGTGAAATCTGAAGTGAGTGTGATTCACTTGTTAGAAAAAGAGAGTGAGAAAGAGAGAGAGATTAACATCAAATGACCATTAAATGCCATTTAATAAAAATTTATCATCTTTATGGTAGGTTTTTAAATGGATTTAAAAGAGAGCCGCGTTCACACGCGAAAGAAGAATTCTAGCTCTTTAAAAGATATCCACGTGTCACAACACGGGAGAGAGTCTTCCATTTTATTATAGATACTAGTAAGAAACCCGGGCAATGCCCGAATGTGCTTCATGCATACCATTTGACAAAGGCGATATCGTAACTGTTCGAAGAAGTGTGAAATATGAAGTGAGTGTGATTCACTAGTTAGAGAGAGAGGAGAGAGAGAGAGAGAGAGATTAACATCAAATGACCATTAAATGCCATTGAATAAAAATTTATCATCTTTATGGTACGTTTTTAAATTAAAGAAGAGAACCGCATTCACACACGGAAGAAGAATTCTAGCTCTTTAAAAGACGTCCATGTGTCACAATACAGGAGAGAGGCTTCCATTTAAGTATATACTAGTAAGAAACCCGGGCAATGCCCGAATGTACTTGATGCACGCCATTTGGCAAAGACGACATCGCAACTGTTCGAAGAAGTGTGAAATCTGAAGTGAGTGTGATTCACTTGTTAGAGAGAGAGAGAGAGAGAGAGAGAGATTAACATCAAATGACCATTAAATGCCATTGAATGAAAATTTACCATCTTTATGGTAGGTTTTTAAATGGATTTAAAAGAGAGCCGCGTTCACACACGAAAGAAGAATTCTAACTCTTTAAATGACGTCCACGTGTCACAACACAGGACAAAGGCTTCCATTTTAGTATATAGTATAGATACTAGTAAGAAACCCGTGCAATGCCCGAATGTGCTTGATGCACGCCATTTGGCAAAGACGACATCGCAACTGTTCGAAGAAGTGTGAAATCTGAAGTGAGTGTGATTCACTTGTTAGAGAGAGAGATTAACATCAAATGACCATTAAATGCCATTTAATAAAAATTTACCATCTTTATGATAGGTTTTTAAATAGATTTAAAAGAAAGCCGTGTTCACACACGGAAGAAGAATTCTAACTCTTTAAATGACGTCCACGTGTCACAACATGGGACACGTCTTTCAATGATGTCGTCCCATCTTTCTAAAGCTGCTGACGTGGACAACGGCTTTAACCCCTTTGGGTTAAGTGCCAAAGTAGCAGTTAGTGTGTAATTAGGTCAAAGAAAAGGCCCTAGAGTAGGATATATATATATATATATATACTAGTAAGAAATCCGGGCAAAGCCCGAATATGCTTGATGATTGTAATTTGGCAAAGGCGACATCGCAACTGTTCGAAGAAACGTGAAATCTGAAGTGAGTGTGATTCACTTGTTAGAGAGAGAGAGAGAGAGAAAGAGAGATTAACATCAAATAACCATTATATGCCATTGAATGAAAAATTAGCATCTTTATGGTAGGTTTTAAATGGATTTAAAAGAGATCCGCGTTCACACACTGAAGAAGAATTCTAGCTTTTTAAAAGAAGTCCACATGTTATAACACGGGAGAGAGGCTTCCATTTTAGTATATATATAGATAGATATATATAATGCTAGAGTTCTTTAAAATAGGCTTGTCGGAATTCAACACAAACCCAATTCCCCCTCTCATTGACAGAATCTCAAACAAAATAAAATAAAAACCATACACACACACATGCTAACAAGGGGTATATCAAGACATCGTTGCCCAGTCCTAGCCGATGGGGGACTAATCCTAACAATCCCCCCTCCAACTAAGGCTTGGGGTCGACAGTAAACTCGTCGTCCTCACCGTGGGGCACATGGATTTTTTCTCAACCTGTTCAGTGTAGAACACTCTTTATCTTGATCCATGCATCTCCAAAGGGCCTCGCTAACCTGATATGGAGCTCTTTGTATAGCATCGTCGGTGAACTTACCGATCTCCGAGCCTTTGCCCCTTTTTCCCTTTTCAACCCCGGGTTAGGGTTTTGTCCCACTTTCTCTTGGCCTCCTCGGATGACGCCGGTGACTCCAGAGAGGCCATGCCTTCGAGTCGAGGTACTCTTGGGTTGAGATCTCCCCCTTTGTACATAGGGGCTTCTCCGGCGGCTGGCGTTTTGTGCTTATCACCACCGGAGTCACTAGGGTAGTCTCCTCTGCTTGGTTCAACGGCCTCACTTGGCATCGAGGGGGCGACCTCTACCGAGTTCAGCTGGAGTGCAGATCTAGCCCAAGCGTCGATGTTTTTGTCAGTGGTTGTCCAGATCACCACCATTGATCGGTGGTGCGGCTCCCGGTGGATTGTGGCAGTGGCGGCTGGAGGGTTTGACGACCACTTGGAGTTTCGTCTAGAACTCCTCGTCTTGTAGGCGGTGCTGCAGGAGATGGCGATGGGTTGCCGTCTGGTGCCGGTGGTGGCCAGGGTTTTGGGTTTATTTTGTGTGGATTTTCTTAGTGTCCTTTTCTTTCTTCTATTGTTTTAAATGTTTTTTTAGGGGCCTTCCTCTCCGTTTCTTGTTATGCCGCCGGTGGGGTTGTTTGTGTTTTTTTCCGCCGGGTTGGCGGTGGTGTTCGCTAGAGTGGCAGGTTGGTTTTATTTTTTTGTTTTGATGCCTCTGTCGGATTGTCTCTGTTTATCCCGCCAATGTGGTGGTGTTTGTCATGCTATCACCAAGCTGTTGCCTCCTGGGAGTCTGTGGTGACCTCCCCCCCCCCCCTTTCAATCAACCCAAAACTTGTCAATAGTTTGTAGGCTACATTGTGATCCATTTCTGTGCATGAAACTGCGTTCTATGGGCTCCGGATGTAGTTCTTTTTGTAAGAAATCACCATGGGTATCTTTAGATCCGAAACTGTGAAAATTTCTCTAGTCACAAAACCTAAAGGGTTGAGGACCCAACACTTCTTTATGAGGATCTTATTGTCCTCCTAACCCGCCGATGTAGGATCATTCTTTCAACACTCCCCCTCACGTGTAGACAGGATTTCCTTTCCGGTCCTTGTCAAGTGGGTGTAGTAGTGTGGGGCCCCCACTCGGCGGATGGACGTGACAGCTTAGCTCAGATATCTTATTGAAAGTCCTCTAACTATAAAACCCGGGTCAAGGGTTGAGACCTCATCATTTCTTTATAAGGATCTCACCGCCCTGATAATCAACTGATATGGGTCTAATCTCTCACCAAAAACAAACAACGCAATAGATCGGATCAAGAACAATCAGTGGAAGCTGTTGGGAGTTAGCCCCACATCGGCGGGGGACGAGCAACAATCATCCTCATATATGCTCTAGTGGAGCTTCCCTTACGACTCGGGTTTTGGGACCAAAATTCATAGAGACCATCCGATGGCCCTTTGGCGGATCTCACGCTACCCCGAGAATAATGCGCCCACCACTATGATGCATGGAAAATGAGATGGATGGTGGAGATGGGTGCGGTATAGTACTCAATTTTCCAATTCAAGTACGAACCAACATAGGGTCTGCCATATAGTTTGCTACATGGCTATTTGTTTCCCATTGCAAGCTTCGTCTTGAGATCTTTCCTTTTGTTGAGAGTACTTTTTTTTTTAAGAGAGTTATATTGTACTTCTTTGGTTTGATCTCTATAGTGAATCATGGGGGTTGGTGTTTATGTTTTCATTATTATTTGTTTGGATGCTTTGTGGTTTTGGTTGTGCATCATCCGTTTCGGAGTGTTCCTTTTAGGTAGGACGATTCATATATGCTCAGCCCGCTTCCGCTATAATAGCTAGAACATTAAGATGATCTTCAATTTCATGAGTCTTTTTTTTTTGGTACACCGGAAGGTGGTCATAACTGTACGACCTCATGTCCTCACCGATAAGGGCGGACAAACCAAGAGGAAAACCAGACTCCCTAAATCCTTCCCATCCAGAACCTCTTCATGAACATTGGCAAGCCAATGGGCAGCACTATTAGCAGTCCGCGAAATCCATTGCATCGAAACCTCCTCCATGCGGTCCCAAGCCGACCTGCATTGCATAATCTGTAGTCCGACGTCCTCAGAGCCGCCCTTACCAAGCACCAGTGGGTCTCGCGCTCTCATAGCATCGGTAAACAATGGCACCTTACTAATCTACCTCCTCCCAAGTTCCCCCAAAGCCGCCTAAATAGCCCACAATTTGCTTCCAATGGGGTTTCGGCCTAACACTGAAAAGCCGCAGCTGCACACAACTAACATTTCTGCGTAGCCAAAACCCAAGCTCCACTTGCCACCTCAGCTGAAGCACTAAACGATCCATCCGTCGACATAGAAGTTGTAGTTTCCATACAAGATAATTTGATGAGTCTCTAATGCCATTAGAAGTTGTGTTTTCCATACAAGATAATTTGTGGAATCAAGCTTCACTGTAAGAATAGAATCTAAATTCCTAATTAGAGAAAAGATCGAAGTAGAAAGGCATCTACATCTTATTTCATGGCGGCTAGAGGTTTACCTAAGGGCCTCCTACTAAAGATGGATCAGATTTGTAGAGCCTTTTTTTTTGGGCACTCAGACATACGAAGGCATCTACCTTCTTATTTCATGGGAAACCATTACAAAAGATAGGAGCCAAGAGGGTCTACATCTACAAAACTTTCCAGCTATACTATAACAAAATAGACAATTTGTAACGGTTATTACAAAAAAATTATAGATATTTGTAACGCCATATTTCTAATGGTTTTTTTGTATTACTAAATATTTTTATAATAGTTAGCAGTGTTACTAAATCCTGATTTTGGTGTAGAATCAGGCCCAACAAGAGGCAGCCACCCTAGTATACATTCTGACAGAGCCCATGGAGGGAGGGAAGATGGGTTCATGGCATGTAAGATCTGTCAATAGATAACTAGCAGCATGGTACATAGGGAAGGTCTCGTCCTGGATGGTTGGACTAATTCGAAGGACTAAGTGTTGGATACCATGGAGCCTGCAGCGGAAGCAAAAACGATGATTAGAGGATCGGATGGTATACGTTTCATTATAAAGATTTCATAAAAATAATCTACATATAATCATATGATATCTAAGTAGTAGTTGTGAACACCTAGGGCCAATATCACAATGCAAACGATCTAGAAAATATGCATGCTTATGTCTACAAGATAGGGGGTTTATATACCTCATCCGGGTCTTTTACCCAAGGAGAACTTTTCGAGGATGCCTTTGCAGAAAGACGTCTAGTAAAAAACATCGTCAGTTCTTTTCCATAACTCTGATTGCCATGAAAATTTAACTAAACGTCGACATTGTCTCCTTGGAAGGTCTCATCTTGGATGGTTGGACTAATTCGGACGACTAAGTGTTGGATACCATGGAGCCCGCAACGGAAATAAAAATGATAATAAGATGATCGAATGGTATATGTTTCATTATAAAGATTTTATAAAAACAATCTACATATAAGCATATGATATCTAAGCAATAGATGTGAACCCCTAGAAGCAATATCACGATACAAGCGATCTAGCAAATATGCATGCTTACGTCTACAAGATAAGGGGTTTACCTCATCCGGGTCTTTTACCCAAGAAGAACTTTCCGAGGATGCCTTTGCAGAAAGGTGTCTAGTAAAAACATCGTCAGTTCTTTTTCATAGCTCTAATTGCCATGAAAATTTAACTAAATATCGACATTGTCGATATAGAACTCCTCGAAGTAGAATAAGGTCATTCCGATCTCTGGATCACCGGAAACAATTCCCGGAAGAACTGTTAGTCTACCAAAATCTAGGCAGCAGAATTTGTGGATGACGATTTTGAGATTTTGCATGAAGGGTACCGTGGGTAACATCTTGTCTTCCATGTAGGAGGGATTTCTCGATCAATCCTATCTCTAAGTGCAAGACTGATGAGCCAACATTCATATGGTGCGTATTGAAGATGATGGAAAGCCCGCGACGAATCCCTTTTCTCTTTCTTCTCCTTCTCTTTCTCCTTCCTTTTTTCTTCTCGTTTTTCTTTCCCTATCTTCCTCTTCTTTCTAGGGCCGAAAACTACAAGGGGAGGGGGAGAAATGAGAAGAGAATTTTGAACTTGGGAAAGGGGGGTTCGGGAAAAGAGATCGGGATGAGGGAGAGGGGCTATTGGACTTCTCATTCTGATCCCCTCTCTTTCATTCTTGGATAAAGCCGCACCCCGCACCCCCCTTTTGATGAGATCAAATCCCTAAAAGGGGGGGCATGATTATCCTGAAAGAGAAATAAGGGGGGTAGCTACCCTTGATGAGTACCACCACGTGTGGTGCCCCTTTTTTGTGAGTCTGGACAGAAATTTCCCTTCACAAGGGCAACCATTGTTTGATAAGGAGAGGGATTCCAAGCTCTGAATCGAGATCCATGTACGCCAATAAGCTCCTGGAAATATTTTGCATTATTTGATATCCATATTTCATATGTTGGAGGCTATAATTAGGTATTGACAAAAATACTCTTATAAGTCACCTACAAATTGTTGTAGCTTTTATGTCCTAAACGTGGATTTTTTTTATTAACATTAATACAGATAACTTTGGTTATTGTTTTAATTAGAATACTGCTTTGGTATATGTTAATTCATATGTACTGAAGGACCCTAGGGAACAAAATAGGCCACTAAGGCGCATGGTGGGTCCATGCTTGGAAGATCCAGTAGACCAATTCTGTGTAGACCTAGAATTAGTTCACAGATTTGGTGATGCTGGTCGTTTCACCAAGAATAAGCTATTGCAGGTAGAGGATGTGGTGAAGTCTCAACCAGACGAATATGGAATTCCCATTCACCTAACCAAGCACGATGATCGTGTTAAACAGGAACCAAGACGGTGCATAGATCAGTGTATCAGAGACTAATGCATAAGTCGTCTTACTACTATAAATAATTTGTCCTTAATCCTGAGGGACCATGCACACTGAGCCAATCAGTTGTGTGGTGATTTGATGTGCCAACGTGAGCGGACCTTCCATAGTCCAATACCACAGTACATTGGGTTACCTTATTGGCGCTGGAGTGTTATGCAACCCCTATAAGTTATCCGATGTCCAGAGATGGATGAATGTGTTTTGATAAGTCAATCTTGGTCTTAAAGGGCCTCCAGGAAGGATTCACAGGTAGGTAAGATCTCGAAGGATCTATTTCTAGAAATCTTACCTTCACCAACTTATGTATCCTGTTTGAGGCAATATGCCCAAGATGTAAGTACCACAATTGGGTTAAGTTTTTCGAAGGGGTCTTACACTTAGATGGATTAATATGAAATGCTAAAGTCATTATGTCTTTTTTTTCTAAATTATGACTTAGAATATAAAAATTATTCTGAACTATTCCTCTTAACACAAAACTTTCATTCAGCTTAAACAACACACCAAAAGCATCAAAATAAATTAAATAACCTTTATTAACCAAAGAGGAAATCAAGTTTTGCCTTTAAGAAGGAACATAGAAAACATCTCTAAAAGTTACAATCTTATTATTATAAAAGCTAAAGGTAATATCTCCAATCGCTTCAGCAGCTATCAGTGCCTTAGTCCCCATGCTAAAGGTCACCTCCATATCAAGCAACCTTCTTTTTTCCTGAAACTCCTGAAGAGAGTTATATCCATGATTAGTGGATCCAGAATCCATAATCCAACTAGCAAAAGAACTGTTACTCAGAAGAAAAGATTCAATAATAAAGAGTTATTGATTACCTTCTTTGGCATTCTAAGGCTTCTTGTAGTCTTTCTTCTAATGACCCTTCTCGCCACACTAGAAGCACTTCGTGCTCGACTTCTTTGATTCAACAGATTCAGAGATCCCCACAGAGTTCTATACAAGTGCTGACTTAGGTTTCTTTTTGTGTTTCTTGCTCTGAGGTTTCTTACCTGGCCTCTTGAAGTATCAGTGTTGCACACACATTGCTTCACCCTTTTGCTTGAACCATCCTTAGCCGCTTGGAGAGCTTCCAAAAGATCCTTATTTGTCATCTTCAACTTGTTCAGATTAAAGTTGGTAACAAAGTCATCAAAGACACTAGACAGTGATAAGAGGAAGATGTTTGTCTTGCTATCTAGCACAATATCCATAGATGTTAGTTTATTCTAAAATCCAAATATTTTTATCATAAGTTTCCGAACCAGTGTCCCCTTAGACATCTTAGTGCTGATAAGTTTCATGATAATGAGGTATCACGTGATGCGATTGTAACCCTTAAATACCTCTTTCTGGTACAACATCATGTTAGAAGCATCAGGTATATTATTGACCTGCTTTTGCAGAGTTATCTGCAACGATGTTATTATATAGTACTTACACATTTTGTTAGATTCCTTCCAATCAGTAAACACCTTTAACTATGCCTACATGGTATTTGGTCCTGATAAGTCTAGTTCAAAGTCATTAAGGGTTGTCATGTGTTCACCAATCCTTAAAACCAGATAAAGGTTGCACTTCTAGTCATCATAGTTGGGACCGGTGAGTTTGTGGTCATTTAGGATAGCAGACAGAAGATCTAACTTGGTCATCTGAAGAAAAAAAAAAGGATAAAATGATGAGAATAGATGAAATACTTATTTTATGGATTTTTAAAATAAACTAATTATATCCAAATATCAATGCTACTCTTAAGCAAGGATATTACCATGGATTAATTAATCATGTATATAAGATCTCAGAATCGGATACACCCACCCGAGGGGGTTGTATGGAGCGTCATCTGCTCACACAGGTATTTCTTTGACCCAATCCTAATCTACAAACTAGAGCTTTGATGGACCATGACTATCTTTTGGCCAGTACCACATGATCCCCATGTGAAGCACTGGAATCCTCGCGTGCACTTCGGATGCTTATCCATAAGCCTAAGCAATTACAGCATAGGAGTTCATGCGGTTCCACGAGGGTAAGAAAAGCCCTTCTTTTCTGACCCCGTAATCGCCATATATCAAAGGAGACTGCTAAGTCATCTTGCATGGAATGATATAGCTCTTACTCGAGGGGGATGTTGAGTTACTCCTTCCTACCCGAATAAAAAGCGGTTGGCCCATAGAGGCTGGAGGATCTTTGAAAAGTCCTTTCTTGCATCCCTTATTAAGTTTGAAGGTTATTTTGTGAGTATGAATGCATGCTATTGTAGGATCAGATTAAAAAAAAATTAATATTCCTTAATCATGCATCGTTATTCGGATGAGAATTGTATCTTGGGGTGATCAACCCTTTGTAGATCCAGTCGGTATAATAGACATCAATTTTTTCTCCGATCTCTGATTGCTCTGAAATTTTACGAGCATGTAGACGTCTTTGTTTCGGAGATCCTAAAACTAGAACATAATCAATCCGATCTGTAGATCTCCTGAAACAATTCTAATAGTAAAACAGTTCTGCTGCAGATTCTACGAAAAAATTCGGCGCGTTGTGATCAACCCCCTCGCAATCTTCAACCACGTATTCCTCACGTCGCCCGAGAATCGGCCCGGTGGGAGGCCTTCCTTGCTGTCCCGAGGGAGATCCAAGAGCGTCCTTGGATGAGGGATGATGTCCAAGATCAAAACCTCGCACATACTAGAGAGAACAAAAGAGGAGATGGAGGGGGCGGCTAGGGTTTGCACATGCATCATTGGGCCGACCCCCCCCCCCCCCCCTTTCTCTTTTCCTTTTATAAACCCGACTAGATAAAGAGAGGGGTGGTTAAGGATTTGACCCAGTCAAGGCCAGCCCTCTCTCTCTCTATCTTCTTTGTGTTAGACGGCCAATCAAAGGGGGGCGGCTAAGGCTTTAACCCGATCAAGGACGACCCCGTTTCTCTCTCTCTCTCTCTCTCTCTCTCTCTCTCTCTCTCTCTCTCTCTCTCTCTCTCTCTCTCTTTATGATGATAACACATGTCTGAGGTGCCTCGAGCACCCCCACGATCAATTAATCCAATACTCTATTATTACTAATGCCCATATATATCTTATACATATAATTATAATAATTTTTTCATGATCGCATACTAGTCTTAAGTCGCTTTAAACCGTAGTTGGGGTCACCTAGGGTCTTCTAATGTGGCTCCAATCTAAATATGAATATGCAACTAAACTTTTTAGTCATATTTGCATCTTAGATTAATCATTACTAATTCCACTGTATAGTGATGATTGCACTCCGGGTCAGAAAGACAATCTCTAGTCTTACAAATTACGATATTGCTCCTCCACTTTAATATATTTGTAATCACCACTAGTTTATTTTTAATGAGCTATCTAACCAGTCGGTGCTATATCTTATACTCCATTATATATGATCTCTCTATTTGATCATTCGTCTTATCAATAAACTCTTCACAAATGAGGACTGTGCAGTTTTACTGATGAACAAACTTGAGATCAACTAATGGAAATATATATATATATATATATATATATATATATATATATATATATATATATATATATATATATATATATATATATATATATATATATATGTGGGCATCGAAATTAGCCCACGGGTCGAACCCGATTTGCACATGAAAAATAGGCCCGCACCCAACGGCCTTCGGGTCGCACCCGACTCGCGCATGCGAAATTGGGCCCACGCACAACAGCCCACGCATGCAACTCGGCCCACACACAACGGCCCACATGCGCAACCTGGCCCGCACACAAACGGCCCACATGCGCAACCTGGCCCGCACACAAACGGCCCGCATGCGAAACCTGACCTGCACACAACGGCCCGCATGCGAAACCCGGCCCGCACACAACGGCCCGTATGCGAAACCTGGCCCGCACACAACGGCCCGTATATGAAACCTGGCCCGCACACAACGGCCCGCATGCACACTCGGCCCATACACAACGGCCCGCATGCGAAATTGGGCCCACACACAAATGGCCCGCATGCACACTCGGCCCGCGTGCAAGCTCAATCCGCACACAAACGGCCCACACACAACGGCCCGCATGCAGAATTGGGCCCGCACACAAATGGCCCGCATGCACACTCGGCCCGCGTGAAAGCTCAATCCGCGCACTATGGCCCAACTCGAAGCAAACGGGTCCCACCGAACCCGCGACTCGAACACAAAAAGGGGGGCCCACCGGCCCCCCCTCTTGAAAATCGTGCCCCCCTCCTCATGGAGAGGTGGGGCCGGCCCTAAAAGAAAGGGAAAAAGAAAAAAAAAAGAAAAAAAAAAAAAAAAAAAGAAAAGAAAAAGAAAAAGAAATCAAAAACCGCCTCGATGCGGGGGGAGGTGGCGTGGACGTCTACACAGCCGTAGATCCGCGACGATCCCTCGATCCAACGGACAAGATGACGTTGTGTCGCCATCCAATCCAAAAGTGCAACAAAAATAACAACTCGATCTTTAAAGATCGAGTCACATCTAGCCCATAACCACCCCAACGAAAAAGGAGGGGATCAGGTTTGTTTCCTTGAATAAAGGAACAGTATCTTGGTGGTTATGGGGGGTGATATCGGATGAAACAAAAAAGATTTCAGATTTATCTCCCCCAACCGCTCCCCTTTGCCTATAAATAGAGGGGGTGGGGGAAGGCACAAAGGGTCGGAAAAGCTGAAGATGAAAGGGCTCTGCAAGAGAAGCTCCAACGCTTGAAGACCGAAGGCTTCACGAGGCACGGCAAGCATGTCCTACGAGAATCCTTGGCCCTTCAAGTCCTCATCAACGTGAAGACCTTGCACTCGAAGATCAAAGCTTCGACTCCTCGCACGAAGAAGAAAGCTTGGAGAAAAAGACCCGGAGTCGTCGTCATCCCGACTTCTCCAACGATCTTATCAGCTCCGAAGACGCCAGAAGCAAAGGCCGGAGAAGAAGATCGAAGCCGACAACACCCGTCGTCTTCAATAAAGGCGTCGACTCCTCGCACGAAGAAGAAAGCTTGGAGAAGAAGGCCTGAAGCCGGTGCTACCCCTGCCGTCTTCGTCAACAAAAGCCGACGCTACAACCGTCGTGCGGAGATCGGTGCTACCCCCGCCGTCTACACCAACAAAGCCGACGCTACAACCGTCGTGCGGAGATCGGTGCTACCCCCGCCGTCTTCACCAACAAAGCCGACGCTACAACCGTCGTGCGAAGATCGGTGCTACCCCCGCCATCTTCATCAATAAAAACCGACGCTACAACCGTCGTGCGAAGATCGGTGCTACCCCCGCCATCTTCATCAACAAAAGCCGACGCTACAACCGTCGTGCGGAGATCGATGCTACCCCCACCATCTTCATCAACAAAAGCCGACGCTACAACCGTCGTGCGGAGATCGGTGCTACCCCCGCCGTCTTCACCAACAAAGCCGACGCTACAAATGTCGTGCGAAGATCGGTGCTACCCCCGCCATCTTCATCAACAAAAGCCGACGCTACAACCGTCGTGCGGAGATCGGTGCTACCCCCGCCATCTTCGTCAACAAAAGCCGACGCTACAACCGTCGTGCGGAGATCGGTGATACCCCCGCCATCTTCATCAACAAAAGCCGACGCTACAACCGTCGCATAGAGATCGGTGTTACACCCACCATCTCCACAAGAAGCCTTCAACTCCGATCAAGCCAAATACACCCGGAGAAGAAGCCAGCCGATGTCACAACCGTCGAGGAAGCCGGAAGAATAAAGAAGCCCTGAAGAAGTAGCCATCGTCGTTCGAGAAGAAGACCGAGTCAAAGCTAAAGCCAAAGCCAACGCAAGAAGCCAAAGCAAACGCACCGGTAAAGCCCGCGCCAAAGCAACGCACGTGCCAAAGCCAAGCAACTACGACGGTCACGAGCAAAGCACTGCACGTTCTAGCCGATACGACGCGAAGTCCGGAAGAACTAAAGCATCACAAGCCTCTACCCGCCTACGTTCAAGCGCAAGCACCAAAGCAAAGCAAACGCCAGAGCCACGCCAAAGCTACGCCAAAGCCAAAAGCTAAAGCCAAAGCTGATGCCAAAAACACGATCGACGCCGCGAACCGACGATCAAGGACGCTGAGGTCGAGCAAGGATTGAGGAAGACACGAAGACCGAGGAACGAAGCCCAAGGCCTCCCTAGCCGAGAAAGCGCGAAGCACGGACGGGACAAAATCAACGGCGGAAACTCCTTAGCCTCTTAAAAACCCTCACCCTGTAAAGACCTCTGTCCTGGGCAACCCCTTCAGAGCTCTCGCACGAATACCACATGGAGACGCGGATCAAAGGGACCCTCCAGAGGATCTCTCCCACAATCTCCTGATCAAAAAAATCTGTAATCTCGTGTGATCCGCAATAAAGACGACCCGAATCTTTTTCCGCGGGCCCAGATTTCTGGCACGCCCGGTGGGACCTCCTCTCCTTTCATCCGTACGTTTAAAGGAGTTGCTTCAAGTTCGCCATGGCCGGAACGAACGATGATACGTTTGCTCCAACAAGCCTCTCACCTATCGCCGAGTCTCCACTACTCCGACGCGGCGATCCAGAAAACCCGGTGGATAACGTTCCCCCGGTAGTACGCGTTTACACTCGGCGTACTCAAACTCTTGCGGACTTCTTCACGCCAGAAACTGCTACCGAAGATGCTCGCCAAAGCGCCAATGAGGCCTTGGTGCATGAAGAAATGAGCCTCGATCCTGGAATATCTGTCCAGAAATTTGGGGAGGACCAGCCCCAACCCAGAGCCCATTCGGGATCTCCAGCGGACCTTGCACCTCCTTTGCAGGGGGCAAACGTCCGTCATCAAGCAGAAGCAAGTCAGCGTAACTACGTCTCCGACGACGATGGCGAGGGTGCGGGCATGCAACATCGAGACGTCCTGCGACATCATCCTCCGTCCGCTCTCCAACTCCAAGTCATGCAAATGGGTGAACACATGGCTCAGCTTACCCGACTAATGGAAGAGAAAGATCGTCACATCAACACCTTGCTTCAAAGGCTGAGTGTCAGGGATGTCGCAACATTCGGTCAACCTCCTGCTTCTCCAGTAGCTGCTCCAGCCCCGTCTCCAACTCCTGCTCCTGCAGAAGTTGGCCCGGCAACACTAGTAACTACTCCTGCACTTTTCTCGGCTCCCGTGCCCGTCTCGGTGGCCGCGCAACCTTCAGTGGCAGCAACGATGAATGCCCAGCAAATACAAGTACTAGTGGCTGACATGATGCGTTCCCACGGCGATAGCCTACCTCCGATTACGGCGGCATATTCAAAGCCTTACACCATAAGGATCCAACAACTGCGCTTCCCTACCGGGTTCCAGCCACCAAAGTTCCAACACTTCGACGGAAAGGGGAACCCAAGGCAACACATTGCTCACTTCATCGAAACTTGCAACAACGCCGGCACATACGGCGACGAGATGGTGAAGCAGTTCGTTTGCACCCTCAAAGGTAATGCTTTTGACTGGTATGTTGATCTTTCTCCAGGATCCATTGACAGCTGGGATCAAATGGAGAGGGAGTTCCTCAACCGCTTCTACAGCACTCGGCGCATCGTCAACATGACCGAGCTTACAGCCACCAAGCAAAGGAAGGATGAGTCGGTGATCGACTACATCGATCGCTGGAGAAACCTTGCGCTAAACTCATGAGATCGCTTGTCTGAAGACTCGGCTATCGAGTTGTGCACCCAAGGCATGCACTGGGGCTTGCTCTACATCCTCAAAGGGATCAAGCCTCGGTCCTTCGAAGAACTGGCGACTCGGGCTCACGACATGGAGCTCAACTTAGCAAATCACGGGGACTCAAAGGCCATAGCCTTCCAGAAGGTGGAAGAGGAGGACGAACCGACGGCATCAAAGCAAGTCAATGTCACCGACCTTGCTTCGACTTCCAAACCACTCAAGATCGGTGGCAAGCTGGACAAAG
This sequence comes from Chamaelirium japonicum, assembly GCA_947650365.1. Classification (NCBI taxonomy): domain Eukaryota; kingdom Viridiplantae; phylum Streptophyta; class Magnoliopsida; order Liliales; family Melanthiaceae; genus Chamaelirium; species Chamaelirium japonicum. Next base: position 41,637,615 of record OX393549.1, on the reverse strand, counting down.
GCAAAGGAGCCGCCATACCACCTCCTCAGCTTCAACGGCCACCAAGGATGACTCTCGAGGAGCTTGAAGCTAAGGAGTATCCCTTTCCAGACTCGGAAGTTTCCTCCATGTTTGATCAGTTGATGCAAGAAAAGATGATCGAACTTCCGCCACCAAAAAGGCCGGAACAAGCACATCGAGTCAACGATCCGCTCTTCTGCAAGTACCACCGGATGGTCAGCCATCCCATCGAGAAGTGCTTTGTCTTCAAAGATAAGATCATGGCACTCGCCAAGCAAGGGATGATCGAGATCGACTCTGGTGATATCGTCGAGTCAAATATGACGTCAATCACCTTCGATTCCTTCCCGCCAGCACTGACTGCTCCACAACGCACTTCAGCAAGGCTGCGCATCGTCTGTCAAAGATCGATGGCGAAACCAGCTCCAAAAAGACGACGACGGTATGCTCCTGCAGTGCCCAGGGCCAAATCCTCACTGCCTTGGGGGCAACCGCCTCTCGCGCAAATACTCCCTCTTCCAAACAAAGCTACATACCAGCATGTGCTCAAAGCAAGAGACGAGCAAAGAGACCCTGAAGTCAGCCTGCTAGGCCAGCCATCAGGTAAGTTCGACTTCTATGTCTTCTACTCCAAGCCTCCTTCAATCCCAATAAAAGAAGTCAAGCCAACCGGCTGGGGATCAGAAGATGAATCGGTAAAGCCTCCAGAAGAGCAAGTCCTTCAGATCAAAGAGGAGCCTTTGATTACGGCACCAATTCTTCACCCTGGCGAGGAAGATCTTCTTGATAAAAATGCATGGGCTATGACGCCTCGAAGGAGAAGGCCACGACGATCAAACTACCAAATAGCACGTCTGGCCAACCACGAGCAAGATCGGGTGACAACAAAACTCCCCGAAAGAAAGACCTTCAAGGAAAAGAGTGAAGCTCCAGAAAGAAAGACGTCCAAAGTACCTCCAGCAAGTCCGAAAAATCTTCTCCAGCAAACTTGCCCAGAGCTGGCGACACTCCAGGAGTTTTTCCCCAGCCGCTTTCTTGAAGTTGATCAAAACCTCAAGGTCTCCGGTTGCATGAGGGAAGTTCACCAAGTGCTCAATGAAGAAAGCGGCACCAACATAGAAAGCATGGGGAGAAGCATTGCTGCCAACGACAAGCCATTCAATAAGGACGAAGCACACATTGCTGACGTCGAGTTCCACCAGGTCAAAGACCCCGTTGCAGAAGTTCCTCCAGCAAAAGCTCCACGAGCCCAGAAAGTCAAAGCGGTTGCGAGGGACAAAACCTCTCCACTTGCAAAACCAGTGACATCCTCCGGCCAGATGGTGCACAAAGACAAAGAAGCGCCAACATCAAAACAGAAAATTCACATCAACTTCAGATAAAGCTCAATGCCACACGTTCCGTTGCTTGCTCAAGTTGCTTCAGTCCTGCGACTCGAATCTCAATGGCTTCGCAAGCCAGGACGATCACCTTCCACTCCAGCAAAAGAACCAGCGTCACCATTCTCTGAGGCCAACTTCATCACTTTACAAGAGATGACACTACCGTTGCATGGTCTGTTGCACGCCTCGAGCTTAACCCAGTCTTCTGAGTACACCAGCTCTGAGCAACTCGCAATCAAGCTAGGAAACACTCGGGGGCAAAACTCCACCGAGCTGATGTTCAAATCCAGCTGCAACAAAGAAAGCACAGAGCATATGGGTTCATTACCCTCAGTTGCGATACCACATCGCCTGACAAAGACTCAAGCTCGTCTCTCCAAAAGCGACGAACAAAGTCTTCTAAACCACCGAGACATCGACTCCAGTCAAACTCCAGCAATTATCAAAACTCCAGGCAAGAAGATCTTCACTTCTAACTACATTGAAGCAAAGAAGGCGGATGGCAACTGCGAACCAGCAGCGACTCTGCCTACTAGCGGCAAGTCCCTCAAAAGGTACTTTGCCTAGCGCAAGGTTACCCCCCTTGCCCAAAAAAAAAAAAAAAAAAGGAATAAAGGAACTACGTGTGACTTGATCCCTCTCAGTAGGGTACGTAGGTAGCCTGTAATGGTTCAGTCCAAACAAAAAAAGTAAACCACCATTCTAGAAAAATAAGCCCAGAAAAGACGCAAGTCCGACTCCGTGGGACGAGAAGCCGTCAGCCTCTGTCAAACCACCAGCTCCCAGCGCTGCCACAGCTCATCTCTCGAGGCACCCACGCGGTACAACTCCGAAAGGCGAGAAACCACCAGCTCTCAGCGATTCGTAAGCTCCTCCCGCTGCTTTGCAAGCTCTGTTGCAAAAGCCTTCTCGGTTGCTCGAGTTTTCTCCAAACGGGACTCCAGCTTCCGAAGCAACGCATGAGTAGCAAGTTGAAGTCCTAGAGGCGCCGAAGCGGCTCGCCTCCCGCAGCTTACACGCGCTGCAACTCCAATGGTAGAGAAGCCGTCAGCTTCCGACGTGTTGCCAGCTCTGCACGCTGCCTCGCAAGGTTCACTCCATAAGCCTTCTCGATCGCCCTATTAGCTCAACGCGTTGCCAGCTTTGCACGCTGCTTCGCAAGGAGGAACTCCAGCTTCCGAAGCGACGCGCGAGTAATCTTCACCTTCTTCTGCACCCGAACAAAGTCTGCAGTAGCAAAAGTGTGAAGCCCCTCCAGTCGACATTCCTCTTCCTCGGCCTTCGCCAACGCCAAGGAAGCATCCTCCTCTAGTGAAGCCCGTTGCAAGCAATGAGCCTAGCTATCCTCCAAAAGGGTGCACATATTCTCCTCAAACAAGGAGCCATCCACCAGGAAACCCACCAGCTACTCAAAGCGTCAAGACCCTCCTACTCGAAGGGTGCGAGCGTCGCCTGGATAAACTTCCGGCACAACTCTCCAAAAGAAGCTTAGAAGGAAGGCTCTGCGATCTATACTTTCGCTGGCAAGTCTCTGAGTGCTGAGACAAGGCACGATCCTATCCTGAAGACCCAAGCACGGAAACCGCCTCCAGGACCATCGCCGTGACGGCTGTCAAAGACGCCACAAGAACTGACAAAGAAGCTGCGGGCAAAACATCTGTTGGAACTGACTCCTGAATGGCAACTCCGGACTTGGTCGAATGATCTGCCATGAAGATCCCTCATCGGTAAGAATAAGCTCGTCCAACTTCGACACACGCTTCCTGCTTCGAAGTACGGCGATAGAAGACTCGCGCAAAAGGGGAACAAAGATGCGTACTCCCGTGGGAGACCGCATCGATGATCCATCCCGAAGTCGGAAAGCTCTCGTAACGGCAGCAGAAGACTTGTGCAAAAGGGAAACGAAGAGGCGTACTCCCGTGGGAGACCGCGTCGATGATCCATCTAGAAGTCGGAAAGCTCTCGTAACAGCGGCAGAAGACTTGCGCAAAAGGGAAACGAAGATGCGTACTCCCATGGGAGACCGCATCGACGATCCATCCAGAAGTCGAAAAGCTCTCGTAACGGCGACAGAAGACTTGCGCAAAAGGGAAACGAAGATGCGTACTCCTGTGGGAGACCGCATCGACGATTCATCCAGAAGACGAAAAACTCTCGTAATGCCGGACCCTGAAAAAGAAAGGGAGAAAAGCACAAATCAGCCACGCATGCAAACAAATCAAGTCAAGGCAAAAAAAAAAAAAGAAGAAGAAGAAGAAGAAAAGGGCCTCGAGCCAAGGACTGCATCCTTCGCGACCTCCACGAAGCCAAAAAGATTGTTAGAGCTGTCACCGAGGTCAAGATCAGCAAGCAAAAGACGACCAAGACAGGCTGCTCCTTGTCAATGCTAGTGGCTTCATCTTCCTCCTCGTTGAACTCCAGAACGCCCATCTTGATGTCCTCCAAGCTGACATCACCATCAGAAAAAGTTCTCTCCATAGTCCAGAGGAACATCCAGCCCGTCTCGCCCAGCCTGCCCGAGTGCAACCTCGCCAGTTGCTCTACTCTCGCGGTAGACCTCAACGGTCCCGTCGGCCTTCGAAAAGCACTCGAAGGGACAAGTCCTGCAAGGAAACGAAAAGTGCAAGTCAAATCAAGATGCAAGGTCAATTCCAGGAGAAAGGGCAGTGCAAGTCCAGAAAAAAAAAAAAAAAAAAAAAAAGGAGTCCCAAGGAAAAGCCGGTCAAAACTCAAAAGAAGTAGATCAAGCCCAGATGTCAAAATAAAAAAAATAAAAAACCGGAGCTGAAGCTGCAGCCCCAAAGGGGACCATAGCCCCATGAAAAACCCAAGACCGGAGAGGGGTCAGCAGCCCTTTCCTCCCTTCAAAATCCAAGAACCCAAAGGGCCACAGCCCCTTAATGCCAAAAACAAAAATATAGAGGGGGCCGTAGCAAAAATAGCTACAGCCCTCTTCTCTCCGAAAACCCACAGCCCCCAAACAGGGTTGTGGTCTTCAACTTCTGCGCCCCCAGCCGGAGCCCTCACCCGCAGTCGTCGCGTGCCTGAGCTGCTCCCACGCCGGCTACCCGCAGCTCCGCTCGATCTGCGGCCTGCATACCGCCACCTGTCGAGCATCGCCGGAGCCATCAGCACCGCAGCCACTTGCCGCACCTCCCCGGAGTCGTCTGCACCCACAGCCGTGCCAAACGCCGCGCCTCTCCAGACCTGCCTGCTCCGTGTCTGCGCCACCTAGCACTCGGCCACCGCCCGGCTGGACCTGACGCCACCTGCGCTGGGCTCCGCGCCCGACCGCCACCCGCGCTCCGGCCACGCCCCGTCTCCAGCCCGCGCACCGGCCGCACACCGCAGCCCCCGGCCGCGCCCCGTCTCTAGCCCGCGCGCCGGCCGCACACCGCAGCCCCCGACCGTGCCCCGTCTCCAGCCCGCGCGCCGGCCGCACACCGCAGCCCCCGGTCGTGCCCCGTCTCCGGCTCGCGCGCCGGCCGCACCCCGCAGCCCCCGGCCGAGCCCGCCTCCGCACCTCGTAGCCCCTCCTCCGACCTGCGCCCTCCCACGCTAGCCGACACCTCGACCCTGACACCACCTTCATTGCTGCTGTTGTTACTGCTGCAGCCCCTCTTTGCAGAAAGGAAAACCGAGAGGGGGGCCACAGCAAAAAGCCGCAGCCCCCGCCCCCTTGTGCAAAATGGAAAAAACGAGAGGGGGGCCACAGCAAAAAGCTGCAGCCCCCCCCCCTCTCTCCGGTTAAAACCAGTCTTCCCGGGGGGGGGGGGGGTTGCTGGCCTCCGACCCGCGTATGCCCGGCCCGCGCCCCGGCTGCCGCCGCGCCTACGCCCGGCTCGCGCCCGACCTCACGCCGCTCCGGCACCGCGCCCGGCCTCCACTCGCTGCGCCGCCTGCTTCGCTCCGCGACGCGACCTCCTGCACCCGGCCCGATCGCCGCCTGCTACCGCCGGCCCGCACCCGCTGCCGGCCCGCGCCCCACCGCTGCATCCCGGCCCGTGCGCCGCCATCCGCCAGCCGCCCACTCGTCGCCGGCCCGCGCCCGCGCTCCGCCTGCCACGCCCCACGCGTGCCCAGCCCGCGCCCGCTGCCGGCCCGCGCACCTGCTGCCGGACCGCGCCCCGGCTACCGCTGCGCCTGGCCCGAACGCCGCCCGCCACTCCTGCACCCGGCCCGACCGCCGCCCGCTGCAGCCGGCCCGCCTGCGACGCACCACAGCCACCGCTGGTGGCGCACTGCGTTGCCCAGCGCCTCGCAGCCCGCCTGCGCGCACCGCTCGGCCTCAGCCTATGCCCCGCGCGCCGCACCGGCCGGCTGCCGCTGCGGCGCCGGTCCGCCTGCTCGCCCCGCGCCGTTGCTGCTGCTACTATTCTCCCGAGCCCGACGGCAGAGACGAAGAAGAAAAAGAAGAAGAAAAAAAAGGGTGTAATCTACTTTTCATTAAAACCCCTATAAATAGGCTTAATCGGTTATTGGGATAGAGATAAGATAACTCTCTCATCCCATGAATCTAGGGGTTTATATCTGATGTGCATCCATATCCGGTGCAACCACAGTTTCATAACAGAAGCCAAGGAAGAAAAAAAAAAAAAAAAAAAGAGGAAAGAAAAAGAAAAAGAAAAGGAGTAGGAAGAAGAAGGAATGAACCTACCGCGTCTTTGACCACTCTACCTCCTCCACTCGATGCGCCATCCGTGTCGTCACCACCATCGGCCACGACAATCGGCTGCCACCATTGCGCTCCCGCACCGAAGAGGGGCAACAACCCTCCGCCAAATCGCATCGCGGCCGTCCTCGCGCTCTCGTCGCCTTGCTGCCATGGGACTCCGCGCAGCAACCGCCATCAACATTCGCGACATTCTCGAAGCAAAGGAAGTCCGCGACAACAGGGAAGATGAACAAAACCCTAGAAGATGTCTTCGACTCCAAGCAGCCAAAGCCTTTCGTCTCCTGCGCTAGCAAAACGATGGGGGAAACGAAATGGTGGGGGTTCTTGTAAAGACCTAAATTCCAAGCGAACACGCAAGTCAAGTCCAAGCGCTACGCGTTTCCTGCGGGCGCACTCGAACTTGAGGGGGCATTTGTGGGCACCGAAATTAGCCTACGGATTGGACCTGACCCGCATGCGAACACGGCCCGCACACAACGGCCTGCATGCGAAACCCGGCCCGCACACAACGGCCCGCATGCGAAACCTGGCCCGCACACAACGGCCCGCATGCGAAACTTGGCCCGCACACAACAGCCCGCATGCGAAACCAGGCCCGCACCCAACGGCCTTCGGGTCGAACCCGACTCGCCCATGCAACTTGGGCCCGCACACAACGGCCCACATGCGAAAATCTGGCCCACGCACAACGGCCCACATGCGAACCTCGGCCCATACACAATGGCCCGCATGCGAACCTCGGCCCATACACAACGGCCCGCATGCAACTTGGCCCACACACAACGGCCCACATGCGAACCTTGGCCCATACACGACGGCCCACATACGGAATTGGGCCCGCGCACAAACGGCCCACATGCACACTCGGCCCGCGTGCAAGCTCAATCCGCGCACCATGGCCCAACTCGAAGCGAACGGGTCCCATCGGACCCGCGACTCGAACCCAAAAAGGGGGCCCACCGGCCCCCCCTCTTGAAAACTGTGCCCCCCTCCTCATGGAGAGGTGGGGCCGGCCCTAAAAGAAAGGTAAAAAGAGAAAGAAAAAAAAGAAGAAAAAGAAAAGAAAAAGAAAAAGAAAAAGAAAAGAAAAGAAAAAGAAATCAAAAACTGCCTCGATGCGGGGGGAGGTGGCGTGGACGTCTACACAGCCGTAGATCTGCGACGATCCCTCGATCCAACGGACAAGATGACGTTGTGTCGCCATCCGATCCAAAAGTGCAACAAAAATAACAACTCGATCTTTAAAGATCGAGTCACATCTAGCCCATAACCACCCCAACTAAAAAGGAGGGGATGGGGTTTGTTTCCTTGAATAAAGGAACAGTATCTTGATGGTTATGGGGGGAGATATCGGATGAAACAAAAAAGATTTCAAATTTATCTCCCCCAACCGCTCCCCTTTGCCTATAAATAGAGGGGGTGGGGGAAGGCACAAAGGGTCAGAAAAGCTGAAGACGAAAGGGCTCTGCAAGAGAAGCTCCAACGCTTGAAGACCGAAGGCTTCACGAGGCACGGCAAGCATGTCCTACGGGAATCCTTGGCCCTTCAAGTCCTCATCAACGTGAATACCTTGCACTCGAAGATCAAAGCTTCGACTCCTCGCACGAAGAAGAAAGCTTGGAGAAAAAGACCCGGAGTCGTCGTCATCCCGACTTCTCCAACGATCTTCATCAGCTCCGAAGAGGCCAGAAGCAAAGGCCGGAAAAGAAGATCGAAGCCGACAACACCCGTCGTCTTCAACAAAGGCGTCGACTCCTCGCACGAAGAAGAAAGCTTGGAGAAGAAGGCCTGAAGCAGCTGCTACCCCTGCCGTCTTCGTCAACAAAAGCCGACGCTACAACCGTCGTGCGGAGATCGGTGCTACCCCCGCCGTCTTCACCAACAAAGCCGACGCTACAACCGTCGTGCGGAGATCGGTGCTACCCCCGCCGTCTTCACCAACAAAGCCGACGCTACAACCGTCGTGCGAAGATCGATGCTACCCCCGCCATCTTCATCAACAAAAGCCGACGCTACAACCGTCGTGCGGAGATCGGTGCTACCCCCGCCATCTTCATCAACAAAAGCCGATGCTACAACCGTCGTGCGGAGATCGGTGCTACCCCCGCCATCTTCATCAACAAAAGCTGACGCTACAACCGTCGCATAGAGATCGGTGTTACACCCACCATCTCCACAAGAAGCCTTCAACTCCGATCAAGCCAAATACGCCCGGAGAAGAAGCCAGCCGATGTCACAACCGTCGAGGAAGCTGGAAGAATAAAGAAGCCCTGAAGAAGTAGCCATCGTCGTTTGAGAAGAAGACCGAGTCAAAGCTAAAGCCAAAGCCAACGCAAGAAGCCAAAGCAAACACACCGGTAAAGCCTGCGCCAAAGCAACGCACGTGCCAAAGCCAAGCAACTACGACGATCACGAGCAAAGCACCGCACGTTCTAGCCGATACGACGCGAAGTCCGGAAGAACTAAAGTATTGCAAGCCTCTACCCGCCTACGTTCAAGCGCAAGCGCCAAAGCAAAGCAAACGCCAGAGCCACGCCAAAGCTACGCCAAAGCCAAAAGCTAAAGCCAAAGCTGACACCAAAAACACGATCGACGCCGCGAACCGACGATCAAGGACGCTAAGGTCGAGCAAGGATTGAGGAAGACACGAAGACCGAGGAACGAAGCCCAAGGCCTCCCTAGCCGAGAAAGCACGAAGCACGAACGGGACAAAATCAACGGCGGAAACTCCTTATCCTCTTAAAAACCCTCACCCTGTAAAGACCTCTGTCCTGGGCAACCCCTTCAGAGCTCTCGCACGAATACCACGTGGAGACGCAGATCAAAGGGACCCTCCAGAGGATCTCTCCCACAATCTCCTGATCAAAAAAATCTGTAATCTCGTGTGATCCACAATAAAGACGACCCGAATCTTTTTCCGCGCTCACAGATTTCTCGGGCCGGCAGCGCACCACAGCCGCCGCTGGTGGCGCACTGCGTTGCCCAGCGCCTCGCAGCCCACCTGCGCGCACCGCTCGGCCTCAGCCTATGCCCCGCGCGCCGCACCGGCCGGCTGCCGCTGCGGTGCCGGTCCACCTGCGCGCCCCGCGCCGGCGCCGCTGCCTCTGCTACTATTCTCCCGAGCCCGATGGCAGAGACGAAGAAGAAGAAGAAAAAAAAAAGGGTGTAATCTACTTTTCATTATAACCCTTATAAATAGGCTTAATCGGTTATTGGGATATAGATAAGATAACTCTCTCATCCCATGAATCTAGGGGTTTATATCTGATGTGCATCCATATCCGGTGCAACCACAATTTCATAACAGAAGCCAAGGAAGAAAAAAAAAAAAAGAGGAAAGAAAAAGAAAAAGAAAAGAAGGAGTAGGAAGAAGAAGGAATGAACCTACCGCGTCTTTGACCACTCTACCTCCTCCACTCGATGCGTCATCCGTGTCGTCACCACCATCGGCCATGACAATCGGCTGCCACCATTGCGCACCCGCACCGAAGAGGGGCAACAACCCTCCGCCGAATCGCATCGCGGCCGTCCTCGCGTTCTCGTCGCCTTGCTGCCATGGGACTCCGCGCAGCAGCCGCCATCAACATTCGTGACATCCTCGAAGCAAAGGAAGTCCGCGACAACAAGGAAGATGAACAAAACCCTAGAAGATGTCTTCGACTCCAAGCAACCAAAGCCTTTCGTCTCCTGCGCTAGCAAAACGATGGGGGAAACGAAATGGTGGGGGTTCTTGTAAAGACCTAAATTCCAAGCGAACACGCAAGTCAAGTCCAAGCGCTACGCGTTTCCCGCGGGCGCACTCGAACTTGAGAGGGCATTTGTGGGCATCGAAATTAGCCCACGGGTCGAACCCGATTTGCACATGAAAAATAGGCCCGCACCCAACGGCCTTCGGGTCGAACCCGACTCGCACATGCGAAATTGGGCCCACGCACAACGGCCCACGCATGCAACTCGGCCCACACACAACGGCCCACATGCGCAACCTGGCCCGCACACAAACGGCCCACATGCGCAACCTGGCCCGCACACAAACGGCCCGCATGCGAAACCTGACCCGCACACAACGGCCCGCATGCGAAACCCGGCTCGCACACAACGGCCCGTATGCGAAATATGGCCCGCACACATCGGCCCGTATATGAAACCTGGCCCGCACACAACGGCCCGCATGCACACTCGGCCCATACACAACGGCCCGCATGCGAAATTGGGCCCACACACAAATGGCCCGCATGCACACTCGGCCCGCGTGCAAGCTCAATCCGCACACAAACGGCCCACACACAACGGCCCGCATGCAGAATTGGGCCCGCACACAAATGGCCCGCATGCACACTCGGCCCGCGTGCAAGCTCAATCCGTGCACCATGGCCCAACTCGAAGCAAACGGGTCCCACCGAACCCGCGACTCGAACACAAAAAGGGGGGCCCACCGGCCCCCCCTCTTGAAAACCGTGCCCCCCTCCTCATGGAGAGGTGGGGCCGGCCCTAAAAGAAAGGGAAAAAGAAAAAGAAAAAGAAAAAGAAAAGAAAAAAGAAAAGAAAAGAAAAAGAAAAAGAAATCAAAAACCGCCTCGATGCGGGGGGAGGTGGCGTGGACGTCTACACAGCCGTAGATCCGCGACGATCCCTCGATCCAACGGACAAGATGACGTTGTATCGCCATCCGATCCAAAAGTGCAACAAAAATAACAACTCGATCTTTAAAGATCGAGTCACATCTAGCCCATAACCACCCCAACTAAAAAGGAGGGGATCGGGTTTGTTTCCTTGAATAAAGGAACAGTATCTTGGTGGTTATGAGGGGAGATATCGGATGAAACAAAAAAGATTTCAGATTTATCTCTCCCAACCGCTCCCCTTTGCCTATAAATAGAGGGGGTGGGGGAAGGCACAAAGGGTCGGAAAAGCTGAAGACGAAAGGGCTCTGCAAGAGAAGCTCCAACGCTTGAAGACCGAAGGCTTCACGAGGCACGGCAAGCATGTCCTACGGGAATCCTTGGCCCTTCAAGTCCTCATCAACGTGAAGACCTTGCACTCGAAGATCAAAGCTTCGACTCCTCGCACGAAGAAGAAAGCTTGGAGAAAAAGACCCGGAGTCGTCGTCATCCCGACTTCTCCAACGATCTTCATCAGCTCCGAAAACGCCAGAAGCAAAGGCCGGAGAAGAAGATCGAAGCCGACAACACCCGTCGTCTTCAACAAAGGCGTCGACTCCTCGCACGAAGAAGAAAGCTTGGAGAAGAAGGCCTGAAGCCGGTGCCACCCCTGCCGTCTTCGTCAACAAAAGCCGACGCTACAACCGTCGTGCAGAGATCGGTGCTACCCCCGCCGTCTTCACCAACAAAGCCGACGCTACAACCGTCGTGCGGAGATCGGTGCTACCCCCGCCGTCTTCACCAACAAAGCCGACGCTACAACCGTCGTGCGAAGATCGGTGCTACCCCCGCCATCTTCATCAACAAAAGTCGACGCTACAACCGTCGTGCGAAGATCGGTGCTACCCCCGCCATCTTCATCAACAAAAGCCGACGCTACAACCGTCGTGCGGAGATCGGTGCTACCCCCGCCATCTTCATCAACAAAAGCCGACGCTACAACCGTCGTGCGGAGATCGGTGCTACCCCCGCCGTCTTCACCAACAAAGCCGATGCTACAACCATCGTGCGAAGATCGGTGCTAGCTCCGCCATCTTCATCAACAAAAGCCGACGCTACAACCGTCGTGCGGAGATCGGTGCTACCCCCACCATCTTCATCAACAAAAGCCGACGCTATAACCGTCGTGCGGAGATCGGTGCTACCCCCGCCATCTTCATCAACAAAAGCCAACGCTACAACCGTCGCATAGAGATCGGTGTTACACCCACCATCTCCACAAGAAGCCTTCAACTCCGATCAAGCCAAATACGCCCGGAGAAGAAGCCAGCCGATGTCACAACCGTCGAGGAAGCCGGAAGAATAAAGAAGCCCTGAAGAAGTAGCCATCGTCGTTCGAGAAAAAGACCGAGTCAAAGCTAAAGCCAAAGCCAACGCAAGAAGCCAAAGCAAACGCACCGGTAAAGCCCGCGCCAAAGCAACGCACGTGCCAAAGCCAAGCAACTACGACGGTCACGAGCAAAGCACCGCACGTTCTAGCCGATACGACGCGAAGTCCAGAAGAACTAAAGCATCGCAAGCCTCTACCCGCCTACGTTCAAGCGCAAGCGCCAAAGCAAAGCAAACGCCAGAGCCACGCCAAAGCTACGCCAAAGCCAAAAACTAAAGCCAAAGCTGACGCCAAAAACACGATCGACGCCGCGAACCGACGATCAAGGACGCTGAGGTCGAGCAAGGATTGAGGAAGACACGAAGACCGAGGAACGAAGCCCAAGGCCTCCCTAGCCGAGAAAGCGCGAAGCACGGACGGGACAAAATCAACAGAGGAAACTCCTTAGCCTCTTAAAAACCCTCACCCTGTAAAGACCTCTGTCCTGGGCAACCCCTTCAGAGCTCTCGCACGAATACCACGTGGAGACACGGATCAAAGGGACCCTCCAGAGGATCTCTCCCACAATCTCCTGATCAAAAAAATCTGTAATCTCGTGTGATCCGCAATAAAGACGACCCGAATCTTTTTCCGCGCTCACAATATATATATATATATATATATAAAGGTCTCCTTTATAGGAGAGTGGATTCCATCTTGAGATCTAGAGTTCTCCATAATCCTAACTTGGTCACCCAAGATATACAGGTGTTGGTCCTTAGGACCTCACTGATTGGTAAGTCAAATTAACTAGGCCAAAGCTCGAAGTTCGCTAGTCTCTCAGGATTAAGAGCAAGTCGACTTGTGTAAGTAGTGAGAACCCATATGACCATGACAGTACAAAGGTGTCACTTAGTTTACTCACGATCCATCAATGCATCTTATACACTAGCATCTTTGACCTAGAATCATATATCTCAATGGCTAGAGATTCACCATCCGTGTTAGAGTCAAAGATGCTACAGTTTACCTAATGAGGTGCCCACTCTCATTATAAGCTGTAATTAGTATCTATGGCTCATATCTCTCTTTGTATGAATTTCATCCATACAAATGAGTCACACCTTTAATCACTTGCGGACTACCTGCTAAACCATTCATCTCATGAACATATTCATAATGTCATATCATTTAATAAATGATATGGAAAAAACATAAAATATTGTTTGAGGGCGTACAACCCTAACAATCTCCCACTTGCACTTATAGCCAATATGATACATATCTAACCCCCATCCTATCGATATGATAGTCAGAGGCTTTTGCAGGTAATGCCTTAGTAAAAGGATCTACGAGATTCTCTGTTGATGCTATCCTAGTCACCAAAACGTCTCCACGTTTCTCAATATCCTTAAGAAGATTATATTTCCTCTCTATGTGTTTAGCTTCCTTGTGGTTTCTTGGTTCTTTGCTCTGAGCGCCTCATTGTTATCACAGTAAAGAGTAATTGGCATCTTTGCTACAGGTACTACCTCCAACTCTTGAAGAAAGTTCTTTAATCATACTGCCTCCCTAGCTACTTTGCATACTGCTACGTATTCAGCTTCAATAGTTGAATCTGCAATGTATTTTATGCTTGATACTCCTCTAGCTAACGTCACCATCACCCAGACCAAACACATAACCCAAAGTTGACTTCCTTTCATCCATATCAGATATAAAGTCTGAATCGATAAAACCAATAGGAACTACGTCCTCTCCTTTGAAAACTAGTATATTATCTCTTGTTCTTCTCAAGTACTTAAGAATATGCTTTATGGCGGACCAATGGAAGATACCTAGATTAGACTGATATCTCTAACCATGCCTATGACAAAGCAGATATCCAATTTTGTACAAAGCAATGCATACATCAAACTACCCACTGCCAAAGCATATGTGATGTCCTTCATACGATCTATATCCTCTTGTGTCACAGGACACTGTTTCTTGGATAATATTATTCCATACCTAAAGGGAAGGAGTTCCTTATTGGAATTGTCCATTGCAAACCGCACTAAAACCTTATATATTTAGGAAGTCTAGGAGAGACCTAACATCCTTCTTTTCCAAAATCAAAAAATTTTGAGTCCTAGGATGTAGCTAGCTTCTCCTATATCCTTTATATAAAAATTCTTGGCCAACCAGATTTTGACAGTTGATAATTATCCTACATCATTTCCGATAAGGAGCATATCATCAACATACAAAATAAGAAAAATCATCACGCTTTTTGCATGCCTCATATATACACACGGTCCATGCTGACTTTGACTGAATCCAAAGGGCTTAACAGTCTGGTCAAACCGAATGTTTTAGCATCTAGATGCTTGCTTGAGTCCATAAATGGACTTGTGCAACTTACATACTTTTTACTCTTGGCCCTTAGCTATAAATCTGTCTGGCTGCATCATGTAGATGTCTTTCTCAAGTTGGCTATTCAAGAATATTGTCTTGATATCTATTTGCCAAATCTCGTAGTCAAAATTTGCAGCAATGGATAGGAGGATCCTGATAGATTTTAGCATAGCTACCGATGAGAAGGTTTCCTCATAATCGATACCTTCTTCCTAAGTAAACCCCTTCACCACCAACCTTGCTTTAAAGGTCTCCATATTATCATCAGGTTCTCTCTTTCTCTTGTAAATCCACTTGCAGCCAATAGGTTTAATATTGACAAGAGGATTGACAAGTTCCCAGACATTATTGGAGTATATGGACTGCATTTTCTATTTTATAGCTTCTTACCAATGAGTAGAATCTTTATCCAATAGAGCTTTATCGTATCTAGTGGGATCGTCCTCTTGTTCATTTGGGATGGCTTCATAAGCTTCTCCTAAGAATATGAACCTTTCAGGTTTCATGATGATTCTCCCACTATGACAAAGTACTAGTTCCAAAGGTGATGCAGGTGTAGTGACTCCTGGTTCTAATTCTAATTCTACTGCTTCAGAGTTTAATTCTTTATCAGTGACTCCCAGTGAGCTATTGAACTCGGGTCACTCCTGGTAGAGTTCGCACTCCCATGGAAGAGGTCGCTCCTAGTAGAGTTCGAAGGGTACTCCTAGTGAGTTATTGAACTCAGGTCAGGAGGACCGGCTACGATGCGTTGCCTTGGAGATGGCGAGAATCTAACGAGTGGCGCTCACAGCCCGCCCAGTGCGGACCCTGACCACGTACGACCAGCTCGCACGCGGAGAAGGTCGCCCGTGGCTGGTGCTCATAGCCCGCCCAGAGCTTATAAGTAGCGATTCGTGGCTCACGGCCCGTTCGGAACTGACCCAATAATGCCATAGCCATAGGGTTCGCCTATCTAAATCAGGGCAACCTTGCTAGACTCCTGAGTGAGCGGGGATGAGTCTTAGTCACTCCCTCAGGAGGGGGTAATGATATCCCGAAAAAATACCACCAGCTCAACGGCAACGGCCAGACCAAGTGGAGGCCGAAAGGGTGGAGCTGACATTAGGAACAATACCCTCATGATCAAGAACCTCCCGAACAAATTGAGCAAGGGACAACTTCTGGAGCTGCTTGACGAGCACTGCCATATGGAGACACTGAAGCAACAAGGAGGCGAAGCCACGGAATACAACTTCCTATATCTTCCCATGGATTTTAAGAGGGGAAGCAACTTGGGATGCACCTTCGTGAGCTTCACGAGCGCAAGAGGCACGGGGGCGCTTTACTGTTTCCTATAGAGCAAAAGATTGGGCCTCCTTCCGTCCAGCCAAAGTCTGCAAGGTCACTTGTACCCGGATCCAGGGGAAAAGCACCCCGGGATGACCTCGGGTGATTGAAGCAGGAACCACCCCTCGAAATGAGCTCGAGACTCGAGGTCAATCCCGATTTTGGGTAAGTAGCCTTGTGACCAGGACAGGTCTTGGAGTTTAAAGAATATTCCAAGTAGCCCGGGCTAGTGCCCACGACTCGCCCGAAGCTCGCCTTGACCGCCCCAATCAGATCGCACGCAGGAAGAGGTAGCCCGAACTAATGCCCACGGCTCGCCCTAACCATCACGATCAGCTCGCATGTAGAAGAGGTCGCCCATGGCCGATGCTCCCAACCCGCCCGGAGTTACCCTGACCGTATGCGATCAGCCCGCATGCGAAAGAGGCCGCCCGTGGCTGGTGCTCACAGCCCGCCCGAAGCTTACCCTGACCGTATGTGATCAGCTCACATGCAGAATAGACCGCCCGTAGCTGGTGCTCACAACCCGCACGAGCAGCATCTTCCTCGAGGCCTCATTCATAAGGTACTGTGATTCTAAGCTCTCCACGCAGCTCACCAGCTGGAAAGAGTATCTAGATTGTCGCACGTAGCCCGTCGGAAGCCCAGCTCTAGCCTACACACGGAGAGATCGCCCCTTTGCTAATAGGAAACTTAGAATGATATCTACGAACACCCATAGTTCGCCCTGACCACACAAGATCGGTTCACGGGTGGAAGAGGTCACCCTTGGCATAGTTCGCCCCGACCATCATGATCAGCTCGTATTTGGAAGAGGTCACTCGTGGCCAACACTTACAGCTCGCCTAGAGTTACCCTTACCGCATGCGATCAGCTCGCATGCGGAAGAGGTCGCCTGCGACTGGTGCTCACATCCCGCCCGGAGCAATATCTCTCTCGAGGCCTCATTCATGAGGTACTACGAGTCAGGACTCTCTACACAACCCGCCAGCTAGAAATAATACCCCAATTGCCGCCAGTATCCAACAGCTCGCCGGGAAGCTCGCTCTGTCCGCACACAATTGGCTCACCCGCGGAGAGATTGCTCCTGGAAGAATTCAAAGAACACTTCGAAAGGCTCAACACCTACAGCCCGCTCAGGAGCTCGCTCGATCATGCAACCACCATAGAACTTGCCTATTAATAATAGGAAGAACTGGGCGGATCAACTGTGGGTGCAAAAATTGTACCGGACCGGATCAGAGCGGCATGGGCCCGCGCAACGGCCCAAGTGGGTAAGCCCGCCTGGGCTCATGGGCCCACTCTACGGGGCTTGCAGATCAAGCCCTCCCTCTCGTTGGGCCTGAACAACGGCCTAATAAGGGCCCAGCAAGGAGGCCCAGAACCAGTGCCATGTCATCATCGCCACATCATCACTGCCATATCGGGCACGAGCCTACGCTATAAAAGGACCCCCAAGGCATTCAAAAAGGGGGTTGGTAATTCAATCAGAGGAGGAGGATTCTAGAGCAAGTGTGCTAGAGCTCAATTCTCCCCTTCTTGTTCACTTCTAGTTGCTCCGTGCAACCCCACTGTACGAAGCTTCTCTTGGCCTGTCAAGAGAATGCTCACCCATCATTTACCCAAATTATAGTGAAGATCAGGTGGCACCTCTCGCCCGGAGACGTAGGTCGTAAGACCGAACTCCGTCACCAATCATTGTGTCATCACTCTCTACTCTCTTTATCTACTCTCCCATCTCTCTAACTCTACAAACCATCAAATTCAATCAAGGCTGTGGGGTGCGGTTCCCGATCAAGGCGGCTCGGAAATTTCCCCCCACAATCTTTGGCGCTGTCTGTGGGATATCGATAGAGGTCTTACCCACACCTCTACCGACTCCTATTCAACTTGTGGTGACGAGCCACAAGTCTTCCAAATCAACCTCAACGCCTTTATCACGCCGACATCAACACGCTCGATGGTGAAGGCCAGCACCAACCCACCAAAGGCGGGTGCTGAACGAGCAAACAATATACTGATCGAAGAAGAACAAGAAGTCTCGGTTGCAACCAACCAAAGAAATGTTCGGGAGCGACTGGGGCCGCAAGGCAGCCATCCAGAAGGGCACAACGATCGGCGAGACCCGTCATCCCCGAGGCGTCGATCTGGCAAAGAACACGTTATTCAAGAGAGCGAGCCTCAAGCTACACATGAGATCTCGGCTGCTAACTTCCAGCTGCTAAATCTCCTCAAGAAGAATGCGGCCCTCGAACAAGAGAGAGACTCCTTGAAGAAGGTAGCTGAGAGGGCGGGGGTTATGATCCTCAACTCTCCCGCTGCGACTGAAGGCCCAATGAAGACTCGCCCAGCTGCGAGTTATCACCTCAAAGAACCAAGGAGGGTTCATGCTGAAAAGCATCAGGCATCCACGCAAGCACCTAAACAAACGGTGTGGGATCGTCTTAATATCGATAGTGCTCCAAGCTACTGTCGAGAGAGGTCACCTGAATCAACGGGGTCCACTAGACGCCCCATTCACTCGCATGCAAGAATATCAGATGCACGTGAGCTACTCAACCGTCGAAGGCAAACCACCGATATGGGACGCCGCCATCAAGATCGCAGGCTATTAATCGCCTCAGCGGGGCCTCTTCATCCCGAGGTGCTCGCAACCCCTTTCCCTGTGGGTTGGCGAACACCAAGTCTGCCCAAGTTCAACTGCATCAAGGGGGACCCAGCTCTCCATATCCTAGCCTACAAGCAGGCCCTGACGCCATACGAGTATGAGAACCATGTTCTTTGTTGTATGTTTGCGGGAAGCCTCGAGGGGCCTTCCCTCGATTGGTACCACACATTGCCCATCGGTGCGGTGGCTACTTTCGAAAAACTGGCAGAACTCTTCATGGATCATTATCGGCTTAACCTGAAGCCAGAAAAGAAGCTGGATACTCTTTACCGGCTAAAGATGGGCTCCGATGAATCCCTGAGGAGCTTCACAACCAGGTTTCGCAATGAGCATTCTGAGCTCACTGGCCGTTACCAAAATGAGGAGGCCATTATGTTGGCGTTTCAGAATATCATCCGACCGGAACTCCACGTCTACATTGATTTTATCTGACATCCTCCGAGCTCCTTGGAGGCAATATTCAAACGCGTGCAGTGGGAGATAGATGTGGAGGACAACCAGCGGGCTAGAAAGTTGCGCAAGCCACGTGAACCTCGTGACTCTCGGCACAGGAAGGCTGATGAATACCCGAGGGATGCACACTACAAGAAGTCTACCAATGCCGCGTCCGACCAAAAGGTACAAGCCAAAAGGTACAATGAAGATCCGAAGGCCCCTCCAGTAGGAAAGAGGCGAACTCCAAGGGAGCAAAGGGTATTCATTGAGCTGAACACCTCCATTGAAGACATCTTTGCCTATTTGCAGAATGAGTCCTTTTGCAAGTGGCCACAACCTCTACCTCCAAATTCCGACCAGGCGAGAGATACGACAGCCTACTGTGAGTTCCATCACAGCCATGGCCACCCAACCTCTACATGTCGGAAGCTAAAGCATCACATCGAAGATCTGATCCAAGAAGGGCGGCTCGATGGCTACCTCGCTAACAAGGAACCACGTCGAGAGAAGTAAAGACAGCAGCAATGGAGAAAGAAAGTCAACGTAATACGTGGATGCATAATCATAACGTCCACTGGGCATCCTCAGAAAAAGTGTAACCGCAACTTTGTTTCATTAATAAAGTGTCTCTTTTTTCTCAAAATCAAATCTCTCGAAGTTTGATTCCACCATGTTAAAGCATAAAAAAAAAAGGGCTCCTAGCAACCCAGGTCAACCAAAGACCTTCGATTCCGCCCATTCAAGTCGGAAGCTCGAAGGCAATTCGGCTACGCCCTCTCAAGGCTAAGGTCCGATAAAAAGGCTCCTGCCAACCCAGGTCAACCAAAGACCTTCGATTCCGCCTGTTCAAGTCGGAAGCTCGAAGGCAATTTGGCTATGCCCTCTCAAGGCTAAAGCCCGATAAAAAGACTCCTGGCAACCTAGGCTAACCAAAGACCTTCGATTCCTCCCATTCAAGTCGGAAGCTCGAAGGCAATTAATTTGGCTATGCCCTCTTGAGGCTAAAGTCCAATAAACGGCTCCTGATAACTCAGGTCAATCAAAGACCTTCGATTCTGCCCGTTCAAGTCGGAAGCTCGAAGGCAATTCGGCTACGCCCTCTCAAGGCTAAAGTCCGATAAAAAGGCTCCTGGCAACCCAGGTCAACCAAAGACCTTCGATTCCGCCCATTCAAGTCGGAAGCTCGAAGGCAATTAATTTGGCTACGCCCTCTCGAGGCTAAAGTCCAATAAAAAGCTCCTGATAACTCAGGTCAACCAAAGACCTTCGATTCCGCCCGTTCAAGTCGGAAGCTCGAAGGCAATTCGGCTACGCCCTTTCAAGGCAAAAGTCCGATAAAAAGGCTCCTGACAATCCAGGTCAAGCTAATCTATCAACTATACTCATCCGAGGCGATGAAAATAAGCCCAAGGCCCAGCCCTTGGCACTCAAAGACAAAATTCGAGGCGACCAACGCCTCGGCACTCTACAAGCCCAAGGCCCAACCCTTGACACTCGAAGACAAAGTCCGAGGTGACCAACACCTCGGCACTCTACAAGACCAAGGCCCTGCCCTTGGCACTTGAAGACAAAGTTTGAGGCGACCAACGCCTCGGCACTCTACAAGCCCAAGGCCCAACCCTTGGCATTCGAAGATAAAGTCCGAGGCGACCAACGTCTTGGCACTTGAAGATAAAGTCTGAGGCGACTAACGCCTCGGCACTCTACAAGCCCAAGGCCCAACCTATGGCATTCGAAGACAAAGTCCGAGGCGACCAACTCCTTGGCACTCGAAGATAAAGTCCGAGGCGACCAATACCTCGGCACTCTGCAAGCCCAAGGCCCTACCCTTGACACATAAAGACAAAGTCCAAGATGTCGTTGCCGACGTATTGGGATTCGATCCAAGCTTTGTCTTGTCACTCAGGTCCAAGTATCAGATTGTCACTGGCCATCACCTTTTCTCGGTCACGGTTCGTACTAGCAGAGGAGGAGCGCAAACAATCTCCTTCATTCCTCGATGGCGTTTCTCCAACACATCGGGTCCCCTGACGGTTTTCATCATGAAAAGAGCGACCTACAATGGGTGAACAAACAATAAGTAAAGAGTATGGTGGGTGAAAAATCCATCAAAACACGAGATAAGATGGTGCTTCCTTGATCCTGGCCAAGTCAACACCCTCACGTGACCGTAGTACCTGGCAAATACAGTAACCAGGTGCGGTAGCACATCGGGTGAAGACTGGATGGCCATCATGCGACGTTATCATAGATTCTCTCTAAGAAGCCCCCTCAAATATAGCATTGTCCCTCGCCGACAACCCCGTGCACCAGTGTTTTAGGAATATGACCGAAAAAGTGTCGGTTTCAGATGGGGCCGAAATTCAAAAAACACACTAGTTTCAATACAGACACTATTCGGCCTCTTCTAGCAACCCCAATAACGAGGTGTCGACATCAACAAGCAGCCCCCCCTCGGTTTCGCACAAAAACCGAGTGGGAAGGGGGTGACAGCACACCCCTCGGTTTCGTCAGAAAATCGAGAAGGGGGTGTGTGTCGGCGTCAACAAGCAGCCCCCCCCTCGGTTTCGTCAGAAAACCGAGAGAGGGGGTGCTCGGCGTCATACGTCGCCCACCCCTCAGTTTCCTCAGAAAACCGAGGGGGGAAGATCGACATCACCAATAGGTGGTCAACAATGTCAGAAAGAAAGAGAGAGAAAAAGAGGAAGGGGCCTCGCAGCCCGGACCCGCTACTCTTTCCCACTCGTGCACAGCCCCCTTTCTACCTCTTAACGGGTACACCACAAAAAAAAAAGGGGTGGGGTGGTGGAGCCCGTGGACAAGGCTGCAATCCCAAAAGGGAGTTACAGCCCTTCTAAGAGAGAGAAAGGAAAAGCGGCTCTCTCACCGAGGACTCTCTCGCACGGCTCTCTCTCATGGATCTCCCACTCGCGCGAATCAACAGAGAGAAATAATGGCAGAAGGCAAAGGAGTCTCGGTGTCCTCTCGGTCGGGAAACGTACTGAGTTTTTGAAAACGTCCCCTCGTAAAACCGAGACTTTTTGGCTCGTACCAAAAGGGTCTCGGCGTCGGCAGAAGGCAAAGGAGTCTCGGTGTCCTCTCGGTCGGGAAACGTACTGAGTTTTTGGAAGCGCCCCCTCGCAAAACCAAGACTTTTTGGCTCGCACCAAAAGGGTCTCGACGTCGGCAGAAGGAAGAGGGGTCTCGGCGTCCTCTCGGTCGGGAGACATACTGAGTCTTCGAAAACGCCCCATCGCAAAATCGAGACTTTTTGGCTCGCACCAAAAGGGTCTCGGCGTCGGCAGAAGGAAGAGGGGTCTCGGCGTCCTCTCGGTCGGGAAATGTACTGAGTTTTCGAAAATGCCCCCTCGCAAAATTGAGACTTTTTGGCTCGCACCAAACGAGTCTCGGCGTCGACAGAAGGAAAAAAGGTCTCGGCGTCCTCTTGGTCGGGAAACATACTAGTTTCTCGGGAACACCCGCATACAAAACCGAGACCTTTTTGGCTCGCACCACAAGGCGTTTGCACCATGGAATCCCAGCCGACCCAGGGGGTCCTGACCCGACTGGGAGGGGATAACTGTGGGTGCAAAAATTATACCGGACCGGATCAGAGCGGCATGGGCCCGCGCAACGGCCCAAGTGGGTAAGCCCGCCCGGGCTCATGGGCCCACTCTACGGGGCTCGCAGATCAAGCCCTCCCTCTCGTTGGGCCCGAACAACGGCCCAATAAGGGCCCAACAGGGAGGCCCAGAACCAGTGCCACGTCATCACTGCCATATCGGGCATAAGCCTACGCTATAAAAGGACCCCCAAGGCATTCAGAAAAGGGGTTGGTCATTCAATCAGAGGAGGAGGATTCCAAAGCAAGTGTGCTAGAGCTTAATTCTCCCCTTCTTGTTCACTTCTAGTTGCTTCGTGCAACCCCACTGTACGAAGCTTCTCTTGGCCTGTCAAGAGAATGCTTACCCATCATTTACCCAAATTATAGTGAAGATCAAGTGGCACCTCTCGCCCGGAGACGTAGGTCGTAAGACTGAACTCCGTCACCAATCATTGTGTCATCACTCTCTACTCTCTTTATCTACTCTCCCATCTCTCTAACTCTACAAACCATCAAATTCAATCATGGCTGTGGGGTGGTGTTCCCGATCAAGGCTGTTCAAAAATTTCCCCCCACATCAACGACACCAATGGGGTCTCTAAGGAGTTCACCCATAGCTCACTAAGGAGCTCGCCCAATCATGCAAACAGTCGAAGAGTTTGTCGGTTGATAGTATGAAAGTTTTTGAAGGTCCCCCACTCGACCAGAAGCTCGCCCTCTTTTCCACAGAGGTCGCCCACAGTAAGGCAATACCGAGCTGACAGGTGTCACCACCGCTGTGAAGCTATGGGCCAAGGAAGCCACCCCAAAGTCAGTCTAGGATCTCCCAGACTAGAGCTTTCCAGAATCTTCACCTGGCAAAGACAAGATCGGTACATCCCCCCTTACCACCGCCTAGCAGGCTAAACGACAAGGGACATCAGAGACCCATGTTGGCAGGCACATGGGGGCGTAGAAGGTGCGGGAAGATGCCACCATGTGTCAACCTCTGGCAGTCTGCAGAAAGTCTATAAAGGTACAACCTCCGGCTCCAAAGTACAAGTTCGAAACTTAAAAATCCTAACGCTTTTCGACTACTGCAGCTCTCCCTTGTTCAGACCTTGACTGACTTGAGCGTCGGAGGGTCTGCGCTCCTAAGGGAGCCAGCCATTCTTACATTTTCTCTGTCTTGCAGGACGATCGCACGAGCTAGCGAAAATTATCCCCAAACAATATCCTCGACCTACTTTCGCAGAGTTGTCTGCGAGGATGCTATTATATAGCACTTAACATTTCATTAGATTTCTTCTAATCAGTAAACATCTTTAATTATGCCTCCGTGGTATTGGGTCATTGTAAGTCTAGCTCAGGGTCATTAAGGGCTACCATGTGTTTTCCAATCCTTAAGACCAGATAAAGATTATGCTTCCAGTCCTTATAGTTGGGACCGATAAGTTTATGATCATTCAGGATAGCGGACAGGGGGTCTAACTTGGTCATCTGAAAAACAAATGATTAAATGATGAGAATGCTTAAAAACTCATTTTATGGATTTTTAGAATCAGCTAATTATATCCAAATATCAGCGCTATCCTCAAGCGAACACATCTCTATGGATTAATTAACCATGTGTATAAGATCTCAGAATTGGATACACTCACCTTAGGAGGCATCGTGCAGCGTCATCCGCTTACACGGGTCTTTTCCTTGACCCAATCCAAATCTGCCAACTAAGGGCTTTGATGGACCATGGTTATCCTTTTGGCCAGTGCCATGTGATCTTCATGCAAAGCTACAGAAGCCTCACATGCACTTTGGATGCTTTCCCACAAGCCTAGGTAATTACGACATGGGAGTTCATGCGGCCCCCACTAGGGTGGGATAAAAAGTCTTTCTCTCCTTATCCCGTAATCACCATATCACTAGGGAGATCACTAAGTGATTTGGCATGGAATGACACAACCCCCACCCTACGGGATGTTGAGTTACACCTTTCGATCCTAACACGAAGTGATTGGCCGTGGAGGCCAGTGGATTTCTAAGAGTCCTCTCTTGCATTCCTTATAGAAATAGAGGGTTATTTTGCAAATATATGCATATGCTAAGATAACGACCTCCTATATACTAGACCTTGATCACACTATGCTCCCACTAGTGCTTCAAGCCTTTCGCCTAATATTAATCGATCTCGAAATATTATAGTCCCTACCTCAAGTGGATTTCTCCACTCAAGGATTATATTACATATCCCGAGAACATCGATGCTCTGCAAACTTGGCTATCACACTAATGCCCCGGAGCCTAGCTTAAGGTCATAGGAAGGGACTCCCACTAATCATGGTGCCCCATTTATAAATTTGACAATTGATGTCTAGTGGATCTCCATCTCATCCTAGGTTTCGATGCTGGCCAAATACACACCCAACTAATCAAGTGTTGACCTAATGGTGGCATAATCATATATGATGGGATCCCACTATCATCAAAAGTCAACTAAATAATGGGCATCATATAGCGGAATCCTATCCTAATACGGTCACTAGGACCGGAGGAGAAAGGCCTCCCTCTGAAGACAGATAACAAGAATATCTCATCGGGGTTCGATATGAAACATAAAGAACTAACAAAGGAAATAACCAAACGACAGAATCAAGTTCAGAGTCCGACCCCTGAACCTGACTAGCACAACGTAGGTTCTTCAACTTTCTATGTAATGTTCCTCGGTCGGGCTCCTCCGTGGCACTCACGAGTATTTTGACGGATCATCTTCATCCTCCAAAGTTCTGCTTACGCTCTCGATGGTGGATCTTCATGGCATGTCTTCCTTTTCGATCTGTAATTGAAAAAGTCTAGTACTCTATGAGCAAGTGTTTGGTCGTACACAATTTCCTATAAAGAAAAGAAAACAAACCTAGCAATGGCCTTGGGAACTGAGGATGGTCAACCCCCATCACTCGCCCATCTATGGCTCAAAAATATCCATACAAAAGAGAGCATATCCAGATAAAGCTAACTCGGGGTCCAATCCCCGGTAGCAAGCAAACACAATCCAGATAATTTGTATAACGGCACCCTGCAAGTACGATACATAGAACAAGCAATATACATATATGCATGATCTAAGCATAGGAACCCAGATGAAATCTCGTGCTCATCATGCACGCATATCTTAGTCTCATGAAACATCATGAAACATACACCACTCGCATGGCTCTGATACCAATTGTTGGAAAAATCCTATGGTAGAGACCCGCAACGGAAGCGATTTGCTGATCGAAAGACTGTGCATGATGCACATCACACGATAACAACTTTCACAAAACTAATATGTGTCCATATATATGTACGAAAAACGAACGCCCTAAGGTCAATCTAGCGAATCAAATATCTAGTATGCATGCAATCCGAGACTACGCTAGATTACGAGTTAGAACGATGCATACCTTTATGCGGATCTTTTAACCACGGAGGATTGTTTTCTTTGTCGATAGAGACGGAAGAACTCTCGCAAAGATGGATGATGGATGATGATATATGAGAGGATGAAGCCTTCTTTGTTCACCCGATCTTACACGTTGCACAGAACATTGCTATCGGATCTCTGAGTGCCTCCGATGAACGACCCTTCTCCGTCTTCGATTCGTCGCACGAGGATGAAGTCCAAGGCCGCACACGAGGAAGGAAATGAGAGAGAAGAGAGCTTGAGATGGGGGGATTCAGCCAGGTCTTTCTCCAAGAGAGAGGGGTCGGCCCCCCCTTTCATGTTCTCATATAGGGGCTGACCCCATGCATGCCCTAGAAGCTAGGGCCGGCCCTATCTTCTCTCTCTCTCTTCCATGTGAAGTTCGGCCCCCGATGGAACCTAGAGGCTGGCCCCCCTATTGGTCAAACCCCCAAAACCGGCCCCTCTTCTCTTTGAAGTTTGCAACTGCAAACCCTAGAAACAAGGGGGGGCGACCATGCCTTGTCCTCATGTGAGGGGTCGGCCACCCTAGTGTGTGGTGGTGCCCTTGGTTTCCCAAGGCACCCCTACACCTCTAGTTGGTTGCCCCTTGCATGGTGCGCCCGAGTGAATTATGACTAGTGCTTTCACTATTACTGGAGAGCCCTTAGCAAACACCTAGGGTGCCCCTAGTAAAGTCATCCGGTCAACTCGCAACATGTACCGGTGCATCACACCCATATTACGAACATCACTAGGTTTAGGTTATAACCTAGTGTGTCTCCGTACTATTCTGGATTTACATCCTAGTGCACACACATGCATACGCAACTACCGTGAACTGGTGCAAAGCACACACGGAGCATATTTCCTTTGGACTAAATAATTCACCTCATGAATCGAGGAGATGGTTCGAGAACCATGAAAAGTGTAGATAAGGTGGAACCTTAGGGGACCAGGGTTCATAGCTTCCAACTCAGACTCGGTCGATACACTACCCGAGTGTACCATTGTTGACCTTTTTAGTCTAAGTTAACCTACGTACCCACCCAGAGTGTAACACAGGCTACACTCTATTCCCCCCGGACTTATTATGTCCTCTCTTGCATACCCCTGCTCTCCGCTTTGTAATGGTTAACATGTTATCCCTTCACTAGGTGCCATGAGTCGACTCGAGCGGTGGAGAACACCGTTAAACTTGAGTGCTCATATGACTTGGTTCCTTCCAGATTGTACATATATCATTGCTGGAAATAAATCCATGGTAGAGGCCCGTAGCGGAAGCAAAGTGAAGGTCCGAGGACCGTAGGCGGTGTGCGTTACATATCAAAATTTTCATCGAAACGATCTACATATGCGTGTATGAAACTAGCATGGTAACTACGCGAACCCCTAACGACGATCTAACGCAAAAGAACAATCTAGCATGTATGCATGTTCTAATTATGTTAGATCTACTTGTTAGAGATCATACCTACGTGCGGAATCTTTCACCGCGATAAATTTCTTCTTTGTCGATGAAGACGGGCTACGGATCTGCTCGACATAGCTTTGGTGCGACGGCCATAACTTTCTGCTCCGAACTCTGATTGGGATGAAATTTGGACTGCAGGTAGCCAACTTCGAGACGCAACTTTTCCAACAAGTTTCACGTCGTTTGGACTTCTGTAGCTCCCGAAATCGCAGAAACAACGTTGATTTTCTGTGCAGATTCTGGACAGCAAAAGGTTGCGGGAGACGCCTTCTAGTTCACCCGATCTCACACGATGCACGGCACCTCGTCGATGGATCTCTGAGTGCCTCCATACGACGAGCCTTCTCCTTCTACAAAACACCACGTGAGGAAGATGAGTCGCCATCCAATGGCGCAAGCGAGGGAGAGAGAGACGAGAGAGGAGATGCGAAGAGAGGAGAGGGGGCGGCTAGGGTTTCCCCATGCCATGGCCGGCCCTAGGGCTTGCATGGCTCTATTAATTTCGTGCACCCTCTCTCTCCTTCTCATATATAGGGCCGGCCTATTCATATGGATAAGGACAGTATGGATAAGGATGATAGATTCAAACCTTATCCCTATATATCTCTTCTTTATCTCTATCCTTTCCTTGTTTTCGAAAACGGTCAAAACCAGCTCGTTTTCTGCGCCTCATAACCGGCCCCTTCATCGGAGGCAACAACCTCCCGAAACTAATGGGGCCGGCCTTGACCAGTCTCTCAACACTTTGGGCCGGCCCCCTTAGTGCATAGTGGCGCATGGTATGACCAAAACGCCCTTATGCCACTAGTTGGTCGTTCCTCGTGTACGAGACTTTGCAAGGCACACATAAGTGAAGTGCACCAGTGATTTCACTATTCTCTGAGGTTCCCGTAGGGTGCCCCTAGTGAAGTCAACTAGTCAACTCGCAACATGTCCCGGTGCATCGCACCCATGTGGCAAAGTCCACTTATGGCAAGGAATTGCTACATGCGTCTCTGCACTAACCTAGGGTTTCCCCTTAGTGCACACACATAGCTACGCATCTACCGTGCACTAGTGCGAAGCACTCACGGAGCGTATGCTTGGACTTCTCGCTTCCTCTAACTACGTTCTGTGTTTCGAGGAGATGGTATAAGAACCGTACATAATGTCGATAAGGTGGAACCTTCAGGGACCAGGGTTCATGGCTTCCAACTCAGACTTGATCGACACACTACCCGAGTGTACCATCGATCCTCTGAGTCCGAGTTAACCTGCGTAGCCACCCAGAGTGCGACGCAGGCTGCACTCCAATCCCCCCGGACTTACTATGTTCTCCCACATACCCCTGCTCTCCGCTTAGTATGGTAAACTCGTTGTCCCTCCACTGGTGCCATGACGCAACTCGAGCGGTGGAGAATACCGTCAGACTCGAGTGCTCATATGACTCGGTTCCTTCCAGGTTGACCACGTACATCGTACCTCCGATTACTCTTCCGAGCAACCGGATCCGTCACCAGTCCAACTGATGACCACCTGGCCAGGGTTTAATACGACGTAGGTCAGACCAAGGAACGCACCTCCCGTTAAGGGTGTGGATAGCCTGCAGGAGTGACATGCTGATGCAACGCCAGCCGGGTAACCCAATACACCGTGGTTTTGGATCACTGCATCCGGATCCTCACACATTGGTGCGCCAAAGCACCACACAACTGGTTAGTCCACCAGACATGGCTCCTCAGGGTTTAGGACCGTTTTACCCTAAGCAGAAACACGGTTTAGTGCACCGGTATCTGCTCACCGATCTGTGCACCGTATTGGTTCCGTTCGGCCACAGACACTGTGCCTGGTAATGACCGTGGTGGAGACACCCACGCTCTGTCATCCCAACAGCTTAACCTGATAGGGCGACCAACCCTAATCAGAGCTGCGAACGTATTTAGGTTACATGGGACCAGTCCCTTGAGTCTCCCACTCAAGAGGATTACCATGTAGCCATGGCTCTCTGTTCTGTAATCAGAACACGTACTAAGGTACGTACCTAGATGCAATCTTATACTATCAACCATACATAGCTAAACTATAGGTTTTTACGAGCTGTAGACCTCACCAATTCTAACAATCTCCCACTAGGTCTAACGAGGAATAACGGTATTAAGCTCTGTAGCTTCTACATGCTGCCCAAAAGCCTTTGCAGGAATTCCTTAAAGGAATTGGCAATATTGTCTGTAGATTCCACCTCAGTACCACTACTTGCATTTCCTCCTATAACTGTCAGATCAAGTGGAGTTTGTACTTGATGGGTTTCCCCTCACTGCGGTGCCTAGTCTCCTTGGACCTTGCTTACCGCTCTTCTGTTTGCAACAACAGATAACTGAGCCTCTGGTATGCGTCCCAAGTTCTCTAAGAACTTCCTAAGCCTTACCACCTGTTATACTACCTCGCACGCAACAACGTGCTAAGCGTCTGTGGTAGAGTCTGTGATGCACTCTTGCTTCACACTCTACCAATTACCGCTTCTAATCCCAAGATAAAAATAATCCCTGAAATCGATTATCTGGAACACACATCTGACACCAAAGTCAGATCCTGTGTGTCCAATCGATATCAGGACCTGTGAAGTGCAAGCTAACTCACAATCCTTACTTAATGAGGATTTCTGAGTATACCCTTCACATCGGTCCAGAGATCTGGACCCGGGTTCGACTGAAACCGACCCATCTTCCTGCTGCGCAATAGATATCTAGCCTCGAAAACCGAATCTGGCTAGAATCTTATCTTCATGCGTAGCCTGTGACAGCAAGAGAATCTTGCTCTGGTTATCTCGAGTTACCTTGTTTCCCAAAGCATAACTCACCTCACTAGGGTCTTTCACATCGAATTGTGATGACTACAAACCTTTACCATAACCAATATTCCTACGTCATTTTCAATCAGTAGAATATCGTTAACGTAAAGTACTAAATATACCCTTGTAGCTATTTCACCTTTCCTGTACCATCTTTGGTTTATCATCATTCTGATCAAATCCGTGTGAGCGGATTCCCTTGATCAAAATAGACATTCCAACCTGGATGCTTGCATCAGTCCATAAATGGACCATTGCAACTTGCATTCCATATCTTCCTAACCTACTGACACAAAGCCTGAGGCTACATCATCCATAGGTCCCTTTTCAAATTCCCGTTAGGGAATAACTGTCTTGACATCCATCAACCAGATCTCCCAACTATAATAGGCTGTGATGGATTAAGAGGATCCGTTATAGACTTAGGCATAGCTACCAGTGAGATGGTTTTGACATAGTCAATCCCTTCTCCTTTGGTAACTAATCTAGCTACTTAAGTCTTAACCGGGTGCTCTTCTTATACACCTCCTACACCCTGAAGGGTGATAGTGCTATAAGTGTCAAGACTGTTCCAAGGGACATTGATGTAAGCTTGCCTCCATGGTCTTTTTGTCAGTCAGAGCTGTCGGAAGCTCCCACTACTTCTTCGTAGCTCTAGGGATCATCCTCCTGAAACTCTGGATTAACTATCAAAGTTTCTCCATAGTATCTTTCAGGAGCTCTGATGGTCCCACAACGATGAGGTGGTGGTGGTACAAAGGAAGCTCCCACTACTTCTTCGTAGCTCTAAGGATCATCCTCCTGAAACTCTGGATTAACTATAGAAGTTTCTCCATAGTATCTTTCAGGAGCTCTGATGGTCCCACAACGATGAGGTGGTGGTGGTACAAAGTGAATCGTTTCTACAATACCTGGTATACTAGTTTCTTGTATCATCTACTCCCACTACGTTTTTCAAATGCGCACTTTCTACCAGTACCCAGTAGTTCACCCAGAACTACCTTACTGATAAACTTATGGTCTTATAATATAATCTTGATCTAGGTAGATGGTGTTCGTAGAAACGATTACCTTCCTAACCTCAAGATCATAAAACAGTCCATCTTATGCCTCCTAAAGGTAACCTACAAACAGATATACCTAGAACTACATCTCCATCTCATCCCTCTTGTCGTTTTGCACAAGTGCAGAACAACTCTATATCTCAAGACACTATAGTGTCAGCTTTTGCTTAGACCATAGCTCTCTATAGGTCTGAGGTACTGATCTAGATGAGAGATAGTTTCAGATATAAGCTACTGTTTTAAGGTACAACCCCACCAAAGGTGGGTAGTATACTTGGCAATATTCATCATACTACGGACCATGTCAAACAGAGTCCGATTCCTTCTCTCGGAGACTTCATTCTGACGTGTCATCCTTAGAGCATTTAACTGGGAGATAATCCCATACTCTCTCAGGATCCTATGGAACTCGTCCGATAGTGACTTATTTCTTTGATTAAATCGAAGAGTCTTCTATCGTCTAGACGCTCTTGGAACCATAGACGTCAAAATTAACTAACTCCAATACCTTAGTGGCCCTTTTAGTTATTCTGCCTTCCAGATAATATTCATAGGTTAGAAGGATCTCCGATGAATCTGTGAACAGAAACTCGGCCTTCTTTTACCTTTGAATTTATCTAAGGCAGAATATCTAAATCAGAGGGGTCACAAATGGGATAGCTTCTCCGAAGGATTTAGATGAATTTAAATTAGACGCTGCAGCTGTCATGATATCTATTTCCGAATTAGGATTAAATATAAAGAGATTATTCTGATCTATTTCTCTAGTAATGAAGATATCTATTTAGTTTAAGATACACACCTACGGTGCTGTCTAAAACTAAAAACTTCATTTACCAAAGAGGAAACAGAACTACATCTCTAAAAAACAAAATCCGTATTTCGGAAAAACTAAGACAATCATATCTAATAGCTTCCGCAGCGGCTTATGGCATCAGTACGTATGTTAGGATTCCTTCACTATAAAGTAGCCTTCTGCTTTCCTTGAATATCTGTAGACCAGAAGTCTACATTCCAAGAAGCATAAGAACTGCTACTAGATAGCGACTCAACTCCTAACATCCTGAGGTCATACTCAATCTTCAAATACCCCCTATGCTCGCCACAGCAGAAATACTTCCGTCCTTGGCGTTACCAGACTTAGGATTCCACACCAGTTTCTGCACTAGAATAGTTTTCGATCTCTTATAAGTTATTCCCTTAGGTTCTTCTAAAGAAGACCTAGGTTAAGCACTAAAGGCATTGTCTTTAATCTTGATCTCATCCTTTGTCTCTTGGAAATCTCCTTAGAAGTTCTGCGTTTATCATCTCTAACTTGTTAAAGCTAAAGTCTCTGATAACGCCTTCGAAGGTTCCAGACAAGGATGCAAGACAGACGTCTTCCACCACCTCGTCATCTGGTACCATGTCTTGGGAATCTAGTTCGTTCTGGAACTCAAAGATGTGTTCCCGAACAAGCATACCCCCTGATATCTCGGTACCGACAAGTATCTTAGTGGAAAAGCGATGAGTCGACTGACTTCGCCTTCCAGACATCTAATGCTAGTAAAACTTAATTAGAGAAGACCCGGCATATCTCTGACTCGCTTCTAAAGAATTGTCCGCAAGTCTGCTATAACATAGCACTTGCACATCTCCTTAGACTCTCGCCAGTCTTCATATGCCCTAGTTAGTGCCCTAGTGATATCTGGACCCATTAGGTCTAGTACAGGGATATTTAGATTGCATGCCAATGTACATTTACTACCCTAAGCATAAGCTAAAGATTGCGCTTCCACTCTACGTAGTTAGAGACCCGATAACTGGTTCTCTTATGGGATAGCGGATAGGGGAACTATATGGTTGAATGAAAATGAATGCAAAATAACTTATTTTATGGATTTTAAAAATAAGCTAATTATATCCAAATGTCAGCGCTACCCTCACAGCGAAGACACCTCTATGGATTAATTAACCATGTATGTAAGATCTCGGAATCGACTACACCTGCCCTAGGGGGCATCATGCAGCGTCAATCCGCTTACACGGGCCTTTCCTTGACCCAGTCCAAATCTGCCAACTAAGGGCTTTGATGGACCATGGTTATCTTTTGGCCAGTGCCACGTGATCACCGTTGTCTTCGCAACGAATACCTCACGTGCACTTAGGATGCTTACCCACGAGCCTAAGCAATTATGACACGGGAGTTCATGCGGCCCCCACTAGGGTGGGATGAAAAGCCCTTCTCTCCTGGCCTCATAATCGCCATATCCTTAGGGAGGTCATTAAGTAATTTGGCATGGAAACACACAGCTCCCACCCTAGGGGGTGTGAAGTTATGCATCCCCACCCAAACACAAAACGACTGGCCGTGGAGGCCAGAGGATCTCTAAAAGTCCTCTCTTACATCCCTTATTAAAGTTGAGGGTTATTTAATGCAAGTATGAGTGTACACTAAGGTCACGACAACCTATACACTAGACCCTGGTCATACCGTGCTCCCACTAGCATTCAAGCCTTTCGCGAAGCATTAATCGATCTTGGAATATCATAGTCCCTGCCTCGAGTGGATTTCTCCACTCAAGGGTCACATTACATATCCCAAGAACATTGATGCTTTGCAAACTTGGCTATCACGCTAATGCCCTGGAGCCTAGCCTAAGGTCAGACTGACAGGAAAGGTCTTCCACTACCATGGCGCCTTGCTTATAAATTTGACGAATGATGTCATAGTAGAATTCCAACTCATTCTAGGTTTCGATGCTTGCCAAATAGGCACACCCGACTAATCGGGTGTTGACCTAATGGGGGCATAACCAAATGTGAGGAATTCATACTATCATCAAGGGTCAATTAAATAATAGGCGTCACTAGTGGAATCCAATCCTAATAAGGTCGCTAGGACCCGAGGGGAAATGGCATCCCTCTGACACAGATAATCAAATTATCGCATCGGGGTTCTCTACAGAAATATAAAGAACTACTGAAAGAAATAAGCACACAACTGAATCAAGTTCAGGGTCCGACCCCTGAACCTGACTGGCACAACGCAGGCTCTCTGTCTCCTTCACAAGGCTCCTCGATCCAGTGCAAGCCTCTGTATACGATCTTCTGACGCTTTATGCCCTTTGCCATCATCGTGTACGCTTCGCCGGATCGCCATCGTCCTCCAAGGTTCCGCTCATCTTCCCAGTGGTGGATCTCTACGGTAAGTCCTCCTCTTCAATCTGTAACCGAAAAAGATCTAGTACGCTTCGAGCAAGTGCTCGCTCGTACACAATTTCCTAGAAAGAAAAGGAAAACAAACCTAGCAAAAGCCTGGGAATCAAGGGTGGTAAATCTTCACCTCTTGCCCGACTATGGCTCTAAAATCTATCCACACACAGAAGAAAAAACATCCAGACAAAATCGCTAACACGGGGTCCGACCCCCGGTAGCAAGCAATCACATATCCAGAATAATTTTATAAGCGGCGCCCTGCAAGAACGATTCATAGAACATACAAAATCTACTATGCATGATCTACTCGTAGAACCCCGATGGCGGCACATACTATTCATGCGCGCACATGACGGTTTCATGAAAAAAAAAACATGAAACGCACACCACTAGCGTGCTCTGATACCAATTGCTGGAAATAAATCCATGGTAGAGGCCCGTAGCGGAAGCAAAGTGAAGGTCCGAGGACCGTAGGCGGTGTGCGTTACATATCAAAATTTTCATCGAAACGATCTACATATGCGTGTATGAAACTAGCATGGCAACTACGCGAACCCCTAACGACGATCTAACGCAAAAGAACAATCTAGCATGTATGCATGTTCTAATTATGTTAGATCTACTTGTTAGAGATCATACCTACGTGCGGAATCTTTCACCGCGACAAATTTCTTCTTTGTCGATGAAGACGGGCTACGGATCTGCTCGACATAGATTTGTTGCGACGGCCATAACTTTCTGCTCCGAACTCCGATTGGGCTGAAATTTGGACTGCAGGTAGCCAACTTCGAGACGCAACTTTTCCAACAAGTTTCACATCGTTTGGACTTTTGTAGCTCCCGGAATCGCAAAAACAATATTGATTTTCTGTGCAGATTCTGGACAGCAAAAGGTTGCGGGAGACGCCTTCTAGTTCACCCGATCTCACACGATGCACGGCACCTCGTCGATGGATCTCTGAGTGCCTCCATACGACGAGCATTCTTCTTCTACAAAACACCACGTGAGGAAGATGAGTCGCCATCCAATGGCGCAAGCGAGGGAGAGAGAGACGAGAGAGGAGATGCGAAGAGAGGAGAGGGGGCGGCTAGGGTTTCCCCATGCCATGGCCAGCCCTAGGGCTTGCATGGCTCTATTAATTTCGTGCACCCTCTCTCTCCTTCTCATATATAGGGCCGGCCTATTCATATGGATAAGGACAGTATGGATAAGGATGATAGATTCAAACCTTATCCCTATATATCTCTTCTTTATCTCTATCCTTTCCTTGTTTTCGAAAACGGTCAAAACCAGCCCGTTTTCTGCGCCTCATAACCGGCCCCTTCATCGGAGGCAACAACCTCCCGAAACTAATGGGGCCGGCCTTGACCAGTCTCTCAACACTTTGGGCCGGCCCCCTTAGTGCATAGTGGCGCATGGTATGACCAAAACGCCCTTATGCCACTAGTTGGCCGTTCCTCGTGTACGAGACTTTGCAAGGCACACATAAGTGAAGTGCACCAGTGATTTCACTATTCTCTGAGGTTCCCGTAGGGTGCCCCTAGTGAAGTCAACTAGTCAACTCGCAACATGTCCCGGTGCATCGCACCCATGTGGCAAAGTCCACTTATGGCAAGGAATTGCTACATGCGTCTCTGCACTAACCTAGGGTTTCCCCTTAGTGCACACACGTAGCTACGCATCTACCGTGCACTAGTGCGAAGCACTCACGGAGCGTATGCTTGGACTTCTCGCTTCCTCTAACTACGT
This sequence comes from Chamaelirium japonicum, assembly GCA_947650365.1. Lineage (NCBI taxonomy): Eukaryota > Viridiplantae > Streptophyta > Magnoliopsida > Liliales > Melanthiaceae > Chamaelirium > Chamaelirium japonicum. Next base: position 41,601,422 of record OX393549.1, on the reverse strand, counting down.
TCTGTGTTTCGAGGAGATGGTATAAGAACCGTACATAATGTCGATAAGGTGGAACCTTCAGGGACCAGGGTTCATGGCTTCCAACTCAGACTTGATCGACACACTACCCGAGTGTACCATCGATCCTCTGAGTCCGAGTTAACCTGCGTAGCCACCCAGAGTGCGACGCAGGCTGCACTCCAATCCCCCCAGACTTACTATGTTCTCCCACATACCCCTGCTCTCCGCTTAGTATGGTAAACTCGTTGTCCCTCCACTGGTGCCATGACGTAACTCGAGCGGTGGAGAATACCGTCAGACTCGAGTGCTCATATGACTCGGTTCCTTCCAGGTTGACCACGTACATCGTACCTCCGATTACTCTTCCGAGCAACCGGATCCGTCACCAGTCCAACTGATGACCACCTGGCCAGGGTTTAATACGACGTAGGTCAGACCAAGGAACGCACCTCCCGTTAAGGGTGTGGATAGCCTGCAGGAGTGACATGCTGATGCAACGCCAGCCGGGTAACCCAGTACACCGTGGTTTTGGATCACTGCATCCGGATCCTCACACATTGGTGCGCCAAAGCACCACACAACTGGTTAGTCCACCAGATATGGCTCCTCAGGGTTTAGGACCGTTTTACCCTAAGCAGAAACACGGTTTAGTGCACCGGTGTCTGCTCACCGATCTGTGCACCGTATTGGTTCCGTTCGGCCACAGACACTGTGCCTGGTAATGACCGTGGTGGAGACACCCACGCTCTGTCATCCCAACAGCTTAACCTGATAGGGCGACCAACCCTAATCAGAGCTGCGAACGTATTTAGGTTACATGGGACCAGTCCCTTGAGTCTCCCACTCAAGAGGATTACCATGTAGCCATGGCTCTCTGTTCTATAATCAGAACACGTACTAAGGTACGTACCTAGATGCAATCTTATACTATCAACCATACATAGCTAAACTATAGGTTTTTACGAGCTGTAGACCTCACCAATTCTAACATGTCATACCCACTAATTACCCCGTCGAGTAATCGAACATGGTCAACAGTCCAACTGATGACCACCAAGCTTGGTCTTGGTGCAACGTAAGTCAGACCAGGGAACACACCTCCTATTAAGGATGTGGATACCTGCAGGAGTGACATGTTAATACGACGCCAGTCGAGTAACCTAGTGCACCATGGTTTTGGATCACGTAACTGGTTCCTCACACATTGATGTGCCGAAGTACCACACAACTGGTTAGCCCATCAGTTATGGTTCCTCAAGATTTAGGACCGTTTTACCCTAAGCAAAAACACAGCTTAGTGCACCAGTGTCTGTCCACTAATCTGTGCACCATATTGATTCTGTTCGGCCATAGAAACTGTACCTGGTGATGACCATGGTGAAGACTCCTTATGCACTGTCATCACCAACAGCTTATCATGATAAGGCAACCAACCTGATCATAGATGTGAACTAATTTAGGTTATATAGGGCCTATTCACATAGTCTACAACTCAGTCAACTACAATGTAACTATGGCTCTCTATTCTGACAAGAACATGAATTATATTACGTACCAACATACATCTCATATAATAACATCCATTATTTATTATTAGATCAAAACTTAAAATTTTACAAGCTTAGAACACACCAATTCCAATACTCTGATCTCTCTTCTCCTTCCTGATCTGTCTTTCCTTCTCTCCGATCTCTCTTCTCTCTCCCTGATCTCTCTCTCTCTCTCTCTCTCTCTTCTGATCTCTCTCTCTCTCTCTTCTCTATGGTGACTGTGCTCAGTGGCGCCGAATAAGAGAAACCGGCCAAAGAGGAGCAGCCAGATGATGAGTCGCAACCAATGGCTTCCCCCCCCCCACCGATCAGGCTCTCTCAACTCTCTCGATCTCCTATGCGGCTGGCACGGCTAAGCAAGGTGCAAGGAGGAGGAGTCGGACCCGAGGAGGACTCCATAGGAACTGCAGCCGCTTATTCTCTTGGCCATGGGGATGAGCCAAAGCTTGGAGGAGTAGATATCCAAGAGGAGCTCCGGCCAACACCCCAGGTAGGTCAGCCCCTCCCTCTCTGTTCTTTCCTTTTTTCTTTGTGATCCAACCAGCTAGCTTTGTTGCCCTCTCCCTCGGTGACTGTTCACCCACCGGCCATGTGGCCGACGATTGGGCAGTCGGCAGAGCTCAACCATCTATAGCCACCTTCTAAGTCTAGGTCGAGGTCTCGACCCTCAGTGTTGCTGCTAAGACCGATCCCTATCATGTCTGCTGATTCGATATTGACAACCCCCTATTGTGCCTGATTCTGACCCTCGATCCATCCTTGCGACTATATTTCGACCTTCGACACCAGTGTTGCTTGATCGCAATCGTTGGAGCCATCGAACTTTGTGACTATATTTTTTAGGTCATGCAATTTTATAGCCATCGCTGCCGATGATGCCCTCATTGTTACATCCCTCATATGGGTCATGTGAACTGTCGTGCTATGCACGACAGTGGACCACGAAGCATCCCACGTGCCAAAACTTGCCGATCCCGGAATCCGACTAGATGAGGCATGATAGCCGTTGTCAATCCGAGCTCAGGCTCGTGTCACTTGTTATAATTAGAATAGCAAGCATCATATTTGCACCTTAGCACGTGGTCATCATGGGAGAATGACGAGTCGAACCGCCAATCTTACTTAGACTTGACCCGACTTGTACACACAACGGTCATAATACTAAAGGCTCTTTTGGAGCATGAAGCACTCTAGTGTCAACTTCCGACACGGGTTTGATCGTTTAGTTAGAATAGTATAGTTGAGCCGTAGTACGACCCTCAACGTCAGCAATACCGACTGACTGAGATTTTGCGTCATTAGGGGCATCGTTTTGCGTACCGATTGATCGGTGTTCGATGACGCCTAAATTCTATCGACTCGGCCAATCAGGCCTTGTTCTATGATTTATAGTGGCAATCAATAATCGTAGGTTATTGTGTGTACTTGATAGTGCGTGACTATAATAATCCAGCCGAAGGCAGAGCGGAGGTCAGTTAGTAGGAGTTCGTACGCATCGACCAGATGATATCTACTTCCCTTCTTGTGGTCTTTGATAGTGGAAAATAAGAACAACTAGGGTAAGTGTCCATGATACTACATGCAAATCCTACCGAGCATCATCACATGTGGTCATGTGGATCCCTCCTTACATGCGGAGTCGCGAGTCCGACGACACATGCTTTAAAATATTAATAAAATAATTATAATTATTGCATGGACACCGTAATTAGGCATTCTCTTAAATTAAATTAAAAATTAAATAAAATAATAATTAATGGTAAGTGTGGCCCCCACTCTTCCGGTAGGAGTGTAGGGATCATACCTAAATTAGGCCCCTAGGGGAGTGTTCGTTTCTATTATATATCATGTGATGCATGGATTGTGAGTGCATCATGCTCACACTACATACTGCCCCCTCAGGCGAATGTATACTGCATACTACCCCCTCAGTCGTCCGCTCACACTGCATACTGCCCCCTCAGTCATCACAATAAAATTAATAATAATAGGGGGCATTCAAAGAATTGAACTCGGGACCTCTCATACCCAAAGCGAGAATCATACCACCACCCAACCTTCTTTTTTTTTATGCTCGTCGTGAGGGGGCAACAATAACAACCACTGCCTCATAGACTCAGACAATTTGTTTTGATGGCCTTTTGTGAGGGGGCAACAATAATGACCGTCCTGCCTTATTGGCGTAAGTCAATTTTGCAGCTCTAGGCTGCAACGCACACACACCAGCCACAAATCTTCTCATAGAGGTCAAACATACCTCACTCAACCCCCCCCCCCCCCCCCCCCCCAACCCACACTCACACACCCACAAGAACCCTCATATAGATCACCCTCGAGTTTTGGACCTTCTCTCCTTAGTTCGAAATTTAAGGTGTGATAAAGAGAGTATTAGTGCATATGCATTTACCAAGTTTGTGAATGCATATTAATGTCCCTACTATGGGAGTGGGTTTCCCCATGCATGTTCATTAGGAAGCCATTATTGCATGTGCATATATACGTAAGTGTACCAACGGGCTCTTGGCCTAGTGGTATTTTCCTCTCTCCCATGTTGGAGAGGTTCCCTATTCGACTCCCGGTATGGATACCTTGGAGCGAATTTTTCCTCAAGGCTAATGTGCCTTGTTTTCGCATGTCAATCCTAGCTGTTGATGTTCCCGGTTCGAGCTCCAAACCTCTATTGAGCTCATGCTCTAACACTCTGTACTTCGGCTGCCTAGTCAGTTCAGTAAGAAAATGTACATAAGTGTATGCACATATACTTTCCTACGCCGAGAGATGTCTCCCCCCTATGAAAAGAGGGGAGAATCCATGTCATAAATCACTTAAATCTTTCTCCTTCTCCTCCTACTATTCTTTCCTAGTTTGTATTCTCTTCTATCTAATAGTAGGGTGTGCGGTGGAAGATTGTTCCATTGTTCCAATTTGAGGTTCATCGGCTACTTTGAGGGATCTGTCAATCCACTCTATATCTACACTTCGGAGGTTTTTCATGATCGTCTAATTGGAACCCACCTAAAATGGCACTGATGCCCGACATGAACTGTGTTGGGGAATCGACTTACGACATGAATACAGAGAATTGGAGCCCTGCAAAGACCGCATGACCACTTGAGAATTCGATACACCAATATAATGTAAATGAACATCGTAGATTCACCAGGCAATCAAGGATTGGATTATCACTAGCAAGACCCTCTTTTGCTCCTCTCACCAAAAACACACCCACGAGTAGAGAACAACCCGCCCAAGAGATACTGATATATACTGAAAAATCCACGAAGAGATGAAAAGCACTCGAAGTAGAAGTCGAGGGAGACAAGCCGAAGAACCTGAATGAAGACTTAAATGAACTTGAAGGAGAACCCGGAGACGACCCTCCGCTCTCTCTTTTCTTCTTCCCCTTTTCTTTTTTCCTTCTTCTTCTTCTTCCTTCCACCTTCTCTCATCATTCTCTTCTTTCCTTCCTCTCTCCTCCCTCCTTGCAGCAAAACCTTATATCGGGTTCCGTTCTCTCCCCATCCTTCAATTCGCACTCTCAACTATCTACCTTAGAAGAACTACTCCACCGTGGTCATTGGCCGCCTTGCTCCCATGAGCATCCAAAAGTTTCAAGGGGAGCACCGTGCCCCCCCCCCCCCCCCTAGTACCCAACTCCCCCCACCTGCTCCCCTTTTATAAGGGAGCAAGCACACGCTCGTAGGATTCCAAAACAACTCCGAAAATAGTCTAACCTATGACACGACCCATGCTGCCAGTCCAGATTCGCTCGGGTGAGCCAGATTTTGCCCGGGTAAAATCAAGCAGAGTTTTGTATGCCCACCAGTTCGCCCGAGCGAGCCAGATTTCGTCCGAGCGAGTTGGTCCTACTTGCTACCCTGCTAACTCTTGCTCAGACCCTTCGGTCTTCATTCGGTACAGAGATTTTCATGGGGCTTCCTGATCCGTCTTTAACTGGATCCCTAGTCTGTCTTGGAATTGATCTAATTCCCACGAAGCGCCTCGATCTGGGTTCAGCTTTCACAAGCCAAATCCCAACATAATGCATATGTCAAGAGTAGTGTTTGGACCAAGTTGTTGCGTCAGCCGAGAAATATGGTCTGCAGTGGTGCATCGGGCAGTGGGTCGTGATCGGTCGGAGACTTTCGTCTTCCCCTATTTGATATGCAGCTGAAAGAGGGGTGGGGGATACATGTTTATAGACATTGTTTTTTGAAAGAGAAACACGGTAAGTAGTTTTGACCCATTGTTCATGGTGCCTCCATTTGCATGATTTATTAAGGAGTTCAGATCTCCTCCAGTCGGTGGGCCCCGGTCGGTGGGCCCACCGCACGTCACAACCTCATGCAGTCGGTTGGAGTATGATTCACTTTCAGATCGCTGCCATCTTGTGGCTGTGACGGTCTTCGGGCCCACAGCCGGTGCCGACCAACTGGAGGAGACATGAACTCTTTATTATGTGCTTACTTTATGCATAAGAACATGATTTTGGTTTGATTTTTGAAGCCCAAATTGTGGGCAGTTTAATTGCAAAAAAAGAAATTGGGTTATTTTGACTTTGCCTCCCAAATTTTGTCTTGATTTAGACTTTACTCTCCATCTTTTATTAATTAGACTTTACCCCCCAAAATTAACTGTTATGTGAGCTCACCATCTAAAAGAAAGGGTGAGCTGACCGAAAAGAAATAAAGTTTTGGGGGTGAGTTGACGGAACAATTAGTTTTGGGGGGTAAAGTCTAATTAATGAAATATGGGAGTAAAGTCAAATTCAAGGCAAAGTTTGGGGGGCAAAGTCAAAATAACCCAAAAAAATTTGTGGGCAGCTCGATTGCTTAAAAAAAAATTGTGGGCAGTTTTAATCTGCCATAAACATAATAAATGAGGTTATTTTCGACTACTTAATTTAGTGAACGGAAATTGTACGTAATGGCGTCTCACATGAGTAATGGGTTTTTTTATCATATTAATTAGTTTTATAATTCTATGCTTGGATGCAAATACATGGTAATTCTACTAATTACATGAACATTGACCTTGTTCATACATGTAGCCAGTGGCGGAACTAGAAATTTTTAGTAGGGGGGGCTTATAGTTATAACACTTATGCTGACGCCGAAGGTGTTTGGGGTTACAGGGGGCGTAGCCCCCTGTTTGAGGGTTCGGGGGCGAAGATCCCGACATGATTTTTTTTGAACTTCTCACAATTCAAAATCATCGTAAATTTAGTAATTTGACAGTTGGCAAACAATCAAACAGATGGGGATCCCGAATCCGGATCATGACCTCATGGTCTTGTCTCTCATGGCCAGATGAAATCGGCGATTCCGCGACCTGAGAGAGAGATATATAGAGAGAGAGAGAGGGAGAGTACCCTGTACCCATGCCACGGGCCCCCTGGAACAAGGTTTGGTGATGGGATTAGTGCCATGCGTTGGTTGGTCGACTTGGAAAAAAAGTGGCGATGGTGGACATGGGGAATTAGAGGATGGCTGCTTCAGCTTGAAATAAAACCAAACTCCAAAACTGAAAGAGAGAGCCCTAATATAAAATCATCAAAAAATTCCCAAACTGGGGAATTAGAGGATGGCATGCTCGTATGTACATGGGTGGGGCTGGATACAGCCTGTGAAATATCTTAGGCAGCCTCTGTTTTAAGTCCACCCGTCTTTTGTCAATATTGACGAATAGTCCCACATCGGTGAGAGAGGCACCCATCACTTGCTTAATATACACCATGTGGTTCTCCCCTTAGGATCTGGATTTTAGGGTGTAAGGATATCTAACATGATATAAGAGCTGGTCCGTCTCCTGCTCCTACTTCCGCTCCGGGTGCTTCCCACTAATCGTGCCTTACCACTCGTGCTCCACATGAGGAAGAGTGTTAACGAATAGTTCCACATCGACGAGGGAGACATCCATCACCTGTTTAATATACCCCCTGTGGACCTCTCCTTAGGACCCGGGTTTTGATTTGTGAGGGTATCTAACATTCAAAAGCAACCCCATCCAAGGCCAACCCTTTTTGGCCTCTATTGTTTGCGTGTAAACTGCCGCATGCCGTCGCCGACAACGCGCCATTGCCGGTTCATCTTCTTCTCATCTTTCCTCCTCCTCTTTAGGTGTTGTCCTTTGCTATTTGTATTTTCTTTCCTTCTATGGCTAGGACATTATGATGCTTTTTTTAAAGATCGGATTGCTCGTCCTTGTGTTTGGTACTATATGATTATCCTTCTCAACGCTTGGTGTGGGGCCAAACATCCCCATTCCTTTTAGAGGGTCGCATTCTAGGAAAAATATGTTATCAAAACAATATATGACAAAGAAAGGCATCTTCAATTTCGGGGCCGACTCCTCTCGAGTCGGTACCTTCTTTAAAGTCTTACGAGTCAGGTCTCGGATACACGGCTCACGTACTTCAACGACACAAATCACAATCTATACACTAACAATACAACCAGTTGATACTTAAAAAAGATTGATCCATGCCGTTGAAGCATGAGAGCGGTGCATCCGAGACATGACTCGTAAGACTTGAAGAAAGTACCGACTCCAGAGGAGTCAACCCGCAACTCATGACGGAGAAAGACAAAAAAAAAAGGATGGGAATTGTTCGCATGGATATTAGCATCATTGAACGGAATCCAATTGCGACTTCTTGGCAGTTCAAACCACCCCCCCCCCAATAATAAAATAAATAAACAGATAAAAGTAAATAAACAATTTTCTCTTCTCAGAATATTGTATTGTTGAATCAGTCGGCTTGTTGACTCGATCTCGCCCAACAGACGCAGTTCAGATAAGGAACAAGTTCAGCAAGCTAGTTGACCTCATGCCATGTCGAGAATCCGGCTTGCTCCTCTAGTTTCTGACTCGATCCCGACCCGAAACATCCGGTACGGTTATGGGTATAAATGTACTTACATATATGGGAATTGGTTGTATAAGGTTTTTACAAGGTTTGGGTATGGTATGGGTATGGGTTGTACAAGGTTTGGATAGGATATAGGCATAGGAACTCTACGTGGGAGTGTATGGGTATAGGAACTCTACCCTAGTTAACTTTTGGGTTTGGGTATGGGTACGGTTTGGGTACCTTAATACTTTTTACAAGACTTAGGTAGGGTATGGGTATAGGAACTCTACCCAATTACCTTTCAGATATGGGTATGGGTACCTCAATACCCATATCTAAAACCCCAAACCCGGTTGTCTCTATAACTTGTGTAGATAATACAGTTTGATACATATACAGTGTACTTATACCCCATATTTGGATCCTAGTGGCCCTACATATTACCAAAAAAAAAAATTGTTGCCCTACAAAATTACCAATATGCCCTAATGCCCCTATCTTTATTTCATGTGTCCATACCCTATACTAAAATGGCTATTTTTTATTTGTGTACGTGCAAAAGGGTCCATAGATCAGCAATTGTTGCACGTGCAACGCACGTGCACAGTGCACTAGTTATACAAAAAATACCATTCAGCCATCCTGGTTTCCATCCCGATCGAGCCATCTTGGTGTTGTTGGGTCGAGGGGTATCAAATAGTGGTATCAGGCGGGGTTCCGCCTGGCCCCGGCTCGATTGGGCCAGGTTGCGCCACTTCCCTCATTTTGCACTAGAGGAGGGCCCTCGGAGTCTATCTAGTCCTAACGTTGTGTGAGGGGGAGATTGTTGGGTTAGTCCCACATCGGCTAGGGGGCTAGGCGATGGTTGCTTCATATACTCTATGGTACGTGGACCTCCTCTTAAGACCTAGTTTTTGGGAAAAGAGGGTATCTGACAGTTCGATACCCTTTCGCCCCAAAACCCGGATCATAAGACGGATGTCCACCAAAGGTATATGAAACCACCATCACCAAATCCCTAGCCGATATGGGACAAATCCAACAATCGCCCCCTCACATGACACTAGGGTTGGATAGACTCTAAGGGCCCCCCTCTTGTGCAGAACATGGGAAGAGACACAACCTAACTCGGCCAAATCGGGGTTAGGAGGAATCTGTTGGAATTTAATCCTATTATCAGAGTCGTAGCGAAAGCAAAAGATTAGATTCGAGGATCTCATGATGTATGTTTTATTACAATCTTTATTTCAAACAATCAACATGCGAATCTATGGTCCTAGCATATGTACGGACACCCTAGAGGTATACTACAATCTACGGAAGATATGCATGCATCTAGTTAGGTGTATAGAATCATCATACCTTATGGGTCTTTGATCCGAAAAGAATGGAACGATGGTTGATGATGAATTGCATAGAAACCGAGAGGGATGCTGTCAGATAGCACCTTGTCCTTTGCAAAGGGACGAACCCACGGCGTCCTATCTCTGAGTGCAAGGATGACGCGCTGATGAAGGATGGCACGTAGCGAAGTCGATGGCATGCCTTGAAGACCTCCTCTTTCTCTTTCTCTCTTCTTCTTCCTTCTCCTTTCCTTCCTCCTTTTTTCCTCTTTCTTATTCCTCCTTTTTCTTGGCCGAAACCATAGAGGAGAGAGAGGGAGGGTCGGATTTCTCAAGGGGAGGGAGAGAAAATTAGGGTTTTTCCCCACCCCTCCTTGTGCCTTTATAGATCGGTCCTCGAGTGGCTTATGCTAGCGTAAACCACCTGTAGCCGGCCCTATGATGGCCACAAGAGAAGGGGGTGGATTTCTTCAAATAGATAAGACCATGGGATAGGGTTTCCCTTATCTCCATGACACTTTGGACGAAAAAGTCCTTTTATTGGCATACCGCTGATAGAGAGATAAAATGAGGTACGCTACTCAGAATCGAGTTCCATCAGCGCCTATGAGCTCCTGGAATTATTCTGCTTATTTTAAGATCCATATTCAATATGTTCTGAGCTATATTTCAGTATTGATCAAAATACTCATATGGCCCTTTAACACATGTGAATTAGGTTCTTAGGCTTCGGGCTTGCGCTCTATCGTGCTACTTCGCATCTAACGTGTCTAACTGGATCCCTAATTAACTATTCCAGTGATACACCGAAAGTTTCGCTAATCAGCTCTAATCCGATTAACCCGTGTAGTCACCCAGAATGCGACGCGAGTTGAACTCTAGTGATCCTAAACTTATGTTACTCTCTCTTAACCCTGTTCTCTGCTATACTCTGATAATCTTTAGCCCCTCCTATTACTGGTGTCATGATTCGACTTGGGCAGTGGGGAGCACCGTTAGATCCCAATCGATCATCTGACTAGGATTTGATGACTTGTCATCTATAACACTATACACCTTCCGTTGCTATGCCTAGTTGGATAACTTATCGTGGATACTGGGGACATCTTGAAATTGACTGGTGCACGACAGTCCAAAACTTCAGAGAAGGTCTTGAGAGTTCAGGACCTTGAGATTTGTTCGCCATTCTTGGTACTTGAGCATGGCTGGAGCGGAGCTCACCTTAGGTCTAGATCGGATCAGGGTAAGGCAGTATCTGTAGTTAGTCACTCCTAACCTAGGAGCCCGTGATCCATGAACCCACCGGTAGTCTTCTGCATCTTGGTGTAAAACTACTCAAGAGGCTCAAGTCTTGGCCTTAATACTCCTGGGTAGGCCCAGCAGTATAGCTACGGTGTCTTTGCCAATGATGGTTCCTACGAATGTTGCTCATGCTATCTTTCTTGATGACAATCACCATTTTGACAGGTGGTGTGCCAAGATTCTCGGAGATATTCAGATATCCATGTTTTATGTCTTTGTTCTCGGGGCTCGGATTGTCTCCCACAATATTTTTGATGCTCAACTGCCAATCATGGTCTTGCCACATGTCCATGCCAAATTATGCGTACACTAACTAATAAAACCAAGTTTGATCCGATCAAGGTTACTAAAATATTGATTAGCATCATCAAGGTCAGTAAAATATTGATTAGCATCATGTGTGTGCCGATGGAGCGCGGAGAGGCTCCAGTGCGATGCACCCACCGAAAATCCGACGCATCTTTGCCGGCTAGAAGGCGTAGATTCGGATCGTTGATCAAGAAACATCAAGAAGTAATTTCTAGTGGAAAGTAATCACATTAAACCAAATAGGATTTAATTCAATATTGATCATATATATTTTTTGCCTAATTTAATGGACTAAGGTGATGCAAACCAATCGATGGCCCAATTTAAAAAATGAGAGCCGTGCCCTTGCAAGAATCCAAATGCTAAAGAGCCGTTGCAACCCTTTGAAAGCCTAATCGGGTTGGGTTCATGGAATAAGAAATACCCAACCAAATGGAGAGATGGGATTCATTTGACGTCACCATTCGGTGTAGGACCTCGCCCTTTCCCTCCATTGCACCCCCCATCGGACGGTTGTTATCATGCCAAGCCCGCCACCTGGTGATCCGACGGTAAAGAAGGGCCGTAGAGGTGTCCAGCCTCGATTACACACGGAGCCCCCAACAGCTTTCTATCCATCCAAACGATGCGCCAAAACATTCCACTTCACAACGTACGCCATTGTTGTCGTCTCCGCACCCACATCCAAACAAAGGCCCGTCGTTCCATATTTGATGCGTCCCCGTTTCAACCTTGTTCTTTTTTTACTGATGGCAGCCCACACCTGGCACTTCATCACCGGCTATGTATAGGCCGTCATCTGTCTCTGCCCGCTTCTGCCACCGGCATCCCACCACCTCTTTGTCCCCCTCCTTTTCATCTTCCTCCTCCTCCTTTTTCTTTCCCTTCTTACTCTTCCTTTTTCTCTCATCGTCCTTCCTAAAAGCATAACAATGGATCATATGGGTACCTAAAATATCCACCACTTCAATCGGCACCTTACATATATAAACATATAGGAAGACTACTCCTCAGAACCATGCTAGAACGTATAAAGACTAAAACCTCTTCTTCCCACCAAGATAGTAACAAAACAAAGCTAAGCAACACCTCCAACCCGTCTGTTTGAAGGCATGACATGTACCGTCTCCTAAACATGAAGATTTTGACAAAATAGCAGAGGAAGGTAGGGTGAACTCCTCCTTCTCTTTAGAACCCATCTACCCCCTTCGACAGAACCCATCTGCCCCTATTAGGGCACCATTTACCGACATACCAATATCAGTTATCTAACAGAACGAGAGGCTACCTTCCTCCACCTTCTATAATCAGATTAAAGTCATAGAAACAAGCAGACCAGCTAACACAGACCAACGTTCAGAAAATAGCTGTCTCGACGCGATTGGCAGAACATGTCCCCATGTGGGGTAACATGTGTAACAATCAGATTGGAAATTATCCACCGCGCCGTGTGGGAAAGCAGCCTCTCAGTAGAAGAATAGAAACTCAGCTCCCTCAAGTTTTTACTATAAAAGGGGGAGGTGGCACAAAATAAAAGGCTGATAAATCCTTGTTAACTTATTCAAATATTTATCATTCATTTGCTAATAAAGAGAGAACACTTTTCTACACAATCTTGAGTCTTTTCCTTTCCTCTTTCTACCTCTTCAACTGCTTACTTCATATCATCTACACGAAGGACTTGGGGGGTGTCCATTCTACCAGCTTCAATCCTTAGAAAGTTTTGACTCAAAGCCTGCAACCAACATTCCATTAGCACCTCTCTTGTGGGTAGGGGTTTGATCCAAAAAATGGTACTTACAGACCATACAAGTCCAAATGCATTTATTGCATTCGGCCTCCCCAGAAGAATACATAGAAGGAGCATTTGGACTAGTAGAACCGATCGAATACTGTGATTTCAAGGAGGACGAGGAGAAAAAGAGGAAGAGGAGAAGGAAGGAAGGAGGATGGAGGAAAAAGGAGGAGACAACACTGATGGGTTGGATAAGTGGTGGGCAATAGGTGACGGGTATGGAGGAAAAAAAGGATTGTTCTATCCGCAAGGGCTGTCTATGAAAAGAAAATATTATTTTTGATATTTCTTGGGCTGTATGTATCCCCACCCCTTCGAAATAGTCAATGGTCGTATACCACCAAGGGGCTATCCACAATGGAGATGCCGATGTGTGGGGCCCGCCATCTCTGATTTACTCACTGCATTAAATGTCCAACTATACCCCGGTGGGTTTGGATATCCACATCCAATTATCACCTTCGGACCAGGTCAGGAGAATCGGTCGTCAATGACCACCGCACCAGGGGCGAGGGTAGTTTGGTCATTTACCACACGCTATCGTCGCCGGTAGTCGCGGCTGTAGATGCCCGAGTCTCCGACCGGGGAGCGTGGGGACCGCCGCCCGGAAGCGAGTCGCCAAGCTGGCGCACTGGCCCAGGGCACGCCCTGAGATGCTGATGTGTCGTGCCTTCATTGGCTGTCCAGATCACGACAGCTGACCCCAGTGCCAGCTCACCGGCATGGGGAGCCGGCCGGGGGCCGCAATGCTCTCAGATACGTAGCTATACGATATACGCATCCGACAATTCCGGCTATACGTATTTCATTTAGTTTATCAGACTATTTTATTATTTAAATCCTTTTCTTTCTTTGATCTTTTAAGGGCACTCCATCGACACCCCACTTTCCCGTGTGAGATAGAGGCCCTCTCTCTCTCTCTCTCTCTCTCTCTCTCTCTCTCTCTCTTTCTTCTTTCTTTCTTTGTGGCTTATCTCCGGGGAGTCTCCCGCCGGCTAACCGGCGAATCAAGCCGGCGCAACCGGGAGGAGAGGCAGGAGGAGGTGCGACACGGCGGGGGTGCCGGGGGATGTGAGTGGGACGGTGGAGATCTGGAGAATGAGAAGCAGGGAGAGGATGCGGAGGAGGAGATCCGATATCTCGTAGCCTAGGGCTGGCGTTTTCCGGTTAGTTGCTTCCCACTCGTTCGCGTCGTTCTCTTTGAGATTTGATCGGGGAGACCGCCCGGATGGAGGAGGGGTGGGGGAGGCAGCTGGGGTTGGTGTGGAGGGCGGCGGTGGTGTTGGCCGCAGTCCTGGCTTCGGCGGCGGGTGCGGCGGAGGAGGCGAGCCAGAGGAAGCACGCTTACGCGGCGATGATGTACATGGGGACGCCGAGGGACTACGAGTTCTATGTGGCGACAAGGGTGATGATGAGATCCCTCATCCACCTCAAGGTCGACGCCGATCTCGTCCTCATTGCCTCCGTTGACGTCCCGATCCGTTGGGTCCAAACCCTGTACGCCCCTCCCCCCCCCCCCCCCCCCCCCCCCCTATTCTCACTCCCATCCCTTGATATTCTTACCCCTATTCTCTCTCGCTCTCTCTCTCTCTCTCCTCCTTAAGCAAAGAAATCAGCGGCAGAGAAGTCTGACGCCATGGATATCGGAATTTCCGATATTTTTTATTCTTGAAATTAATTTGGGGTCGCAAATCTCAGTTGAAGTATTGAACGCTGGCCTTCTGATCTAACGGCTAACACCGTACGGTCGGTGCATCCGGCGGGCAAGGTCGATATGTCCCTTTCATCTTCCTGTATTTTTTCCCTCAATCAACAATTTTTTTTTTTTTACTCCCTCAACGGGGACGATGATGAACAAAACCTCAAGTGGGGTAGTTTGGTCATTTACCTCTTAGTTTTAATTTCTTCTGATCGGTTGGTTCTGCGTCCAAGTCAAGCAGGACTTCCAACTTTTTGGCTTCTTATTCCCTTTGAAGAAAGGCAGACTTGTTCTAATGCAAGATCGGTTTATCTTCTTGGTACCATCGAATTTACCCTTTGTTTCTTTTTCAAAAAATATCAAAATTTGATTTGATTTTTTTTTTTGTTGAGGAAATGGAGATTTAACTGTTGTTTTGGCTGAGAACATCCAATTTATAGTAATATGAGTGGGTTTCAATTGTGAGAATTATTAAACTTTTTTAAAGCAAAAACAAAAAATGTTGGTGATATTTGAACTGAATTAGCTGATATTGCATTTCAGTATGTTTAAATTATGATTTTTGAAGAATTTTTTGGAAAAAATTGTATTTGCTGCAGTGACATAGTTAGAACATGAACAAAGGATGCTAGATAGGTAGGACGACCGACCAGCCGTTCAGCCACCTACTGCTCTTTCTTATTTTTCTTTTAGACTTTGGCTAAGTCCCACCTGCTGTTCTGTTTTTCCTTTCGCTCGGAATTTATTAATCTACCCGATTTGATGGTGCCAACTTATGTGGAATTGTATATTAACTATAGGCAGGCACAATCAAGGTTAATGCAGGCATGAAATAAGTTGTTGACCCTCTTAACATTTAATTGGAAATTAGAAAATCACATGAATAGCAATGCTCTTGTTTAGCCGAATGCGGCATTGGATGTTCAAGTCTGTGACGTAATATTGATTGATCGGAACAGGCAAGAGGACGGGGTGAAGGTGGTCACGGTTGAGAACTTGAAAAACCCGTATGAGAGGCAGAACAACTTCAACAACAGATTCAAGCTGACGCTGAACAAGCTTTACGCTTGGAGCCTTGTGGCATATGACCGAGTCGTCATGCTCGACTCTGACAACCTCTTCCTACAAAGCACCGATGAGCTCTTCCAGTGTGGTCAGTTTTGTGCCGTCTTCATCAACCCTTGCATCTTCCACACAGGCCTCTTTGTCCTTCAGGTAGTCTTTATTCTGCTCTTTCCATATGAAAAGTTTGACGTGATGAATACTAAATTCTTACTTTCAAAGAATATTAGTGGTGGTCGTGGATATAGATTTTAAATTTAGAAAAGATATATAGATGTTAGGATATATCGGAATGTGTGGAGTAACAGGTGGATTGATGTTCAATTCATTGCCTAACCTACTGGTCTTAACTTTGCTGTCCGTGGAATCATGAACCAACTCTGTCCTTACAGCTTGTTTCATGTTTCTTTTGCTGTGGTGCTCTCCTATACTGAACAGATACTTCAAAATTTAGAGTCAGAAGATTTATTCAATCATATTAGTTGTGTGGTTTTCATTTAGGTGGAGAACTAGATTGTTAGTAAAAATTCAATGGACAAGATTTACTCCGGAAGACCAACCTATATACCAATGTGAAGCACTATTTCTAAAGAGCATGAAAGGAATTGAGTAAGTCAACTAAACTTACAAGACGAATGCTATGCATACTCGCTGTGTATGCTAGCCCTGCATACACGCTGTGTGAAGCGTTCATCGTATTTGATGCACGGAGGTTGTGCACACTTGGAGACTTGGAGTCGGCTCATATTGCTGATGTCAGGATGCTGTGGTAGCTACCATGCATCAAGTGTGATGCACGGGTGTCGCAGCATGTATGTAGGGCTGGCATACGCGCCGTGTATGTTTAGCATTCCTAAACTTACAGTTCCACTTATATAACTTACAAACAACTTACTGCCATGATCCCACCCACACCATCTGCTCTATGAAGGAGCAATGAGGTTCTTGAAGGGTGGATGCAGTAAGCAGGCATTGAAGCAATCTACAGGTGGGAAGGTGGATGGTGTTTGTTGGAGAGCTGATGTAAATCAAAATACTTTAGCAGTTAAAAGTTTAAATAAATTTTTACCTCTTCACCTTCTGGGCTCGGCGATCATAGGTATGTGTTTTTTCAAAAAAAAAATTTTCTTTCTTTACCTCATTCACCCTCTTTTTGGCTGAGCTTTCTCTATTCCTTCTTCTCTATCTTTCTCCTACATGCCATCAATTTTGCTCTGTCATTCTCAGTTTCTTTGACGAATGTTTCTCATAGTTTCCACCCATATTTTCTATAGTTTTCTCTCTAATATCTCCACTGTCTTATCTCCCTAATATCTGCATTATCTCTCATGATCTGTTCTGGATTATTTTCACATCTCTTAGGTTTTCTTTTCTTGTCTTCTATGTTCTTTTCGTTTAATCTTTGTATCCCCATTGTATTTAATCTTAATAGCATCTCAATAACATCTCAATTGTTATCCTCCATACTCTATTGTTCATTAATCTTGATTCTCCGAAGGATGTGTGTTTTCATAGTACTCTTTTTGGGATAATATGTTTGATTCTGGTTGGTTGGTTATTTTGAGTGTGTTGATATTAGGTTTTTTCTTGATTCAAATCTAAAATTACCTTATATATAATTATATGTATTTAGAGAACAAATATGTCACTCTCGAAGATCGATCTTAGGAGTGGACATCACTAGATTTGTATCAGACCTGAGATGAGTGAGACAAAATTTTGAAATGTGGTCGCATATGCTTATATGCCACCACAGGACACAAAACCACATGCGATCGCATATATCCATGGTTTCAAAACTTGGCCGATTCTAAGTTGTATCGGCCGGTACGACTCGGTTTTGTACTAGCCCTAACCGAGTCAGTGGACAATGTTAGTAAGTTTAGCGGCTTGACATCATATAGAATACCACAAAATCATCAAAAGCTCATTACTAATTAATACTTTAAAAAACATCATTTGCAAAAAGGTTTATTTCGCCTGAAAGTTGAAACATGACCTCATCGAAACCACTAATCCAACTTCATCATATCCTCTATCCGAATCTTGGAAGTCATCTTATAAGCTCCAAGTGAATGCATATTGTGCAAATTAACAAAAAGGTGATGGTTGCTTTGATGCTTTTTCTTTCATGTTAAGGCTTTAAGCTCTGTGATGGCTTGAATACTTGCTTTCTATTCAAAGTCGAACTACAAATACAAAAGAGGAGAGTGAATTGAGGATTAATGCAATGACCCTTGCTAGGGGAAAGAGCAACATAATTGGATGGAAGTATTGGGTTAGAAGCGACCGGTGATTCTGGTGTAAGACATGTGCCTAAGTTCCAACTGGTATTAGGGAACACATGAGAATGGTTTTGCTTCTGAAGAAAAAAGGGAGGTTGCTAAAGGAAGTCAAAGAGTTGTACCATCCGGATCTTCCTTTGAAGAGAACATTGGACCAATTGTTTGTAATTAGTTACTAATGATCTTAATAAATAAGTTTTATTTTGTTATCTTTTGTATATAATTTCTAATAATATTGTTGGGTTCTTTTTTTATTCTTTTGGTATTTTTAATATTTCCTTTTGTATTATTTAAATTTTAAATGGAAAAATAAAATCACATATTATGTGGTTTTGTTAACATTGATGGAAGACAACTTTCATGACAATGGATGGACTCTGTGAGGGCATCAACTAATCCATGTGATGAAAGTCCATCAACTAATCCAATGCACCAAATACTTCCATGTGAGTGGTGATGTAGTTGTGTGTACCATGTGAGTAATGAGCATATGGAGGATCTTCAACAACTGATGAGAATTCTATGTCATGAAAGTCCTGTATCAACCTTAAAACTATACATTTCTGAGTCCACGAGTTGTCTTTTGGAAATGGGATTTTTGCATATATTACCCCTGAAAACGTTTGCTATTGCAGAAAACCCCTATCAGTATAAAGTTCTATGTGCACCCTTCACATATCTCGATTTTTGCAAAAAAAAAAAAACCCTTTTAGCCAATTTTTTAACCATTATACCCTTGAATTACTCGTGTCTGTGCACATGAGCACAGGTGACCACCGAGCGTAAAATGGTCATAAAGTTGACCAAATGATTTTTATTTTTTTTTGCAAAAACGAGACATGTGAAGGGTACATAGAGAGTTTTGTAAATGATAGGGGTTTCTGCAATATCAAACTTTGTTAAGGGTATATATTAAAAAATCCCTTATGGAATTTGTGATTTCTTCAAGGGTGTTGAAGTAGATATGGAGGAGGTTAAGGCAGCCCTAAATTGGATGTTACCTACAAATGTGCATGGGGTACGAAGTTTTTGCAGGTTATCTACTTTCTATTAATGATTCGTCCATAATATCGCTATTATCATGGCACACATCATTGAATTCGTGAAGAAAGGTCCTTTCTAGTGAATTGATGCAAGCTTCAAAGGACTTTCGGAAGAGAGATTAAAATGATTGAAGCACATGTTGTGACTTCACAATTTCTCTAAGGTGTTTGAAGTTCCATTAAATGCCTCGTTTATGGGTATTAAAGGAGTACTGGGCCAAGAAGGTCATCGTATTGCCTTCTTTAACAAAAAGGGACTCAAAGAGGAAGCTTTCTATTTACGTTTTAGAGTTCAATGTAGTACCTCAATCTTGCGCTACCTACTGTGTTATCTGATCAACAAGGAGTTCATTATCTCCTCAGATTACTAGGGACTTAAGTAAATGAATTCTTGGAAGTTGAATACATGAGACACCAAGTGGAGTGGTTTTGTGCAGGTTATCCTCGTGCTTCAAAGCGTAAATTTGAAGTAGAAATAAGGTGGTCGATGCACTTAATGGGTCTAACTTAGTGACCATTTTGGAAGTAGATGCAGTGAGGTTTTTAAGCATCAAGGTGTAATCTCGAGACAAGAACTCTGGAACAATATGTGAAACATAAAGATGCGCTAATTAACATAACATCCACTTTACACTATTCTTGATGGTTATTTTTCCTTTGAAGCATGGCAATCTTCCTGATATGTGTTTCTTGAGTATATTATATGTGAGTTACCGTTGGGTTGTTTGTCAAGCAATTTTGGTTGGGATAAGACCATTGCGATTATCAAGGACTAGTTTTATTGGTCCCACAGACCATTATCACACTTGTCAATTGGCTAAGTTCCTGTATAATTGATTTGTTTTTCCAATTGCTCTTGTGCAGTCAAATTACTTACTCCAAAATGTATTACAGAATAAAGTAATATACCACTAAAAGGTTAACAAAAGATAACCAAAACTCTACACAGCAATTTTCCTACCCTACTACAAGTTGCAAAAAAGAAAAGTTAATGATGTCAGAGACGATCCCCTGACCACTGTGTTTGGGTATCTTGTATTATATGGCTAGTCTGACTGTGACTGATCAAAGAGAGGACTCTAATTCATTGCACTATCTCAACCATGAATGGGTTAGGGATGCTGGATCAATTCTGGTAAGCAAAATGCACCTGTTCAGTCGTTTCAGTTCAAATATGGCTAATTCCTCAAACCATGCCCAAAGACCTGCGATTAGGTCAAGTTAACGTTCATTTGTACCCAATGAAACATAGTTGGCTTTCAAAAGCTGATTGAATATATTTGGCGAGCTGCGACGATGAAGGCATTTGAGAGGGTACATGGCGGCTGCATTGAAGGGAGTTGACATAGAAGAGGAGGGGGGAGACCGGGAGAGGAGTTCTTAACATAAGTAGATGTACAACATCTGGTTTTACAACTTACAAGTGAATTTTTAAATTCTAGATTGACACTTTGACAGTATCACATTTGTTAATTAGAATAAAGGAAACAGTATTTTACCATATGGAAAACTTGCAGTGACAACATAGATAAATCTTAAAAGCAATGACTAGTGAAGAAAGATTCATAAATTCGACTCCAAATAGATGGGACGAGGCTTGATTGTTATGGTTATGGTTACGTTGTTATAGGAAGCATGGACACTTCCCTAGAGGTTCTGTGTCAAACACATGTCGGACATGTCTTGGACACGTGTCGGATACTTCTCGTACGTGTCCAATTTTTTATTAGTGGATACTACTCCTTGAACACTTTGCGAATGCTTTAAGGACACATGTTGGACAAAGGATTGAATGTAAAATAATTTTAAAAACACGGTTCTTTTTTTTGCAATTTTGAAAACGTTTGGATTTCTTATATATAAACTCATTTTGATTTATTATTAAAAAAGATGAGTTTTTATAAAATGAAATGCTTTGAAGTATTCTGGATGTTTATTTTTAATGATAGACATGACTAATGTTTGATATAAAATAGTCATGTTTTGTTATGAATTCATAGTTTATGAAAACTTATTATTTTTCATGCATGTCCATTGTCCATGTCGTGTCAGTGTCCTACTTTTCATATGATTTGTTGTGTCTCGTGTCCATGTTGTCGATACAAACCCAAGTCACTGGGTAGTTGGAACTTTATTTGATAGTATTATTGGTCTCCTTTTTTAGACTGTTGCAAAAGGGAGTACCTTTTTATGGTATTAGCTCCATACACTTGTGGCAGGGATGAATGCTAAAGGGTTAGGTAGTGGCGTAGAGAAACACTTACTGACGTAGAGGACAGAAGAAGTTTAGGAACTAAGAAATGCACCCATCTGTCCTGGAGTGGTCGTGTACAAAAAACAGAGTTTCAGTTTAAATACATATGGATATCGATTTTCTCACTCCATGTTTCTTTGTTTTGGATGCAGCCTTCAATGGATGTCTTCAATAACATGCTTTACGAGTTAAAAATTGGGCGAGAGAACCCAGATGGTGCAGATCAGGGCTTTCTTGCCAGCTACTTCCCAGATTTGCTTGATCGGCCAATGTTCCATCCACCCTCCAATGGCACCAAGCTCGACGGCACCTATCGCCTTCCTTTGGGATACCAGATGGATGCCTCCTACTACTGTAAGTTGAATAAGTGCCTCATTGGATATTCATTCTCATTGCAGTTACATACAAACAATTTGTGATGATAAGACCATAGTTACCAAGTCGAAATTCGGAACAAATCGGCTAGGGGAGACATCAAAAAAACCAGAAAAAAAGTTGGGGAAGTCGAGAAAGAGTCAGGAAACAAACGGTGGAATCTTAAATTTTATTTATATATAGATGTTCCAATTGGATTTTTGAGCAGTACACGACGGGATTAAAACGCGATTAATCGGGACAAAAATGCATAAATCGGTATCAAAACTGGAAAAATCATGATTTTTTAATAAATGTCATCTTTTCAAAAATCGGGAAGGGTTGTGTAGCGGACGTTTATTGAATAATTCATGTTTTAATCGCGACTTATTCAAAAATCGGAGTTTTGATAACAATATGACTATGTTACGCCAATTTCTTGTACACCGATTGATCTTGTGTCCTTTGATAATCAACATTGATGGTTTGTTTTTGTTGCAGATCTGAAGCTTAGGTGGAGCATACCCTGTGGACCAAACAGTGTGATCACTTTCCCTAGTGCACCACTAATGAAACCTTGGTATTGGTGGTCTTGGCCAGTCCTACCATTGGGCATTTCGTGGCATGAGCAACGCCGAAAGACTATTGGGTAAGATAATGAGCCTCCACTAGTCGATCAGTTTGCTTTGGTTGATCACAACATGAAACCACTGTTTTAAACTCCATACGATCCGGGCCGAGTCAGCTAGATTTCAAGACGAGTTATTTGGCCGAGTCGGACCGAGTTGGGGTAAAACTTGGACGAGTTGGACCGATTTTACGTGACTTGAGTCCGAGTTGTTTTTGAACAATGCATGAAACTCTGAACTTGGACATTTTCAATCATGACTATGGTTGAGCAAGGCATGTGGTCTAACACCTTGTTATGGTTGTTGACATGATATGTGTGCAGGTACGGCTCAGAGATGCTGGTGGTGCTGATCCAGTCTGCAATGTACATTGGAATCATGGCGGTCACTCGATTGGCCCGGCCTAGCTTGTCGAAGCTGTGTTACAACCGGCAGCCAGAGAAGAGCTTGGCCTTCTTGCGCTCAATGCTCAAGGTGGTGGCCATATGGTCCATTGTGGCCGCGTACACAGTCCCCTTCTTCCTGATACCCCAGACGGTGCACCCTCTTTTCGGCTGGTCCCTCTACTTGCTTGGCTCATTCGCCCTTGCTTCGATCGTGATCAACGCCTTCCTGCTGCCGCCCCTCCCCGTCCTCACCATGTGGTTGGCGATTGTGGGCACGCTCGCTGTGATGGCGTGCCCTTGGTACTCGGACGGCGTCGTGAGGGCCTTGGCCGTGTTCGCCTACGCCTTCTGCTGCGCGCCAATCGTGTGGGCGTCGTTGATGAGGGTGATGGGTTCCTTGCAGGTCCTGGTCGAGCGGGAGGCCTTCTTTCCAAGGCTGGGGGAATCCACACAGCCCCCCGAGTGCACCAAGCTGTATTAGGCGCATGTGTACGAAGCTGCTGTTGTCTCGGAGGAGGGATGGATCAGATGAACTAATTCATTTTGACGATTTCGGCGTTTTCACGTGTATCATTCCTGTGTACTATTACGGGCTATATCTGCTGCATCTTAATATTGAAGAACAGGCGAACGGACAGGGATAGGGGAGATGTGGCATGGAGGTCTTGTCGATGAAGGGGAGGAATTCCGGCAATGGGTTGTTCTGATTCAGGAATTTGGGGAATTGGAGATTTGTTGGTGTTAGTTCATTCTCTCGATTCTGGATAGGGCTGGTTGGGTTGATCTGGAAACATTCTATATGAGGGGATTGTAGTGTTATATTCTATTGATTTGACCTGTATTTGTACCCTTGTTGTATGAGGATCGCCGCCTCGAGAGGTTTCTAGGTTTATCGTGACTGAGACACGAAGGTTGTTGGTTCTCAGACAAATTCATACTAAAATTCATCTTGTGTTACCAAGGATCTAACTTTTGAATTCATGTTCCTACCAAAGCAAAAAAGGGGAAGTTTGACATAAGTCCTTTTTGAGATTTGACTTTTAGTTGCAGGACATGTTAATTTTGAAATATAGCTCAAGTCCCTCCTGACGAATATATATACATTCTGAAAACGAATGTATACTTCTAGGGACCATAGCTAATATAGCAAATTATGATGTCCTATGGCTAATATTGCAAAATAGTCAAGGGCCTATACCTAATTTGCTGGAAAAAAAAAACATTTGAATTCCTGGGTGGTCTGAAATCCTTAGGGTGATCAGAAATCTTAGATCCATCTCTTCTTGCTTGGAGGTGGGATCATTTCATGGTAGGGCAACAACTGAAGACTTTTGGTTTATCCAAGATGGAGGTCAACTACAGAGAATTTCCAAGGTTAGTGCTTACTACCTTGTGAGGTGTCTCAAATAGGGCTGCAACTTGGGTTGGGCTAACCCGAACCTGACTTGATCTAACCCGAGTAGGATATGTATCATAGTTACAAGACCTGTTGGTCCGTATCAATTTAATTGGTGCAAATAACACCACCCTGTGCTTTTCAGGATCCACCCCATTTGAAAAAGTTATTAAAGCAGTTAGCATGAATAGTGCATGTAACACCATCTTGCACTTTTAAAGATCCACTCCATTTGAGCGAATCAGCACTCTTGAAAGTATAAAAGCCCACTTGAAGTCTAAGGTGGATTAGCACCCTTGATTCCTTAAAAGCATAAACCCATATCACTATATCAGCCTATTGGTTTTCTCAATTCTCATACCTGTGCTTGATGCCCGTATAACACCGCCTTGCACTTTTCAAGGTCCACTCTATGGTAAAATACTAGTACTTCACTATTTCTAAAAAATAATTATTTTTAGATTAAAATAATCTTCAAAAATTGGCAAAGTTGAGATACCCAACCCAACCCAACCCGTCGAAATTCAGGTTGACCTAGGGCTGGCAATTTTGGACCCAACACGGCAGACCTGACACGAAATTAGCGGGCCTGGGTAAGGGTTAAACAGGTTCGGGTCGTAAACGATAGACCCGTTTAATAAACAGATCGGGTCCAGGTTTAGGGTATGGAGACGGTAGACTCGGGAAGACCCGTTTAATATTCAATGGGTCGTGTCGGATCTACCGGCAATCCGATACTGTAATATATAGTACCAACAGGTCTATCAGGTCAGGTCGGGTCGAGTCGGATTGGGTCGGATCGGGTTAACCCGTGTGGTAAAATGGGTCTTACCAGTTCTTATCGGGTCAACCCGTTTATTAGCGGGTCGGGTACAGCTTTAGGATCTAGACACGATTAGTTAAACGGGTCGGGTCCGGGTCTAGGGGTTTTGGACACAACCCCTGAAACTAGACACGACTCGACTCGTTGACACCCCTAGGTTGACCGCATTGGGTTAGGTTTGGGTTAGTGTTAGGATTGGGTTTTATCAACCCAACCTGGGGATTGGGTTAGGGTTGGGCTAAATGGGTTGGGTTAGTGTTAGGATTGGGTTTTCTCAACCCAGCCCCAGATTGGGTTAGGGTGGTTGTTTTGTTTCCTTGGATTGGGTTTAGGTTGACCGTAACCTGACCTAACCTAACCCGAGTTGCAGGCCTAGTCTCGAATGGCAGCAACCCACCAGGGGAAATCGGAGTTGGCAAAACACTGATGCTTGGGTGATGAGGTATTGGGTTTGATCTCCCCCCCACCCCCCCAAACTCAATTTGCCCGGGGGGTGTAGAGAAACTTCCAAGTGGGTCAGTTCACATTCCCGAAGGTACAAGTCCGAGCCCGAAGCGGGTCCATTGCACAAATGGTTTCGGGAAGGAGAAAAAAAAACCATTGCAAATATTCAGTGTACCAGATTGAGAGATTTCCCAGGTAAGCATATATATTTACACATATTCTAAAAGTTGAGACATCAAATGTTTTCATGCTTCTATTTTTTACCTCACAGAATCAGCCAGGCTGGGCTGGGCTGGGCTCTGCTCTGCCGTTGACCTAAGCCCTGAAAGCCGGTTGCTGTTCGGTCGGTGCCCCCGCTGTTTAAAAATCCGAGTCTCGGCAAGGTCCCCGCAGAAGCTTTTCTTGTAAATCCAACTGCTTGGGAAGGACTAGTTCAGCGCCATTGCCCGACATGGAGAAGTATCTCTCCAGCACCATCTGAAAGAAAATGATCATGAATTAACAAG
This sequence comes from Chamaelirium japonicum, assembly GCA_947650365.1. Classification (NCBI taxonomy): domain Eukaryota; kingdom Viridiplantae; phylum Streptophyta; class Magnoliopsida; order Liliales; family Melanthiaceae; genus Chamaelirium; species Chamaelirium japonicum. Next base: position 41,575,389 of record OX393549.1, on the reverse strand, counting down.
AGGAAAAAAAGAAAAAAGAAATGACAAGTGAGAAATAGATGGTACAAGATTTCCTTGCATACAATGGCAGAATAGGCATCGATTTTTCCTCGGCGAGCAGATTTTTTGAGGCCCCTGAAACAGAGAAGACTGTTAGAACTTCCAGCAGACGAAACTAGAGTAACGGTATTTTTTGCTTCCTCCTTAGCTGACGATCTTTACGAGTTGGGTTTTGATCATTGGATTCTTTTCTGAACTCAATAAGAGAAATACATGCCAAGTTGAATAGTTAATGGGAGAACCAAGAAATATCTGCATAAGCTTAGAATGTGGTTCGAGCAGTTCGTGGAATTAATGCAACATAGGAATTTCGGAGGACGTGGTATCTAGTTCGAGTTTCCAATCAAAAAGTCGTCAGTTGGGCATCCAGATCTCATGATCATAGATAAGCTAATGGCATAGATAGGCTCATAAAGCCCTGATCTGAAGTGCCCACTTAATCCTGACAAAGCAAGACGAGTAAAGCAGATGCGACTCCATGCAAATTTGGGTATCATTAGGGTTAACTAGGGTGACTCAACCAAATCATTAGTTGTTTTGAATCTATGGAAATTGTAGGAGAAAATCTATTTACCACTGAGCCAAACAGTTCCCGGGAATGAATTGAAATGAGTACCCTTCCAAAAGGTAACATCCGTGCGCTTGCTTGACAGAAAGAAGCACTTCCTTTGATCTACAAAGTGGAAAGAAAATCCTTTTCGTTGATGTCAAATTGCATTGTGAATTTGTTAGCTTCCCAAGACCAGTAACGACCTCCAAAATCAATGAATTGAACTCTTACTGCAGCTTTCCTAAGGAAGAGTAAAGTTTTTTTGTGCTTGAAGACAAAAGGCAAGAAGTTTGATCTCAAAATGTACCTTCCGAATTTTTGTCTCAAATTAGCAGCTTTGACTCTCTGATCCGATATGCTTTCTCTGAGCTGCTTGAGCTTGAGCGATAATGTGATCCCCACCTCGAGGACCAAGCCAAAGCTAATGAGAATTTTTGGAACATATTTCTTATGGGTTTCACATGCTTTTCTCCGTGGCTTTCACTAATACTTTTTAAAATTCACATAGATTTTTTTACTTTCCAACATCTTTTCATAGGTTGTTTCTTGCTTCCACAACACATTGATTACCAAATTGGTGTACCTGGTAAACATGTAATGACAGCTGGTCTAAGTTACTTGTGATGATCTGGAGCCAAATACAAATCACATTCCAGATCAATCATATGTAGAAGCGTCTCTCTATTAATATCAGCAATCAACCTATTCTTGTCACATCCCGACCCTACATGGAAGATATTGTCCATTTTGCCCGAAGGCTCAAGGCTTTAAAATACGTTGTATGTTTATGGACAAGAATCTATATAAAAAGCCCATTAACTTTCTCAAACCAGGTGACGCGGGACTAATTTCATGAACTTGTGACACCTCACCACACATCATCCATCCCGCCCTTCCGCTGCCTCACGAGTCTTGGCTCTAGGCCATCAAAATCACCCCCCCCCCCCCCCCCCCCACTCTCTCTCCCTAGAGCCACACAACCTCATGTGAGATTAGTCCTCCCACCGCGAGGTAGGTCCTCTTATACCATAATGTCACCTGTCGACCCCACACGCAAGATATTATCCCCTTAGCCCTAAGGCTCACAGCTTTAAACACATTTTACGTGTTAAGGACGAGAATCAACAGATATTGCCTAGAAACTTTTTCTAACCAAGCGTGTGGAACTAATTTCATGGACGTGACACCTCATCAATCTGCGCCTTCCGCCCCAGATGTTTTGGCTCTTTGCTCCAAGATCTTGATTGTTACAATTCTAGAATATCATAAAAGTTAAGCAAGGATACTCAGACATCAGAGACCACACGCTCCTTAACTTTGTTAATTCATAAAATACATGCTTCCCAAGCCGAGTATATCCATCAAATGGTCCCTCTAGTACTCTAGGAAACTGTTTCTCTCAGGAAAAAAAAATCATCTCAACCCAGTATACAGTTCAATGTGTGTGTGTGTGTGTAGAGAGAGAGAGAGAGAGAGAGAGAGAGAGAGAGAGGATACGGGGTAAGGCAGGCAGCCTATTTCGACGAAATGGCCAGCTGCCCATTTGATGCCCCTAGAAGTTGTAGAATGTCCTGATTTTTTGTAAGCATAAGCACCCTACCTTAGATAAATCACTCACAAAAATTAGCTAATTCTAAAACTTTTAGAGGCATCAAGTGTTATAATTCAAATTAATGGTTACAACGGACGTTCGATAAAACTTCTAACATTTGATGCCCCTATGAGTTTTAGAATGTGATATCTTTTGTGGGTGTTCTATCTAAGATAGGGTGCTTATGCTCACAAAAAATCAGCACATTCTAAAACTTCTAAGGGCTTCAAATGGGTGGCTGCCCATTTCGGCGAAATAGCCTGCCAGCCTATATCCT